>SJYT01060955.1:154009-321019 GCA_006410635.1 Cephalophus harveyi
GCTGAAGAAGGCTTTCTTATCTCTTCTTGCTATCAAACTTTATTATGTTGCTCTATTTGACACTCAGGTCCTAATATATAAATGTCCCTTTGGGGAAGGAAATGTCACAGCTTTCAGAGATCAAACCTGGATTCCCTGCATTATGAGGCAGAGTCTTAACCGCTGGACCACCAGGGAAGTCCCAGCTTTACATTCTTAACTGCAAAATTTCTAAACATTTAGAAGTCATTGATTAAAAGAAACAATTTTGAGTATTGTATATGTTTTGTTTTTTGTTGATGTTTGCATTTTTTAATGGTATTTTTACATCTGTTCTCTCTGTTTTGTCCACTGCTGTATATCCCCACCATATGTAACAGTGCCTGGCAAGTTGTAGACATCCAATTTGAACTAGTTGATTGTTATATGATAAACAGAAATATTTTGTATGTTATAATAGCACTTCATTTTGGGGACATAAGTAACACGTTTTCTTCTGAGGGGCCTTCCAGAATTTCCCATACATAAATAACACCTTCTTCCCTAAACCTGGTCTATGCTCAGATGCGTCCGATTCTTGGATACATGAACTGTACCTCCATGGACTATATATAGTCCATTAGACTCTTCTGTCCTTGGAAGTTTCCAGGCAAGAAGACTGGAGTGGGTTGCCTTCTCCAGGTTCCTTCTCCAAAACTTGGTCTATATGCATTTGTGTTTTTCTGCTATGAATTCTACTTACGGATACAACTCAGTTCTCCATGGCTTCTGAAGAGCAAGACTGTTCAGTTCATCTTATATCCTTCTGTTTATTAAACAAGTAAATGAATATGTTCTCAGTATACCTAAGAGATACCAAAGAAAAAATATTTGCTCTTTTTAGTCCTTGATCATTTGTGTTTTTTTCCCTAGCCATGCATGTCACCAGTCTTGAGAGAATGTGTTTCAATTCACTTAAAGTAATGATTTATTTTTGTAACACCTTGGTAATGAAGTTCATTACTCTTCCTGAAGAACAAAACCTGAACTACTTGGTAATTGCTTTTGTCTTTATTTGTAATCTTTTAGAAAACAAGCCCATGAACTTTTCACTGGGACAATCATTATGAATTCTTGATAACATCTGGTTGCTTAATTTGAAAAATGTGTAGCTGTGAAGATTAATGATAGACCTTAACTGGATTTAAATTCAGACATATATAGGATCCGTATTAATCTCAGTCAACCCTTTCAAACAGATGCCATATTTTGGGGAAAAGGAAATTGAAATGTACCAAGGAGCGGTAAGTTACATGCCACATAAATTATTGCAGTGTTTGGGACTTTTATGATGTATGGGCAATTGAAGTTGGCCATATATTTGCATTTTCTTATATAAATTATTTATTGGGGAGCTTAAATAGGTGACATTGTTTGATTTTTTAAATGATGTGCTGCTCTTTAGAGTACAGCTCAAAAAAGGCATAGGACTATTAATATTGGAACATTATATACAATGTTAGTTTAATGGAATGTAGGACTTACAGCTTCAGGCATCTTCCTCCTTCCACATACATCACAAAACTCTAAAGAGTAAAAAATTCAGTAATCGGTAAAAAATATAAATTGGGCAATGGGAACCATTCTCTCCAAATCACTGAAACCGTGGCTATGACTGGAACATGAAAAGCAAATCTTTTTTTATTTCATTCAGACCCAGCTCCGTAGCCATTTCAGTTGTGACATAAAAATAGAATCTGTAATCCTAATTCATGTATTTCATTCTCTGGCTCATCACTTCCCCAGGCCTCCCCCTCTCTACATCTTTTTCCTTCCTTCTTTCCTTTGCAGCAGAAGCACAAGAGCGTTCATTAATCCTGACCCCTGGAAAACAAACAAAGGGGAGCCCACACAAATTCATCAGTTGAAGTGGAAGGCAATTTACCCAGAGCAAGAGCCCACCCCATTGTTGCCAGATGAATGGTGCTGGTAGCTGGAGCCGAGGGAGGCTGCCACGCGAAAGACCTTTGATAATGCTGCCTTTATGGGAGGCCAGCACAAGGGGCACTCTGTCAGCAGAGGCTGGGCCCTGCCCTGGCGCCCGGATCGGGAGGGCCCTGGGGCAGCCGGGACGGAGCTGGCTGGGAGTCTGCAGTGACAGCCAAGGCCGCGTGGATGGAAGCGCTGTGTGTTCGTGCTGTTTCTTTCCATTTCTCTGAGAAGCATTCTTACATGAGTCCCCTTTAGACCATTCATCTTTTGAAGAGTTCTTTAAAGAAATGCCCTAGAATTTTTAAAAATATATTTATTTTTAATTGCTGATGGCAACAGAATGTTGCAAAATTGGTATTTACTTAGTGCCAGGTCCTATGTTTATATTTGCAACAATAATAAAGCAGCCCTGGATGCTGGCTGTGTATTACTATGCATGCCTATTTCACAGATGAGGAAACGGAGGCTCATAGAGGTAAAGTAATTGAATCTGTTGAGTGTTGGAGCTAGGAATTGAAGTCAGGTCTCAGTGACTTTCAGGGGTTTTCAGGCAAGGGCAGAATCAGGTAGAGGAAATAGCAGCCCTACAGTTTTCATCATGCATGCTCAATCGCTTCAGTTGTGTCTGGCTCTTCGTGACCCTGGACCATAGCCCACCAGGCTGCTCTGTCCAAGGGATTCTCCAGGCAAGAATAATGGACTGGGTTGCCATGCCCTCCTCCAGGGATAATTCTCATCAGTACCTGAAAAATGCCATAAGCCCAGAGATGAGAAACCAGTTTGAAAAATAGTGATACACAGAGGTCACGTATAACTAGTTAAGTGACTTTGAGGCCTTACTGGGCAATGACTTGCCCACTCCTTCCCCTCCACTGCTTACAGCTTTCACTCCACTCTATTTCCATTTTTTATTTTTATTTTTGGCTGTGCCATGTGGCATGTGAGGTCTTAGTTCCCTGACCAGGCACTGAACCTGTGTCCCCGGCAGTGAATGCATAGAGTCTTAACCACTGGACTGGCAGGGAATTCCCTTGTTCTCTTTCCCTTTCCTCTATTTCCAGAGAGGTATGAAATGTAATCATGAATGAGCATCCTGCAGTACCATCCCTTGACTGTGAAATGAAGGCAGGAATGACATATTTTTGTCCCTATATAGAATTATCCAGCTCAACAGTCTCAGGAATGAGTTTTAGACCTCACTGAGCAGTTTCCCTCCTGGGGCCCCTGTTCACACATAAAAAGCCATGGGCGCTGGATACACCGGTGCTTAACTTGGGTGCAGACATCAAAGCAGTCACCCCTCCTTGTTGCTCAGCTCTGATCCGCCAGAGCGTGTGATGAGTGGCCATTTCTGGGGCAGGCCCCTTATGATATAGGAAGTTGTTGTATAATAAGACTCAAAGTTGGGGTGCAGTACATTCTACTTTACCTCTGTGTTTCACTAAACTTTTCTAATTACTTTCCTGTGCGTCGTCTCAGTTACCTTGTGAGATGTGGATGCCATGGACCTTGTTATCCCCACTGTAGAGATGGGGACCAGAGACGGAAAGGACAGTCTAAATGTCTTCTCACTCTGGATGTGACTTTCTTCTCACTCTTCTATGTTACATAGTCTTAAATTTAAGGGGTGTTCTTTCTCCAGCTTTCCACCATATGAAGTGTTTTTCTTTTTAGTGACTTTGGTGGGAGTGGTAGAAGTGGTGCCAAGAAACTGAAGAGGGCAGGGCTGAAGCCGTCCTGACACAGTGAATTTATTGGTGGATTTATGCTATGCATAGCTCAGATATCCCATGAGACTCAAGTACTAATCCACTCTCTTGGTGTGCTACGAATTTTTGTTTTTCCATGTTGAGATGGAACAAACTGGTCAATCCTGTTTATCCCTCTACAGAACCACACCTCCTGCCTTCTTATGGAACATAAGTTTTTTTCCTTTTATTCTAATAGTCTCAGTTTCCTTTAGGGTCCCAAGATCTCCAACTTGCCTCTTAGGGAAAAAAAAATAATGTAGAAATTCTGATTTAGTACAGGTCAGATCCAGGTTTTTAGTAGGCCTCTCCTAAGACCTGTTGCCCAAATGCCTTTCAGAGACCTTTACAAACGGAATGTGGCCTGCAGAGGCGTGCTGCGGGTAGAAGGGCGTGGTGTTGGAGTACCTGAAGACCGTGGGTCATGTCTGAAGGCTGAATCACTCATAGGCCTACAGAAAAGTCCTTTCAAATTCCTTCCATCTTCTTTGTGTTAGGGGTACCTCCCCAGGACCTTGGCAACTTTATGATTCTTATATTACGCAGCCTTTAAGATAGGGACTATACAGTGGCATGTTCATTTCCAAAGGAAGAGAAGAAATGTGTTGCTTTTATCTGACCATGGTTTTGTTTTGTTTTGCTTTTCTAGGCACAGTATGAGAACCCACCACATATCTATGCTCTTGCAGATAATATGTACAGAAATATGATAATTGACAGAGAGAACCAGTGTGTCATCATCAGGTATGGAAAAGAACAGTTTTGGGTCCAGGGAACGCAAGACCATGCTGTACATAGGATGCTGTCAACAGCAATGCTTTTGCAATAGTTGCTCATTTCAGAGTCTGGTTAATGTATCATAGTAACAAGTAGCCTCTTAGCTTTGCCTTGGTGTATTTTATAACTTCAAATCATAAAGCTTCCGGCTTCCATGAGGTTGCTTTTTGTAACCATGTCACTTGAAGCTTTAAGGTTTTAGGGCACATGGTTCTAGCTCAGTCTTTCTCTGATTGTCATCAGGCCCGGAAATAAAATCTCAAGACACTTCCCCTCCCAATTTGGATTGTATTGTGGTTTTATTCTGAATTGGAGGTCCTTTATGTTACAAGTATAGTAAGCATGTGTCACTGTTTTGTCAGCTGGAGTCCTTTTTTCTAGGTCCTTTTTCCTTAATATTTCAAGTTTGAACTTTTTTGGGGTTTTTTTTTATTGTTGTTGTTATTTGCTTTTAATTTTCTGAAGGCATTACTGGTCAAAGTCAGCATTAGGCATCCATAGCTATATTTCACAATCCTTTTAACCTGACCCAGCTCTGAGTCTTCGCTGCTTTTACAATTTTGTTTACTGTTACAAACATTTTCAAATATATAGAAAACACAAGCAATCCATATTTCCATCACTTAGAACTTGGCAGTTATTAATATTTTGTTATTTTTGTTCATCTTTTTGTGCTTTAATTTTTTAATTCTTAATTTTTTTAATGAAAATTAAAGGAAAAAAATCCTATTTGTAATTTACAAGCATACACAAAATTACAAAAAGTATTCTAATAAGCCCTGTGTATCTGCCATCTACTTTGTACATTTATTAATATATGGCCAACCCTGTTTTACCTAGTCCTCCCACTCTGCCCCCACTTGATTCAATCCTAAGTAGAAAATAATTTCATGTGTCAATAATTCAGGGTATACCTCTAAAAGACCATTCTTAGCACAACTGAAAAAAGATGAGTAATTCCTTCAGTATGATCTAATATTATCAGTGTTCCAATTCCACGATTGTCTTATAAATTCTTTTTTTTTTTGACAGTTGATTTATTTTTATTTGGGTTTCAAAGGCTCATGTTTCATACTTAGCTGTGTCTCTCTCAAGTCTTATAATTGTTAATACTTCTCTCTTATTCTTTTTGTTTTCTTGGTGTTTATTTGTTAAAGAAAAAGGTTTGTCCTGTAGAATTTTCTGCCGTCTGGTAATAGCTAGTTGCATCCCATGACTTTGCACTGTCCCCTATATTTCCTGTAAATTGACAGGCTTTGAAAGCTTGATTAGGTTCAGTTTCAGTTTTTTAGCAAAAATGCTCCATCATTGATGCCTTGCACTTAATGCCTGTTTGGCTAACTTTTTGTGATGTTCAGATTTCCAGTGAGTCCATCCATTATAAATTCTCATTTCACAATCATTAATGGTTGGAAAATAATTTTCTAATTGTAGTCACTTTTCACTTGAATGCATTGGAGAAGGAAATGGCAACCCACTCCAGTGTTCTTGCCTGGAAGATCCCAGGGATGGCGAGCCTGGTGGGCTGCCATCTATGGGGTCACACAGAGTTGGACACGACTGAAGTGACTTAGCAATTCCTTCTATATTAATTTATTAGTTGGAGTTTTCATTTGTTTATCATAAAATACAATCTAGATGGGAAAATTGGATAAAAAGCTTGACTTGTTATTTTCATTTACTAATTTTTGAAGCAATAAGTTGATGCCCTAGAAGCCTCCCAAAGTATAATGTTTTCGTTTTAAGTATCATTCTATACTGGTGGGTTTTAAATACCTTACCTGTTTAACTACATTGCAGTTTTTCTTTTAGGTTCAAATAGTCCTAACTTTGGCTTGTGAGAGTCCTTTGTATTGGCTCCTTTGTCCCTTTGATATGACTCCAGTAGTCTTTGATAGTTTTCTTGTGTAAGATGTTCCAGGCTTATCTTGTACATTTTCTGCCGAGCCTTAGGTTCAGCCATTTCATCAGAAAGCCCTGGCTCATTTTAATGGGAAACAGTATTTAGAGACCATCAATCTACTGATGAAGAGTGCTCACTGCTGTGTGTTAATGGTGCTTCTTGTTCTTTTCAGAGGACAAAAGCAAAGAATATGAACTTTTTAAGAAAAATATGAAACATCAATTCACACTGATAATGTCCAGTTCATTTGTAAGATTATAGAGTTTTTATTTATTTGGATTTTATATTTGAATGCCATTTCTCTTATTCTGAAAACCTTGGTTCCTGATGATATTGTTAGAATTATTTGTGCTATACTATGTCTGTGCATAAAATTATAAATAAATAATTAAGTATATACTTATACTTAAATAAGTGTATATTTACAAAAGATATATTGCACAGTAAATAATGGGGTAAAGCAAATAAATAATTCTATTAATGCTCTAAGATAACAATACCAACATTATTTGTAACAATACTATTTCACTTTTAAATTTCTTTGTTCTTTTATGTCCTTAGGATGTACAGTCAAAATATTGGATTTTAAAAGATGTGTATAAGAGACAGGGCGTGCTGCGGGTAGAAGGGCGTGGTGTTGGAGTACCTGAAGACCGTGGGTCATGTCTGAAGGCTGAATCACTCATAGGCCTACAGAAAAGTCCTTTCAAATTCCTTCCATCTTCTTTGTGTTAGGGGTACCTCCCCAGGACCTTGGCAACTTTATGATTCTTATATTACGCAGCCTTTAAGATAGGGACTATACAGTGGCATGTTCATTTCCAAAGGAAGAGAAGAAATGTGTTGCTTTTATCTGACCATGGTTTTGTTTTGTTTTGCTTTTCTAGGCACAGTATGAGAACCCACCACATATCTATGCTCTTGCAGATAATATGTACAGAAATATGATAATTGACAGAGAGAACCAGTGTGTCATCATCAGGTATGGAAAAGAACAGTTTTGGGTCCAGGGAACGCAAGACCATGCTGTACATAGGATGCTGTCAACAGCAATGCTTTTGCAATAGTTGCTCATTTCAGAGTCTGGTTAATGTATCATAGTAACAAGTAGCCTCAGCTTTGCCTTGGTGTATTTTATAACTTCAAATCATAAAGCTTCCGGCTTCCATGAGGTTGCTTTTTGTAACCATGTCACTTGAAGCTTTAAGGTTTTAGGGCACATGGTTCTAGCTCAGTCTTTCTCTGATTGTCATCAGGCCCGGAAATAAAATCTCAAGACACTTCCCCTCCCAATTTGGATTGTATTGTGGTTTTATTCTGAATTGGAGGTCCTTTATGTTACAAGTATAGTAAGCATGTGTCACTGTTTTGTCAGCTGGAGTCCTTTTTTCTAGGTCCTTTTTCCTTAATATTTCAAGTTTGAACTTTTTTGGGGTTTTTTTTTATTGTTGTTGTTATTTGCTTTTAATTTTCTGAAGGCATTACTGGTCAAAGTCAGCATTAGGCATCCATAGCTATATTTCACAATCCTTTTAACCTGACCCAGCTCTGAGTCTTCGCTGCTTTTACAATTTTGTTTACTGTTACAAACATTTTCAAATATATAGAAAACACAAGCAATCCATATTTCCATCACTTAGAACTTGGCAGTTATTAATATTTTGTTATTTTTGTTCATCTTTTTGTGCTTTAATTTTTTAATTCTTAATTTTTTTAATGAAAATTAAAGGAAAAAAATCCTATTTGTAATTTACAAGCATACACAAAATTACAAAAAGTATTCTAATAAGCCCTGTGTATCTGCCATCTACTTTGTACATTTATTAATATATGGCCAACCCTGTTTTACCTAGTCCTCCCACTCTGCCCCCACTTGATTCAATCCTAAGTAGAAAATAATTTCATGTGTCAATAATTCAGGGTATACCTCTAAAAGACCATTCTTAGCACAACTGAAAAAAGATGAGTAATTCCTTCAGTATGATCTAATATTATCAGTGTTCCAATTCCACGATTGTCTTATAAATTCTTTTTTTTTTTGACAGTTGATTTATTTTTATTTGGGTTTCAAAGGCTCATGTTTCATACTTAGCTGTGTCTCTCTCAAGTCTTATAATTGTTAATACTTCTCTCTTATTCTTTTTGTTTTCTTGGTGTTTATTTGTTAAAGAAAAAGGTTTGTCCTGTAGAATTTTCTGCCGTCTGGTAATAGCTAGTTGCATCCCATGACTTTGCACTGTCCCCTATATTTCCTGTAAATTGACAGGCTTTGAAAGCTTGATTAGGTTCAGTTTCAGTTTTTTAGCAAAAATGCTCCATCATTGATGCCTTGCACTTAATGCCTGTTTGGCTAACTTTTTGTGATGTTCAGATTTCCAGTGAGTCCATCCATTATAAATTCTCATTTCACAATCATTAATGGTTGGAAAATAATTTTCTAATTGTAGTCACTTTTCACTTGAATGCATTGGAGAAGGAAATGGCAACCCACTCCAGTGTTCTTGCCTGGAAGATCCCAGGGATGGCGAGCCTGGTGGGCTGCCATCTATGGGGTCACACAGAGTTGGACACGACTGAAGTGACTTAGCAATTCCTTCTATATTAATTTATTAGTTGGAGTTTTCATTTGTTTATCATAAAATACAATCTAGATGGGAAAATTGGATAAAAAGCTTGACTTGTTATTTTCATTTACTAATTTTTGAAGCAATAAGTTGATGCCCTAGCAGCCTCCCAAAGTATAATGTTTTCGTTTTAAGTATCATTCTATACTGGTGGGTTTTAAATACCTTACCTGTTTAACTACATTGCAGTTTTTCTTTTAGGTTCAAATAGTCCTAACTTTGGCTTGTGAGAGTCCTTTGTATTGGCTCCTTTGTCCCTTTGATATGACTCCAGTAGTCTTTGATAGTTTTCTTGTGTAAGATGTTCCAGGCTTATCTTGTACATTTTCTGCCAAGCCTTAGGTTCAGCCATTTCATCAGAAAGCCCTGGCTCATTTTAATGGGAAACAGTATTTAGAGACCATCAATCTACTGATGAAGAGTGCTCACTGCTGTGTGTTAATGGTGCTTCTTGTTCTTTTCAGAGGACAAAAGCAAAGAATATGAACTTTTTAAGAAAAATATGAAACATCAATTCACACTGATAATGTCCAGTTCAAGTCATGAGAGCCCTGGACTTATGGTTACAGTTTTATTAGAGCAAAAGGATACAAAGCAGAACCAGGAAAAAGTAGAGACGCAAGGGCAAGGTCTAGGAGGCGTCCAGATGTGCGGCGTCCAGGCTTCCTCCCCCCATGGAGCCACGGACAGTGTTATGTCCTTCCAGTTATGGCATGGGAACTGACAATACTACTGTCGACTAGAAAGTTCACCTGGGCCTTTGGTGTCCAGAGGTTTTATTTGGGCTCAGTCATATACTGCCTGCATGACTGACCTGTAGCCTCCACCCCTCCTGAAGATTTGGGCTAATATGTGTAGTCTCCATGGCCTCCAGGAGTCACAACTTAGATGTAGCTTTCCAAATCTCTTTTCATAAACCTTTGTCCAGATCCCAAATCTCGCAGGCAAATAGAGACTCTCCTGTCAGGAAGGATGTTTCAGGGCCCTAGAGAATTACCTCCTAGTATTACCTCCCAAAAGCCTGACTCTCTCTGTGTTAATTCTATATTACCCAAGAGCTGTGCTTTGTCTGCTTTGAAAAAGTGACTTTGCTATCTCTGGCATGCCATGGTTCACTCTCACCGGCTCTGTGATCCTGGACAGCAAATTGAACGGTTGTCTGGTCCTCTCTTCCTTGTGAGTGAACTGATTGACTTCTGAGGTCTCTGAGGTTTGGGGGTTTTGGAACTCTTTCTTCCAAATAATGCTCAGGGAACTGAAGGCAGAGGAATGCTGTTTTGGGTTGAGAAGCCCAAGTTTGTAACCATGACATGGCAGAGCTGGGTGTGGGTTCAGCCCGGGCTCCTGCCTGAATGCATTTGTGAACAGAAAACAAAACCAGCCTTCCTGGAGGGCTGGAAAAGAAGTCTGCTCCTTATGCAAAGGCCTTCTGCCATATCTGGAGAGACTAGGAATTTTTAGTATCATTTAATTAGAAAATTAAAAATTAATGATGATCTAATCTCTCTGGTGTTCCTTTTAGACTTTGACCTTCTGATTTCCCTGCTATATGACCTTATCCACATGATGAAATGAATACCCTTTATTTTTTACTTATCTATTTTTAATTTTAAAATAAATTACTCATTTATTTTAAAATCTGATTTATTAAACATTTTATTAAATAATGTATGTATATAAATTTTTTTGTTTAATGCATTTCACTTTAGAGAGAAATATTTATAATTGGAAGCTAATTACTTTACAATATTGTAGTAGTTTTTGCTGTACATTGACATGAATCAGTCATGGGTGTACATGTGTTCCCCATCCTGAACCCCCGTCCCACCTCCCTCCCCTATGATTTTTTTTAAGTTGAAGTGTGATTGACCCACAGCACTATGTTAGATCCAGATGCACAGCACAGTGATTCAGTATTTCTGTACATTAGAAAGTGACAGCCATGAAATGCACACTCTTAGATGAGACAATGCTGTGCATAGAACCAATATTATCAGTTCCTCCCAATCTTATGTTTTCTAAAGAGGTGAATGCAGTGATAGGATGGACTGGCAGCTGACTATTTCTGGATAGAAATCAGTGTAACAGATTGAATTTTATTTTTATTAATTTTAAAAAAATTCTGGCTGCCCTGGGTCTTCGTTGCTGTGCTTGGGCTTGTCTCCTGGGGGGGTTACTCTCTAGTCGCAATGCACAGGCTTCTCATTGTGGTGACTTCTCTTGAGCCCAGCTCTAGGCACGTGGGCTTCAGTAGTTATGGCACATGGACTCAGTAGTTGCAGCTTGCAGGCTCCCGAGCACAGGCTCAGTAGTTGTGGTACCCAGGCTTAGTTGTTCCACGACATGTAGAATCTTCCCAGACCATGGAGAGAACCCATGTCCCCTGCATTAGCAATGGAATTCTTAACCCCTGAACCACCAGGAAAGTCCCAGCAAGTTGAATTTTAAGAGAAAGAAATCAAGAAAGAAGACAGGCTGTTTTGTCAAGTAGAGACCTCCATCTAAGCCTTGGCTTTGAGTTTGTTTTTTTAAGGTGAAGTATAGTTGATGTACAGTAATATATATATATATACAGGTATATTATATAGTGATTTACAGTATTTAAAGGTTATGCAGTTACTATAAAATGTTGGCTATATTCCTGTATTGTACAATATATCCTTGTAGCTTACTTTATACATACCAGTTTGTACCCCTTGATTCTCCTACCCCATCTTTCCCCTCCCCACTTCCCACTGATCCACTAGTTTGTTCTCTTTGTGAGTCTCTTTTTTTTTACATTTATTAGTTTTTTTGTGTTTATTAGATTAATGTTGGCTATATTCCTGTATTGTACAATATATCCTTGTAGCTTACTTTATACATACCAGTTTGTACCCCTTGATTCTCCTACCCCATCTTTCCCCTCCCCACTTCCCACTGATCCACTAGTTTGTTCTCTTTGTGAGTCTCTTTTTTTTTACATTTATTAGTTTTTTTGTGTTTATTAGATTCCACATGTAAGTGAGATCGTACAGTATTTGTCTTTCTCTATGTGACTTATTTCACTCAGCATGATGCTCTCCAAGTCTATCCATGTTGCTGCAAAGACAAAATTTCATTCCTTTTGTGTAGCTGAGTAGTATTGCATTGTGTATGTGTATCACATCTTTATCCGTTCATCTGTTGATGGACACTTAGGTTGTTTCCGTGTCTTGGCAGTTTTAAATAATGCTGCAGTAAGCATTGGAATACATGCATCTTTTTATCTTTTTATAATTGATGGTATATCTATATATGTGTGTTAGTTGCTCAGTCGTGTCCCACTATTTGTGACCCCATGGACTGTGGCCCACCAGGCATCTCCATCCATGGGATTCTCCAGGCAAGAGTACTGGAGTGGGTTGCCATTCCCTTCTCCATATATGTATGTGTGTGTGTGTGTGTATGTGTGTGTGTATATATATATATATATATATATATATATATATGGTTTCTCTGGCAGCTGGTAAATAATCTGCCTGCAATGCAGGAGACACTCCTGGGTTGGGAAGATCCTCTGGAGAAGGGATAGGCTACCTGCTCCAGTACTCTTGGGCTTCCCTCGTGGCTCAGCTGGTAAAGAATCCACCTGCAATGCAGGAGACCTGGGCTTGATCCCTGGGTTAGGAAGATACCCTGGAGAAGGGAACAGCTACCCACTCCAGTATTCTGGCCTGGAGAATTCCATGGACTGTATAGTCCATGAGGTCACAAAGAGTCAGACATGACTGAGTGACTTTCACTTCACTTCACTTCATATATATACACACACACACATATGTACATACATGTGTATACAAACACACGCAGGAATGGAATTATGGAATTGCTGGGTCATTCTATTAGAGTAGTTCTATTTTTAGCTTTTTGAAACATCTCCATACTGTTTTCCACAGTGGTTGCACCAACCTACATATCCACCAGCAGTGTATGGGGGTTCCCTTTCTTCCACATCCTTGCCAGCACTTGTTACTTGTGTTCTTTTTGATGATGGCCATTCTGACAGGTGTGAGGTGCAATCTCATTGTGTTTTTCATTTGCATTTCCCTGATGATTAGTGATGTGGAGCATCTTTTCATGTTCCTATTGGCCATCTGCATTTCCTCTTTGGAAAAGCATCTTTTCAGTTCTTCCCAGTTTTTAAATCAGGTTGTCTGTTTTTCTGATATTGAGTTCTATGTGCTGTTTCTGTCTCTCGCCCAGATTGCTCTCCCTGTCTGGAGTTACTTTCCTACCCAAGGCTGTTCTCATCTACTTCAACCCAGTGATTTCTTCATCCTTTGAATTTCAGTAGCAGTTAATATACCCCTAATTTTCCACCTATTTAATATATGTTTTTTAATTATATTGAAGTCTAGTTGGTTTACAATGTTGTGTTCATTTTTGCTCTACAGCAAAGTGATATTAAAAAATATATCCTTTTAAAAAATATTATTTTCCATTATGGTTTATCACAGGATGTTGAATATAGTTCCCTGTGCTATACAGTAGGACCTTATTGTTTATCCATCCTATTTATACTAGTTTGCGTCTGTTAACCCTAAACCTCCAATCTTTCCCGCCCCTACCTCCCTTCCCTCTTGGTAACCACGTCTGTTCTCTGCATCTGTGAGAAAAATATATCCTTTTAAAAAATATTATTTTCCATTATGGTTTATCACAGGATGTTGAATATAGTTCCCTGTGCTATACAGTAGGACCTTATTGTTTATCCATCCTATTTATACTAGTTTGCGTCTGTTAACCCTAAACCTCCAATCTTTCCCGCCCCTACCTCCCTTCCCTCTTGGTAACCACGTCTGTTCTCTGCATCTGTGAGTCTGTTTCTGTTTCATTAGTGTCATATTTCAGATTCCACATATAAGTGATATCATATAGTATTCTCTTTCTGACTTCACTTAGTGTGATAATCTCTAGGTCCATCCATGTTGCTTCAGATGACATTATTTCATCCTTGTTATGGCTGAGTAATATGCCATTGTGTGTGTGTTCACATACACACTTGCCACATCTTCTTTATCAATTCTGTTGATGAATACTTGTTGCCATAGTGCTGCTAAGAGCATAGAGGTTCACATTTCTTTTAGAATTAAGGTTTTCTCTGGATATCTACCCAGGAGTAGGATTGCTGGATCATATGGCAACTCTATTTTAAGTTTTTTAGGTTACCTCCATACTGTTCTCCGTAGTTGCTACACCAATTTCTATTCCCACCACCAGTATAGAAAGGTTCCTTTTTCTGCACACCTTCTCCAGCATTTGTTACTTGTAGCCTTTTTAAATGATGGCCATTCTGATCAGTGTGAGGGGGTACCCGACTGTAGTTTTGACTTGCATTTCTTTCATAATTAGCAATGATGAGCATCTTTTCACGTGTCTGTTGACCATCTGTATGTCTTCTTTAGAGACATGTTTGTTTAGGTCTTCTGCCCGTTTTTCAGTTGGGTTGTTTGATTTTTTTTAACATTGAGCAGCATGAGCTGTTTGTATATTTTGAAGATTAATCCCTTGTTGATCATATCATTTGCAAATATTTTTTCCCAGTCTTTTTGTTTTATTTATGGTTTCCTTTGCTGTGCAAAAGCTTGTAAGTTTGATTAGGTCACATTTGCTTATTTTTGTTTTTATTTCTATTGCCTTGAGAGACTGACCTAAGAAAACATTGGTACAATTTATGTCAGAGAATGTCTTGTCTATGTTCTCTACTGGGAGTTTTATACCACCTAGTTAATATTATTATCACTTTTTAAAATTTGCATGCACTCATTTTAAGTAGTTTTTCAATCCTTGCTGACTAGAAATTTATGTTTCTCTGTTGCACATAATATATGTTTATCATTTTGAAGCTTGAAATAAGCTCTAAGTGCTGTTTGCATTTAGAAAAGGGAGAGATTGATTTGGACTGAAATAAATAGCAAAGTGTCACTGAGGTGTTGGGATTTGGGTTGAATCTTCCATATAGGATGGGTGGAATGAAGAAAACATTGATGGCTTAATAAATTCTGAAACCCAAACCATATAATGGGGAGAACATGAGGAGGACATCAGTGTGATGGTTAAAGAAAATCTACATTGATGAATAGTCCTTATGAATTACTTGAGGGCCAGAACTGGGTCTCCCCCTTCTGTTTCTGTATGACAGCCATATGGCATTTGTGTAGTAATGCAAGATTGGTTGATTTGGGGAGATAGGGTTGATTGGGTGACATGTACCTCCTTGAATGACAGGCTGGGTCATCTACAGACAAGCGTTCGGGCCTCAGTGATGTCTTGCAGGCCTCTGAGCAGAGACATGCTCCCACAGGAGGCTGGTTCACAAAGATGAGTCTATGGGTAGAAAAGAGATAGACTCTTGAGCAAATATGGAGGTCTAGATGTAAGATGATGAAAACCTGACCTGAGTTGGAAAGGCAAAGAGGAAACTGGTGTGTGACCTTCCATAACCCTGTGAAGGAATAAAGGAGTAGAAAGTGAATGTGGACCCCAGGCAGTGCCAACAGAAAGCTACAGATAGCTCCCTTAGTATCATCCCTTGTCAATGATGAGCACCTGAAGACACAGGCAGACACCTGTGAACCCAGTAAATGAGCAACCCAAACCTGCTTAGCCCAGTAGTCTTCTGTGCTCTGGAATCCAGAATTTGGATTTGTGTTTTAGAGTCATGCCTGTGGTAGCTTTGGACCTACTGGAGACATCTATGCAAATGTATTTAATAAAATAATATGGGGTGAGAAGGGAAAGTGACAAGTTTTTCTCTTATTCTCTACTATCTCTGTATCATCAGACCAGACCTTGGCACTGTAGCCAGAGGCATTTCTGCAGCCCTTGCCAACTGACTTCTGTAAAGACTTAATGGGATCTTGGAGAATATTTATGTGGCAGCTTTACTGCTGCCATCAAAAGTGAATTCCTATCACTTTTGGCCTGCATCAGCTGTCCTAGTGCATTAAGTATATATATGATGTTGATCTGAGAGCATCACATTTGGTGCAGTTTCTTTTTTTTTTTTTTTTTTGCCACATGGTGAGGTTTGCAGGATCTGACTTCTGTGACTGGGGTTCAAACCTAGGCCCGTGTCAGTGAAAGTATCCTAACCCTTGGATAACCAGGAAATTCCCCAGTTTCTAATATTTTTGCTTGAGATACTCTTAAGCAGCTGTTTTTATTCTGTCCTTCATGTATCCAACACCAGTTTGCAAAGTCGTGTTAGATTGTATCCTGAACATGTGACAAAGAACTGTTTTTTAAAGAACAAATAAAGACATGAGAGATGTTTTGAAGGCACATCGAGAAGAGTTAGTGGCTGAATTTGAGAATTTTCGTAGAGGAAAAAGAGACAGTTCAGAAATCTTAGATTCAATAGTGACAGTGTCTGCTTCAAGAAACGTTTTGAGTTTGGAATCCCTAAGATTTGCAGGAGTAAAGATTAAAGACTTCATTTAAAAAATTAGATCACTTCTAATATTTGACTTACGTCTTATCTCTGCTGTCTGCCTCAGCACTATCAAGTGTCTCATGGATTCTCAAGCTGTCTTCCTGTCTTTGATGTATTTCAGGAGCCTTTTATTGTTAGCATTGGAACTCTATCCAATTTCTTGTTTATCCCAGCACCAGCATCCTTAGAACCTCCCTGTCCCTCTGGCATGGCTTTGGGAGGCCCAGTCATCTCACACCCTGACTATGGGATCTGTGTGAGGACTGCCCTCTGTCTGCAGTCTTGAAGAACTATGGCTCAAGTTTATCCTTTTATCCCAGATTCCCTGAAAATCTTACTTACCACCCTGAATTGAAGCGTGTTATTCAGGAAGCCCAACTCATTAACTAGTTTATATATTATCATAATAGTAACCCCCTTTCAAGTACTTGCTTTGTATCTTAACATCCTTTACTTGTATCATTTACAACCTAGGAAACTAGATATTTGGGCTTCCGCTGGTGGCTCGGTGGTAAAGAATCCCCCCGCCAATGCAGGAGACGTGGGTTTGATCCCTGGGTCGGGAAGATCCCCTTTAGAAGGAAATGGCAACCCACTCCAGTGTTCTTGCATGAGAAATCCCATGGACAGAGGAGCCTGGTGGGCTACAGTCCATGGGATTGCAAAGAGTCAGACACGACTGAGCGACTAAACAACAAACTAGGTATTATTACCTCCTTTATTGCAGATCAGGTAACTGAGTCTCAGAGAGGTAACGAAACATGTTAAGCGTCTCATATTTGAAATGTGACAAAGCCAGGTACCAAGCCAGGACTGCCTGGCTCCACTGTTACACTCTCTCCACTTTGCTGCTTTGAGCCAGAAGGTGTCAGCTTGTCTGGTTAGTCATCTGTTACCACCCATGGTAATGGGGTGCAGTGAAAAGGTCTCTGGTGTTGAGTCACAGGGCAAACTCGTTATTCTGTCCTGTAGAAAGTGTGTGACTTCTGCAAGCCTCCGTCACTTCATCTGCAAAATGGGGATTAATGTTGTTCAGCTGCTAAGTTGTATCTGACTCTTTATGACCCTGTGGCCTGTAGCGTGCCAGGCTTCCCTGTCCTCCACTGAGGAATACAGGGAAAGTTGTTGAATAAGAAATACACATAAAAAATTTTTTTTAACTGTTAAGGAGTGATGTATTAAAATACCTGTTTTAATAAATAATTCCTTTTACTGTAGTAACAGTAACAGTAACAGTAACTGTTACTACAGTAAAAGGAATTATAGAGCTAACAAGTAGCTGAGCTGGGGTTCAAACTTGGTGTTCAGACTAAACACAGGGTTTTTCCTATTGCATCAGGCCTGGGCCAAGATGAGCATTGCCCTGGGGCCATTTTCTTGGCAGACTCTAGGTGATAATTTTGTCTGCTTGACAATACTAATTGATTTGGCAGAAGTCAGTTTTATTTGTCCTCATGATGTTAATGAGTTTTTATCATTTTCTCAGTCATTTCTGCTTGATTTTGTATTTTATGCATTCAGCCATTGCATGTACTTGAGGCTTATATTTTTCAGTGTCACTACAGGCTCTGACAGATCATCACCCCTTTCTCTCCAGCCCTGGAAACCTTCAGATAGGCAAACTAAAACTGCAAAATTTTTGTTTGCTTTCTAATCTCCTTTGGAATTTGTGTTATTTCTCATCTTCCGGATTCTCTTCAGTTCAGTTCAGTTCAGTCGCTCAGTCGTGTCCGACTCTTTGCGACCCCATGAATCGCAGCACGCCAGGCCTCCCTGTTCATCACCATCTCTCGGANTGTTGACTGTATAGAGCTTCTCCATCTTTGGCTGCATAGAATATAATCAATCTGATTTCGGTGTTGACCATCTGGTGATGTCCACGTGTAGAGTCTTCTCTTGTGTTGTTGGAAGAGGGTGTTTGCTATGACCAGTGCATTTTCTTGGCAAAACTCTATTAGTCTTTGCCCTGCTTCATTCTGCATTCCAAGGCCAAATTTGCCTGTTATTCCAGGTGTTTCTTGACTTCCTACTTTAGCATTCCAGTCCCCTATAATGAAAAGGACATCTTTTTTGGGTGTTAGTTCTAACAGATCGTGTAGGTCTTCATAAAACCGTTCCACTTCAGCTTCTTCAGCATTACTGGTTGGGGCATAGACTTGGATAACTGTGATATTGAATGGTTTTCCGGATTCTCTTAGTCACTAATATGTCTATCCTTTATAACTCTAGAATTACAAAAAAAAATTTTTAATTATCGCTGTGTTTTTTACCCTTGGATTATACCTTCTGAAATAGGAGTCAAGTTTAATAATAATATGTATATGTATATGTGTACACACACACACACATAAAGTCAGATCTAAGAAAGTAGGACCCAGTGGGGATTTTCGTAACTTCATTATCTTATCAGCCATTCATTCTAGACAAGAACGTCACCCTCTAATGCTTGCCTACTCACACATCCTCTCTCCGTCCCTCCCCTACCTGGCTAACTTTAACCTGTCTCATTGAGATGTAAGTAGTGTGACATGACTTAGCTTATGAATTTCTTTAGGAATCTTTTCCTAATACGTACTCAGAAATCCCTAAAACTGTACCCATATCTCCATGTGTTACCGCAGCATCAGTGCATTTGACCTGCCCTGGTGCAGTAGGCTCATCTCATTCCAGGAGACCCATCTCATTCCAGCCCCAGCCAGCCCTTAGCATGAGGAGGCATTGAGTACTTGTTGGGTAAACAAATGCACATACGATTTCTGTTTAAAATTTTTATCCTTTATAAAGTGCAAATACATGTAAAGTTGGCAGAGCAACATTTCAGTTACTTTAACTTGAACAAAAGCTAGTGTGGTAAGAACCAGAAGAAATTTTTTGAGACTAGCAAGCAGGGAGATAGAATGGGTGACTACTTATTCTATGAGATGTCTCCCCTCAAAATAAGGCTGAGATATTTTTAAATTTGTTAGAATCAGTTGAAGTGAATTGAAAACGCCATTCATTATTAAGCAAAGAATAACTTTCAGACTAAGAATAGCAATATAGTCTCTGAATCCAATTATTAGTATATCATTGTAAATAGTCCCCCCTCACCCTGAACTTTCTTTCCATTTCTTGGTACTTTAGCTAATGTTTCCATTTGTATGTTGAATGCACACAGAAACATTACATTGTTTCCTTTTTGAATTGATGTTTCCTGTGAGTCTGTCTTGACTTTGTTTTACATTTGTTTAGCGGATTCCCAGCCAGCAATATAAGAACTAGGGGGTTTGTTAGAAATTATTTCTAGGCCCTGTCCTTGGAGACTAGGATTCAGCAGGTCTGAAGACAGACCAGACATGGGCCCTTCTTTAAGTACTTTGAGGATTGTGGTAGGCTGCTGGACTTAGGGACCACTGGGGCATTTTTCTAATTTTAAGGCACATACACTTCTAGAGTATTTTTTGGTCCACTTTGAAAGTCCAGTGAAGGCAATTAAGAAAGGTTGCTTATAATCATAAGCAGAGCAAATTGCTCTCATTGTTGTGAGATGCAAAGCAGATAGTTTCAGGTTTGCTATATAATCTGATACCTTCACATTCTTTTAATGTGGGTTTTTAGTCCAGGGAAAGAAAGTTTTTTCTCTCAAAGGGACAACATAATTGCCATTATATATATATTGTAAGCTTCAAGTAATTATGTAACATTCCATTCTTATACCATAGTCTGAGCAAAGTACTGGCCTCTGATCAATAAAATTTCTTTTTATGGGTCTGTAAATTGAAACCAAGAAATGAAAATTCCGATCAGTGTTCAGCCAGACTAATTATTTTAAATCTTCTGAAAAATATCACAGTTACTGAGAATGTAGATGTTCTATTATTGTGCCTGGCCTACTTATTATATGAAACGTGTCTCTTTCATTATTCTTCCTTTTTTTTGCCTTTCAACAAAAGACACAAAATATTTTATGTCTAATCACAGTATTAGCCAGAGAAAGAGTGGGGACATCACTGTATGAAAGTGTACAGTAATTTTAAGAGGATTTTTTTTTTCTTTTCTCTTTCACATACACACGGCTTTCTCTAAGGAATTCTAAATATGAAAGTTGTTTACTTGTGACATAGTGAATAGTGAAGTTGCTCAGTCGTGTCTGACTCTTTGCGACCCCATGGACTATAGCCTACCAGGCTCCTCTGTCCATGGGATTTCCCAGGCAAGAGTACTGGAGTGGTTTGCCAAAATTTGTTAGAATCAGTTGAAGTGAATTGAAAACGCCATTCATTATTAAGCAAAGAATAACTTTCAGACTAAGAATAGCAATATAGTCTCTGAATCCAATTATTAGTATATCATTGTAAATAGTCCCCCCTCACCCTGAACTTTCTTTCCATTTCTTGGTACTTTAGCTAATGTTTCCATTTGTATGTTGAATGCACACAGAAACATTACATTGTTTCCTTTTTGAATTGATGTTTCCTGTGAGTCTGTCTTGACTTTGTTTTACATTTGTTTAGCGGATTCCCAGCCAGCAATATAAGAACTAGGGGGTTTGTTAGAAATTATTTCTAGGCCCTGTCCTTGGAGACTAGGATTCAGCAGGTCTGAAGACAGACCAGACATGGGCCCTTCTTTAAGTACTTTGAGGATTGTGGTAGGCTGCTGGACTTAGGGACCACTGGGGCATTTTTCTAATTTTAAGGCACATACACTTCTAGAGTATTTTTTGGTCCACTTTGAAAGTCCAGTGAAGGCAATTAAGAAAGGTTGCTTATAATCATAAGCAGAGCAAATTGCTCTCATTGTTGTGAGATGCAAAGCAGATAGTTTCAGGTATGCTATATAATCTGATACCTTCACATTCTTTTAATGTGGGTTTTTAGTCCAGGGAAAGAAAGTTTTTTCTCTCAAAGGGACAACATAATTGCCATTATATATATATTGTAAGCTTCAAGTAATTATGTAACATTCCATTCTAATACCATATTCTGAGCAAAGTACTGGCCTCTGATCAATAAAATTTCTTTTTATGGGTCTGTAAATTGAAACCAAGAAATGAAAATTCCGATCAGTGTTCAGCCAGACTAATTATTTTAAATCTTCTGAAAAATATCACAGTTACTGAGAATGTAGATGTTCTATTATTGTGCCTGGCCTACTTATTATATGAAACGTGTCTCTTTCATTATTCTTCCTTTTTTTTGCCTTTCAACAAAAGACACAAAATATTTTATGTCTAATCACAGTATTAGCCAGAGAAAGAGTGGGGACATCACTGTATGAAAGTGTACAGTAATTTTAAGAGGATTTTTTTTTTCTTTTCTCTTTCACATACACACGGCTTTCTCTAAGGAATTCTAAATATGAAAGTTGTTTACTTGTGACATAGTGAATAGTGAAGTTGCTCAGTCGTGTCCGACTCTTTGCGACCCCATGGACTATAGCCTACCAGGCTCCTCTGTCCATGGGATTTCCCAGGCAAGAGTACTGGAGTGGTTTGCCATTTCCTTGTGACATAGAAATAATCTAAAGAAGCTAATCTTGTTGATTATCATTGTGATGTGTAATCTCACTTTTTCTGGAAATGCTGTTTTTAAAAATATGAAATATGTGATTAATTGCTTCTTCCAAAACTTTAAACATTAAGAGAAATTACATCAAAAGAAACAAGAGTCACCCAAAAAGCAGCTGCCCAACAAGTCAGAACTATTTTTTGCCTTGTTCCATTGTGGTTCCTGTCCATACGTTATTTTTGCATAGTTGTAAGCTGTCACAGGTAGTGTCTTCTGCTTATGCTGCCACTCAACATTAACTGCATTGCCTTTGTGTTGCCACATAGGTTTCTGTTCATTTTTTATGTCTGTGTGATATTATATGAGCTTCCCAGGGAGCGCTGGTGGTAAGAACCACCTGCTGATGCAGGAGACATAAGAGATGTGGGTAGGCTGGTTGTACCATTGTACTCTTGGACTTTCCAGTATTCTTAAATGTTCACGTTATTTACAACATTATAAAATGGAGTTTCATTGTTGATAAAACCTATGCTTCAAATGAGTGAGAGTGCATGTTTTGACCTTGGATCTGGGGTATAAATCCTCTGATCACATGGGCCATTTGAACAGATAACTTCCTCATGGCACTGAAATATTTATTATCCCTACTTGTGCCTGTGAGTAAGCATGGCTTCGGTAATTGGCGTGACGCATCATCCCAGGCTCACTGGCTTTCTACTTGCCGCCATATCTTATGAAATATCAGTTTGGTTTCCGTATTCATGTGACCTGGAAGTCAGGAACTGAATATTAGGATGCTGAATGAGGTTGTTGATGGAGTTAGACCTTTAGAGGGCCTCACAGAGGATGGTTCTCTCATTCTTTCCCATAATCTCTCTAATTAAACATGTATTAGTCCAGAGAAATTCAAACACAAAAAATGTCATTTGAACTCATAGCACCCTCAATTTTTCTTACTTAATTGCATCATTATTTTACACAATACAGAGTTTTTCCTCTAATTAATTCTATCATGCTAACACAAAGGCCACCTATAGAGAGATGAGAAATCTGACTGACTTAAGCTTGTTTTGAATTGAGGTCATCATCAATTCAAGGGGATTTTGAAGGAAGAAATGGGGTTTTTGAAGATCTGACTCTATGGTGCTAACAAAAGGCTTTCCCCATGCAGTAAGGCCACCAAGCGGAAGCAGTCTTTGTTATGCAGGATGTGATTAATATTACCTCATCATTTAATTTTAGAACTTGAAAATAAAGTTGCTTGCATCAGTTCTCAGTTCATGGCACATGGTTTGAAACCTGAGCATATCTACTTTTTTTTTTTTTTAATTAAGAAGAAATACATGATTACTAAAAGTTTAGAAAATAATGAACTGAAAGAAGGCTCCGAGGGTATCTTTTCCTTTACCAAACCTCTGCTAATCTTTTGTGGTTCTAGTTCTAGCCTTTTTTGTTTTTTTAATGTGATTTTTTTCTTTACAGTTTTTTACATATAATTTGAATCTGATTTACTTCCCATAACATTACTTTGTGTGCTTCATTCCCCCCCGCCCCCCGTGTTTACAGTCTTGCTGTCAGTTGTAATCTGTTTAGTCTGTCCTTCTGATGTTCTGTAATGCTCCTAATCATGTCTTCTATTATTGGGCATTTAGAACGCTGGACGGTCTCTCTCATCACAGTGGTGATTATCAGGCCCCCAGCCCACACACCATGTTAATAGTGATCATACAAGTCACAGAGGTAACCTGATCCTGCTGTGATTTAACAGTGATTAAATCACTGGTTGTGATTTAGTCTCAACCAGTTCTGTGATTTTTTAACTGAGTTCCTTTTTACCAGTTTTCTTCTTCGGTTTTATTTGGGGGTGGGAGTGTTTTCAGGGGAGAGGGAGCTGGTCATGAGCCACTTCATAGATGAGTCTTTTTGTCTTTCTTTCTTTAGTGGTGAAAGTGGTGCTGGAAAGACAGTGGCTGCCAAATACATCATGAGTTACATCTCCAGGGTGTCTGGGGGAGGCCCCAAAGTCCAGGTGAGTTGGTGCTGTGGCCCATTTTGAGACTTGGTGCTGGGCCAGAGGACAAACGCAAAGAGTCGGACACGACTGGTCCGCTAACACACGGTATGGCAGAGAAGGGGCGGATTCAAGAGGACGGTATGAAGAAAGGGGCGGATGCAGCCTCATCTGTCTTTAGTTTACTCACTGTGGTAGTGAAAGCAGCATAAGCAGGACTGGGGAAGCCTATCCCCAGAGAGCAGCAGATGATGGTGATGAAGGCCAAGGTCGACAGGAGCGCCCAAACTCACAGTGCTCATCACTTGCACAGACCTCTGGGAACTTTTTTTTTTAATTAGAAGTCATGATCCAAGGTAGATTTCACCCTGAAGATTAATTTTTTAGTTGGAATCACTTAATATGATGTTATTGCCATAGTCAGCTGTAGACTTTAAAAAGACACATTGAAATTCTCTTCCTATGGCTTTGTCTACTAAATCAATAGTGTTCCATTCTGTCCTGGGGGATCGGAATGCTTCATGCAGAGGCCAGTATTTCTTCCGTAGAGTAGAAAGGTCTTAGAGTGGCCTCCCTTACTGAATGAAAGGAAAATCTAGAGCAGCACCGTCCAATAGAAAGATGGTGGGTGTCACATGCATAATTTTAAATTTTTGAGTAGTCACATAAAAAAAGTGAAAAGCAAATGAAATTAACTTTTAAAATATATTTCAGTTAACCCACTATATCCCCAATACTGTTTCAGCCTATAATTACTAATGAATTGATGAGATACTCTACATTCTTTTGCATCCTAAATCTTTGGACTCCAGTGTCTGTTCTCCACTTACAGCACATCACAGTTGGGATTGGCCGTGTTGCATGGGCTCAGCAGCTTCCATGTTGGACAGCAAGTACAACTCTAGGACTTAAATTGATGTGGTCCAGTCCATATGTTTTTCTCCATTTGTGTGACCATACGCTGTCTCTAGAAGAAGGACCTGGAGCAAGAAATCCAGGATACTCTCTTGTGTGTGGGCTGCTCTGCTCTTTCTTTTTCCCCCTGTATGCTTACCACATTCCACGAAAGTCTGTTGGCCATCTTGATAGTGGATGGATGAATAGATAGATGGATACATGCAAAAGGTTTTCAGTTTAAAAGTCAGTAATTAAAGAGGGAAAGAAGAGCTTTTCTTTTTTTCTGTCCCTACAAGAAAGTGGAGTGTTGATAAATGGTGTAGGGATGTTTGGCCAGCAAACAACAAATACAAAAAATTAACGGAGACCCACAAAGTCAAAATTATTTTACGAACAAAAGCAAATTTCATATAAATCCATGAGTTTTTAAAGGAAAATAGGCTGCTTAGAAATATCTTTCTAAACTCTGAGATAGATTCCATGGAGGAACCACCCATAATTTGCTCTCTGTGCCCATTTGCTAATGACATGTGCCCAGTGGATGGAATTCTAGTTCTCATTGCTCTTCAGAATGCTCAGGGGGTGCCAGAGAAGCGCTTTGGCTGTTGCAGAGTCACTTAGTGGTTAGTGCCTTCATCTCGTCTGATTTGCTATGGACAACAACCGAGTAGCCCGACTGCAGACATTTAGTGTTGATTTTTCTCTTCCTGTTTTCCTGTGAGGACAATGATACAGAACTCTTGGCTTGAAATTAGTCAGTAGCTAAAGAGCACAAGCCAAAGATTTGTTATTTCTGGAACATGTTTAACCATAACATGTGAATAATTAGAAGTACAAGGAATGACTCACTGGTTCAAAACCTTCTCCAACATCAACTCGTATCTGTTGAGCTGTCTTGCCCATGGGGTGTTTTGTACTTTTCAGTCTGACACTGAATCGGGGTATACGAAAACCAAATTCTTCCCCTCTAATAGGCCAGGAATTGTTCCACCCAATCCAGAGTTGATCCTTGTTGCTCAAATGGGGCTCTGTACAGACAAAACCAGCAATACCAGGAACACTAGAGCTAGAAATGTGGACTCTTGGGCCCCACCTCAGACCTACTGAGTCAGTATTTGCATTTTAACGTGATTTCTAGGTGATTAAGGCACATGAAAATTTGGGAAGCACAGGTCTGTGTGTCTGTAATGATGTTAGGGGAGGAGAAACTATTTAATTTCCCTCAAGATAACTCTCATTTGCAGCGAAGAGGGGGATGTGATAGGTGGGGACAGAAGTTGAGTAGAACAGGAGTAGTGATGATTAAGAATCTGGTCAGAAGACAAGAAGAGACCCCTTCTTCTTATGTTCCCCGATATACCAGGGGGCACAGGATAAAGCTGCACCATCCAATCTGGAAACCCAGTCTGGGAACATTCATAGATCTGATTTGTGGTGGCACCCTGGCTGCAGGGAATCCTGCATCAAGCCAGGGGAGCTGGAAGACACGACCACACCAACAGGGCCAGGTCTGTTGAGAGGAAAGAGTAAATCCTCCGGAAATCCCAGGGACTTGGATTTGAGTCCTCTCACCCTCACCGTATTCAGGAGCCAGGTCCTCGGGAAGTCTGGCCTTTCACCGCCGGGTAGGTGTTCGCATCTTCCTAACTTTGGTCTTTCTGCTGTAACAGCACGTCAAGGACATCATCCTGCAGTCCAACCCGCTGCTGGAGGCCTTCGGGAATGCCAAGACGGTCCGGAACAACAACTCCAGCCGATTTGTGAGTTTCTTTCATGTGATAGAGAGTGCCACCTGATTGGTGGTGTTGACATTCCTGATTTAAGTTCTGTGTCCCCAAGGAAATAGGGCTTTTTCACACATTATCAGGAGGCTGCTTTTTTGAGCTTTTTTTTTTAACTTTTCTCTAGTTGTGAACTGTCCGGCTTCAATCCACCCTTTGACTCAAGTTCTTTTTGAGCCTTGGGGATATAAATAAGATAATTTTTGAAGCCAGTTCTCAACTTAAGTTGCCTTCCTAAGGAAAGTGGAAGTGTCAGCTTTGTTCTTGGAGAAGTTTGTTTGCTTTGGGCACTGGAGAAAAGGCCTTCTTTCCCAATTGAAGAACCCAGGAGACTAGATCCCAGGTCTCGTCACCTTGTTTTGCTCTGTAGATCTGTGGACCCTGGAGGGGGATCTTTGATCCGGCACCTTAGAGAGAAACTTCTTCCTGTCTGTCGGCCAGAGGGAGCTAGATACTGCTTACCCTGCCCCTCTTGGCTTTGTGTGTGTGTTTTTCGCGTGTGCTTGTAACATAATGACATGCCAGAGTGACTGACCTGAGCCTACATGTTGCTCCTAACTGGCTTGCTTACCGAAAATAATGGAAATATCAGCCGAATGCCTTGAATGCCTAGTTAGACGTTTTTTTGTCTGAGTGTCTCCCGAGGGGGTGAACTGGAAGGCTGGCAGAAATGAATATGAATATATTCCCTTTGACAAAAAGCCACGTTTACAGGGAAGTGAATGTTTGCTCAGTAGCTTTGATTTATGTAGATTTTGTATCTTATCTCAACCATAGATTATGTCTGGCAGTAAAGCACTTAGGGAACCATCTGTGATGTGGATTCTGTTCCATTTTAAAATAAATAAGTGAGAATTTTGGAGAAAAGCAATTTCTTTTTTATCCTTCTGTTTTAGAAGGAAGCTTCTATTTCCAAGAGAATTCTTACTCAGTTTTCATGGAGTAATTGTTAAGCTCCCTGGTGAGTTTTATCTGTCAGAATTGCCCTTACTTTCCTCACTGTTTAATACTATTTGAACTATTTACTCATTTGTTCTTCTCTAGTTTTTCTGTTCAATGCCAGGGCTGTATTATCTTGAAGTTTCTAGGTAATGAAACAGGAAAGAAGATGTGAATGAAATTTTCACTGGATCTTTTCTTCCCTGATTGTCAATCTCAATCTGCCTTTTATAAGGATTTGAGCAAATTTAACTCTCTAGCTACCCAACTTCCTCTTTTGCCTTCCTTACTGAGCAGAAAAGTAACCAAATCAATATTTCCCTTGATATTTCCAATATAAATTATTCTTTTGTCTTTGGACAAGAAGGCTGTAGCAGTCAGTTTTTGTAAAGAAAAGCAAAAATACCCAGAATTTATTATTTTTCTGATAACAGAATTTCATACAACCCTGATGGAATGGTGGGAAAAGTGTACAGAAAGGTAGTACACACACATACACACACACAGATACACACATATGCACACGGGCATACACACTGCAGAATCTGATGGGGCATCAAAAGATGTGCTCATTAGTAATGAGAGAAATGTAAATTAAAACCATATATCATTTTCGGTCTCTCAGATGGTGAAACATTAAGGAGGAAGACACTATCAGTTAAAGACTGACATCTTCTCTCAGGAGAGCAATTTGGCAGTTCTTATCAAAGTTTAAAATGCTCATTGTCTTTGACGCAACAATACTTTTAGGTTAGAATATCCATGTTCCCTGTTAATAGTAATTTATTTTAAAAGATATCCATAATATATTAATTTTTTGAAAAGGTTATAGAACAGTATCTATAATATGGTCCCATTTTTATTTTAAAATGCACTTTTATATAAAGCATAATTAAGGTATCTGCAGATTGATGTTTGAATATACTATTATGGTGATTACTAGGAGGAGGTAGAAGTGCTTCAGGGTGGGATTATGGGTAATTTTACTTCAAATGGACTTGCAGTGGGAATCATCAAAATTCATCTATTTCCACTTACAAGTCTTTTGAAGTTTCAAGAACTGTATTATGAAATATTTCAAACACTATTTTAAAATAAAACAGTGAACGTTGAGGTACCCAGTTCCTAATTTAAGAAGTAAAACATTACCAAGAACTGAGGTTTCTTTTCATTTATGAATTAAAATATCATATCCTCTTTTTATATAGTTTCCTCCTTCCTTCAGGCTGCTTACAACAAAACTAAACTTTTTGATCTCTCATTATGGATTTTTGCCTTTTAAATTATTATTTTGAGTTGTGTATAAGCATTCCCATTACATTAGAGCAGTGATTCTCAAACTTGGCCACATATGAAGAACACCCAGGTGGACCTCCCTGGTGGTCCGATGGTTAAGAATCCACCTGCCGGTGCAGGGGACATGGGTTTGGTTCCAAATCTGGGAAGGTCTCACATGCCGTGGAGCAGCTGAGCCCGTGTACCGCAAATCCTGAGCCTGTGCTCTACAGCTCGGGAGCCACAACCCCTGAAATCCACACACCCTAGGGCCTGTGGTCCCCAACAGGGGAAGTCACTGCAACGAGACGCCCTCGCATCGCCAGGAGAGCAGCGCATGCAGCGGTGGCGATCCAGCATAGTCAGAAACACAGCCAGCCAGGCCTCCACAGCTACTCGTCCGGGTGCCAGTCCCTAGCAGCTGCTTGACTTGTCTGGAATGGCATCGGGCAGTATTTCTTAGAGGCTCCCAGGATCTTTCTAGTGGGCAGCCAAGGTTGTGAACCGTTAACAAAAGGACTTGAGAGTTTGCCCTTTACCAAATCTGCCCCTCGTGGCTTTGACATCGTGTTTTGTTTCATCCCTCTCCCTAGACTGATAGGGAATGGCGGTGGTATGGTGGGGTCAGACGCGAATGGACACTGAATTATTCCCCGCAGAACATGCCCAGAGGGAAGGATGGAGAAGGATGGCCACGGAAGGAAGCGCGAGGGGTCTTGTTGAGCAGGCGCTGTCGTGAGCCACTGTGGTTCAGGATAGCAGTCGTTTGTGGCCCTCCTCTATGTCTCCTGCTTCAGGATGTTTGTCTTGGGGTTTATTTTTGGGAGAGGGAGAGGAAAGAGTCAGCAGATTAAGACAAATAGACAATTAGACTGTGGCTTTCTTTTGTAGCTTTTTTGATACCCAGAATCGACGTTAACTTAGCAGGAACTTAGCAGTACTAGGTGCTATCCACAGGAGGAAAAACACGCAGTGTGTTTTTCTTCTCCTTAGTGAGTTAATGGTTCTGGTCGAAGGCTTGTGGCTTGGCAGGCTTCATCCCTGAGATGGTGGACTTCATCAGGATACACATTTAAAAAATATTAAATGCGAATGCAGTTAGGCTGGGCATGCTCTCCAGTCTGACCCTAGGTCACACCACTCCCTAAAACCTACATTCTCATCTTTTTCTTCATTTACACTCCTGGAGCCTTCTGAGGACTGAAGAGAAACTAAACTATAGTTTTTAAAAAATTATTTACTTAACAAATCTGGACACCTTTTCAGCTACAGTCCAGGGTTTTATTCTCTTTTGTTCCCTGTTAGTAGTCATTTAAAAGGAAATGTTAACAAGAACAACAGTGACAAAAATCCCCACACCCACAGCTAGCTGGAAAGAACTTATAAAAGTATTTTTATTTCGTATTAGCATATTAGATACTCCTGGGATAAAAAGAAATTGCTTTTGCTCAAAGCCATGAAAATAAGTCTCTTAGGGGGAAAATTTGATTCCTTTGAAAGAGGCTGGCAGAGTTCACTCTTGTTAGATCAAGGGGACCATGTGATTTTTCTGTCCTATTCTTTACAGCTTCTGGTTTAGCAGACAAGCACCTACTAAGGGAAAAGGGGAAGGAATATAGTGAGTGTATCCATATTTAGTCGGGTTAGAATGATAGATTCTCTCTTTCAGTACAGAATTGTATGATTGGACAAAGGCACAGGTTATTGTCTGATAGGAAACGGTGAGGAAGTCTAGACCAGAACTGGGAATAATTCAGAACATGTCTTTCATTAATGAATTTCCTTGAATTATATGCTGTATCCCAAGGCTGTTTGGAACATCTTGTTTTTGTTCACCGACCATTAAAGGAAGTCCCTAATTTTCTTGCAGGGAAAATACTTTGAAATCCAGTTCAGTCCAGGTGGGGAACCAGATGGTGGAAAGATCTCCAACTTCCTTCTGGAAAAATCTCGGGTGGTGATGAGGAACCCTGGCGAACGGAGTTTTCACATATTTTACCAGGTTTCCCTTTATATTATTTATTTCCTGCTTCTCTATTCCTTCTCCACATTTAAAATGTTCTTCTCTTGGTCCTCATGTCGAGATAGTCTAGTCTGGCCAGCCCTTGAGTCTTTATTAACGCAGGATGTGCAAGTCATGTGCGAAAGAACTGTGAGGATGCCCTTACCTGCAGGCAGAATAAGGTCTAGCTGGGGTGAGAAGACAACAATTTCCCTAAAGTAAAATAATCAATAAAGTGTTGACACACTTCAGAACAAAAGTCGGGATGTTTGATTCTTGGCTAAATAGGAGATCACGAGGGGAGATATAGCTGGGACAATAAGGAGAGCTTTTAAGGGGGCACGGATATTTTAAACCAATAGATTCTAACCAGAAGAATTGTTTGCCACCACCTAACATGTCTATGGAATTGAAAAGACTGAAATGGGAGCAATCAACATACCTTAACTTCCTTCAAACTGGTGTGGAGGAGAGGTTGACTCAGGTTGAGTCAGATGGTCTGAACAAAGCAAGGAGGGAGGGATAGGGGGAGGTGGGGAGATGGGAGAGATGGAGGGGAAGGGACAGGTAAGCTAATGAATGAGCCAGGCTCCAGCCAGATTGCAAGGGTAGAGGTCTCCAAAAGGTGAACTGTGGGAAGAAAGACCTGAAAAAAGACTTGAGGTATTTCTTGCCAGGTCAAAAAGTTTTGGCTTAGACTCCCGGAAGCCATGTAGAGTTTGGGGTTAGAGCAGTCGGCCAGATGCTTTTAAATTATGTTCCAGGCTTCAGCAATCATTTGTTTCAACTATTTTTTAAATGTTTTTTTAATGATGATTGATTTTTATTGGAATATAATTGTTTTGAATGCTTTTTAAGTATTTGAAAGTGTAATGATACCATAAACAATTTTTTTAATGTATGGATTTTTGTATTAGTACTTCATATACCAGGGACCCACATTAGATTTTCTTTGAAGAATTGGCTGCAACTGTTAGGTGTTTTTTTTTTTTTTTTTTTAATTTTCTGTTAGAGTTTGATGATTATCCAGTTTGAAGGAAGTTAAAGTATGTTGATTGCTCCCATTTCAGTCTTTTCAATTCCATAGACTTGTTAGGTGGTGGCAAACAATTCTTCTGGTTAGAATCTATTGGTTTAAAATATCTATAAATGACCAAACGCTTCTGTCAATTCAGTAATGCTTTTAATTGTATTAATCAAAGCACCACATATAGGTCTTTGAAAAGTAATTTCATGTATTACACACACTATATTATTTATTGAGTACTGGACAGAAGTTCATAATTATTTCCTGGACGCTGTACTATAAATGCCAGCCCTACCCCTCTTCAGAATCCTCTGCCCACAAGTTGGAAAACCCCAGCCTGGAGACTGGGGAAGTGATGAGTTCAGGGTAAGACAGAGTTTAAGATTCTGATGTAAAAGTGATAGTCGAAGCTGTGAAATAGGTGAGACTGCTGTGGGAGTGAATGTGGAGAGAAAAACCATGCCCATTTAGGACTTGGGGACCTGGAGACCACCTGTGGGATGAGGGAGGCATTGAGGAGCCAGGAAAGTAGTCAGAGACCCAGCAGTGTCACCGAAGCCAGGGGAAGCTTGGGGGGCGCAGGGCAGGATCACGTATTCAGAGCTTGTGGGGGAGGGATGAGGCAAGGGCCTGGGGACCAAGCAAGGCCTGGTGGCTTCAGCCGCTGCAAAGCAGCCGTGAGGGCTGTCCCATCAGAATGGTGACGGGGAGGAAGAAACCAGACGGGGAAGGAGAGGAAGGAGACTCTGTAGCTTGAAGGATTTCAGAGTCAAGGAAAAGCTTCTAAAGAAGTCAAAGAAGCACGTGACTGTAGGCCGGAGAGAAAGAAAGGGATGTCTGAACCTTCAGGTGAAGGGAGTACATGATGTGGGTAGGGAGAAGACTGAGACAGAGACGGGAGAAGTTGTTCCTTAGCAAAAACAAAACCAAACCAAAAGAAAAAGGAAGAGAGTGGCACAAAAAGATTCTAAGGAGATAGGGGGAAAACTAAGGGAACCTGATGTAATAGGATGACCAAGGACTTCTCCATAAGGGAGACGAGGTTCCCTGTTTTAAGGATGTGAAGCTGGGATGACATGAGGAACTAAACCAAGATGAAGAAGTGTGGATGGGGGAGGGGGCCAGTGGTGGCTGGCGCTGGCTTGCATGGACTATGTGCATTTCTTCCTTCGGTGACATTTCTTGGTAGTTTGAAATCAGTCATGCTAGGAGTATTTATACCACCAAAGTTAGCAATTGCTACACATTCATTCCCCACCCCCACCTCAAGAATGGATTGTTGAGGACTTCCAGTGGTAAAGAATGCATGTGCCAATGCAGGGAACACAGGTTTGATCCCTGGTCCAGGAAGATTCCCCATGCTGTGGGGCAGCTAAGCCCGTGGTACCACAAACACTGAGCCCATGCTCTGCAACAAGAGACGTCACCACAATGAGAAGCCCAGGCACCACAACTAGATGGTAGGTCTGCACTTGCTGCAACTAGAGAAACCCACATAGCACAGCCAGAAAAAGGGGGAGAGAAAATGGATTGGTGAACATTTTCTCACACACCTATAGGGCCCCTGCTCAGAACTAAGGTAGATACCAGAGATAGAACAGAAAGCCAGGGGACAGGACACCAGCGTGGGGGACCTGAGGCTGTACTTGAATATGCACCGTGCTGTGAGAAGCATGGAGAGTCCAGCTGCCCTTCACAAAGGCTTGTGCATTGACTCACATTGTTGTACAGCAAAAGCTGACACAAGGTTGTAAAACAAATATACTCCGATTAAGAAAATAAGAGTTTGACTCCACCAAAAATAAAAAAAAGAGCCATGTGCAAGTTGAGCAGGAACAAAGTAGTGATAATCTGGCTTGCTCTCCACTGTTCCAAGGGATCTCACCAGTGTAACTGTGCAGCTTGCTATGTCAGATAAGGGAAAATTCTCAGCCCTTGCAGGTCTCATCAGAGTTAAGAACTAGAATTTGCAGAGATGATTTGGGGCTACTACACAGAGAGCAGATATTCTGAAGCCCCTTCGTATTTTTGAGACCAGGAGCATCCATCCATTTAGGAAGCAGGGGTAGAAGGTCTGATCGCCTGACTCCAGGGGTGGTGGGTGGCAGCGGAACCCATGTGGTACCTTTGCCTGATCCAGAGGCTCCACTACACACATGCCACTTTCTCTTGCTCCAGCTTATCGAGGGCGCCTCCCCCGAGCAGAAGCATGGCCTGGGCATCACCACCATGGACTATTATTACTACCTGAGCCTCTCGGGGTCTTACAAGGTGGATGGCATTGATGACAAGAAGGAGTTTCAGGAAACCCTGGTAAGTGCACCATTTCAGTCTTTTCAATTCCATAGACTTGTTAGGTGGTGGCAAACAATTCTTCTGGTTAGAATCTATTGGTTTAAAATATCTATAAATGACCAAACGCTTCTGTCAATTCAGTAATGCTTTTAATTGTATTAATCAAAGCACCACATATAGGTCTTTGAAAAGTAATTTCATGTATTACACACACTATATTATTTATTGAGTACTGGACAGAAGTTCATAATTATTTCCTGGACGCTGTACTATAAATGCCAGCCCTACCCCTCTTCAGAATCCTCTGCCCACAAGTTGGAAAACCCCAGCCTGGAGACTGGGGAAGTGATGAGTTCAGGGTAAGACAGAGTTTAAGATTCTGATGTAAAAGTGATAGTCGAAGCTGTGAAATAGGTGAGACTGCTGTGGGAGTGAATGTGGAGAGAAAAACCATGCCCATTTAGGACTTGGGGACCTGGAGACCACCTGTGGGATGAGGGAGGCATTGAGGAGCCAGGAAAGTAGTCAGAGACCCAGCAGTGTCACCGAAGCCAGGGGAAGCTTGGGGGGCGCAGGGCAGGATCACGTATTCAGAGCTTGTGGGGGAGGGATGAGGCAAGGGCCTGGGGACCAAGCAAGGCCTGGTGGCTTCAGCCGCTGCAAAGCAGCCGTGAGGGCTGTCCCATCAGAATGGTGACGGGGAGGAAGAAACCAGACGGGGAAGGAGAGGAAGGAGACTCTGTAGCTTGAAGGATTTCAGAGTCAAGGAAAAGCTTCTAAAGAAGTCAAAGAAGCACGTGACTGTAGGCCGGAGAGAAAGAAAGGGATGTCTGAACCTTCAGGTGAAGGGAGTACATGATGTGGGTAGGGAGAAGACTGAGACAGAGACGGGAGAAGTTGTTCCTTAGCAAAAACAAAACCAAACCAAAAGAAAAAGGAAGAGAGTGGCACAAAAAGATTCTAAGGAGATAGGGGGAAAACTAAGGGAACCTGATGTAATAGGATGACCAAGGACTTCTCCATAAGGGAGACGAGGTTCCCTGTTTTAAGGATGTGAAGCTGGGATGACATGAGGAACTAAACCAAGATGAAGAAGTGTGGATGGGGGAGGGGGCCAGTGGTGGCTGGCGCTGGCTTGCATGGACTATGTGCATTTCTTCCTTCGGTGACATTTCTTGGTAGTTTGAAATCAGTCATGCTAGGAGTATTTATACCACCAAAGTTAGCAATTGCTACACATTCATTCCCCACCCCCACCTCAAGAATGGATTGTTGAGGACTTCCAGTGGTAAAGAATGCATGTGCCAATGCAGGGAACACAGGTTTGATCCCTGGTCCAGGAAGATTCCCCATGCTGTGGGGCAGCTAAGCCCGTGGTACCACAAACACTGAGCCCATGCTCTGCAACAAGAGACGTCACCACAATGAGAAGCCCAGGCACCACAACTAGATGGTAGGTCTGCACTTGCTGCAACTAGAGAAACCCACATAGCACAGCCAGAAAAAGGGGGAGAGAAAATGGATTGGTGAACATTTTCTCACACACCTATAGGGCCCCTGCTCAGAACTAAGGTAGATACCAGAGATAGAACAGAAAGCCAGGGGACAGGACACCAGCGTGGGGGACCTGAGGCTGTACTTGAATATGCACCGTGCTGTGAGAAGCATGGAGAGTCCAGCTGCCCTTCACAAAGGCTTGTGCATTGACTCACATTGTTGTACAGCAAAAGCTGACACAAGGTTGTAAAACAAATATACTCCGATTAAGAAAATAAGAGTTTGACTCCACCAAAAATAAAAAAAAGAGCCATGTGCAAGTTGAGCAGGAACAAAGTAGTGATAATCTGGCTTGCTCTCCACTGTTCCAAGGGATCTCACCAGTGTAACTGTGCAGCTTGCTATGTCAGATAAGGGAAAATTCTCAGCCCTTGCAGGTCTCATCAGAGTTAAGAACTAGAATTTGCAGAGATGATTTGGGGCTACTACACAGAGAGCAGATATTCTGAAGCCCCTTCGTATTTTTGAGACCAGGAGCATCCATCCATTTAGGAAGCAGGGGTAGAAGGTCTGATCGCCTGACTCCAGGGGTGGTGGGTGGCAGCGGAACCCATGTGGTACCTTTGCCTGATCCAGAGGCTCCACTACACACATGCCACTTTCTCTTGCTCCAGCTTATCGAGGGCGCCTCCCCCGAGCAGAAGCATGGCCTGGGCATCACCACCATGGACTATTATTACTACCTGAGCCTCTCGGGGTCTTACAAGGTGGATGGCATTGATGACAAGAAGGAGTTTCAGGAAACCCTGGTAAGTGCTGGTGCAGGGTGGGCATGATCTGACATCTAGACCAGGTGTTGTCTATGGCAGAAAGGGCAGGGGAGGTGAACAAAGCAAAGAGCAACCTGAAATATCACCTCTTTTTGCTGGAAGCACTCCATTTCTTAAAACACACGTGTAAACACCCTTAATTAGCCATCGGCCCAGTTGCCAGAGGACCACTTAATGATTAAACGTGGGTAATAAAAAAGTTCATCATTACCCCTCTCTAGGTATTCTGATTCACATAAAAACTATTTTCAGTAATGTATTTACCATACCTGTTTGCCGAAAGCTACGTAGTTGTTGAGCTGTTTCCTTACAAAGACAAACCAAAAATTATGATCTTAATCAGGTTTAGAGGGACTTCCCTTGTGGTCCAGTTGCTAAAACTCCAGGCACCCAATGCAGGGAGCCCAGGTTCAATCCCTGGTCAGGGAACTACATCCCACATGCCACACTAAGACCTGATACAGCCAAATAAATATTGGAAAAAAAAAAAAAATCAGGTTTAGAAATCTTAGAACACCTTCAGTCTCCTCTACCTCAGTATTTACAGGTCAGAGGGTAAGCCTTACTCCATTCTTTTCACATTGTGTGTACATTATGGTACACACTGTGAATTCAGATATATTATTGAGGGTTCACATCCTTGGGGAAACAACTTACTAACTCAATCAATCTAGAACTTTCTAGAGACTTCCCTGGTGGTCCAGTGGTTAAGACCATGCTTCCACTGCAGGGGGCACAGGTTTAAAACCTGGTCAGGGAACAAAGAGCCCACATGCCATGTGGTGCTGCCAAAAGAAATTTTAAAAATAAAAAATAGAACCTTCTAGAGGTGGACTACTCACCCATTTAGCCTCAAGGAACTGCATCACCACTGCCCTTTAAGTCAGGTACCAGCTGGGCTCATCCCTCAGCCTGGATCCAAAACCAAGTGGGAAAACTGAATGGGCAACTGACAGTCATGAAAACTGCCAGTTTCAGGTGGCAGGGGGCTGACATTTGTGCTTGAAAGGGGCAGACTGTGTCCCAGGTATCAGGAAAGAAGGTGGCATCAAGGGGCCACGTGGCCTCAGGAGGTGAGAGAAAACGTGCAGACAGGCCTGCAGCGGTCTTAGAAAAGAGCCCCCTTAAGATATGGGTATCTAAGACTCAGGCCTTTCATCTCCTTTTATTTGAGTTTAGTGGATCTCAGAAACAAAGCTCTTCTAATGATGCTTTTATTTGGTTTTCCTGGAATTTTTCAAGATCCTTTTGCAAGTACAATTTATTCTTAGCCCTCCCAATGAGGAGGAAAATCTGTGAGAGTTTGGAGTGGCTGGAAAGCAGACTGGTGCCCTTAGAGGGAGAGGGTGGCAATAAGGAGAAAATTAAGACAAGAACAGACGTGTTGACTGGGCAGCTGCCTCTGCATCTGAATATCTTTCCTCCCGAGCCTTCTCGCGTGTATTTCTAGACGATTACATGTTCACATTGGGCAGGTTATTTATTGGGCTCCCCTGGTGGCTCAGAGATAAAGAATCTGCCTGCAATGCAGAAGACGTGGGTTCAATCCCTGGGTCGGGAAGATCCCCTGGAGAAGGAAACGGCAACCCACTCCAGTATTCCTGCCTAGAGAATCCCAGGGACTGAGGAGCCTGGTGGGTTACAGTCCATGGAGTCGCAGAAGAGTTGGGCATAACTGAATGACCAAACCACAAAAAAGAAATTTCAAGACTGAACTGCCTTTCCAGCACCGTGTTGAGACTTGAACGTGTGAAGGGCATTGGCCAGTGAAAATGTCTTGTGGTGACTTCCAGCTGCCGTCGCGGACTAAGCCGTGTGTAACTGCACAACCCCGTCCAAGCTTTGGTTTCTTTCTGATGTGCTTCCATGGCTAGTGACCGACTTGTCTGGGTCGTTTCTGTCCCCTCTTCCAGCACGCCATGAACGTGATTGGGATCTTTGCGGAGGAGCAGGCGCTGGTGCTACAGATAGTGGCGGGGATTCTCCACCTGGGAAACATCAGCTTCAAGGAAGTTGGCAATTACGCGGCCGTGGAGAGTGAAGAGTGTGAGTGGTTTGGGCACACGATTGCCAAATGAGGGGATACAGTGTTTAGTTCCGATCAGAAGAACTCACCACTTTCCTATGCTTTGGGTTTTTGGGGAAGAGAGGCTGAGGAGACTGGCAAGTCTTGCTGTGGCAGAACTGAAAGGCCTCGTGAGAGTCTGTGCCTCTTCTGTGCGCCCACACTAGGGACCGCTGAGGAAGCTGTTCTGGTTTCTCTTTAACCTTGGGGAAACCTGGCAGAATTTTACATGGAGGTTTAAAAATCAAGCTATACTTTAATGAGAATTAGAATTGTCTCCTACTAAAAATCTTTTCTGTAACTGATCTTCAGGGTTGATATTCACCTGAAGTTTCTCTCAGGATGTAAGTAAGTATGGATAGCTCACAGGTTTGTAAGTTGCCCCATGGGTTGGATTAGATTGGGTTTCTAAAAACAAGGGGGGAAAATGGACACTGTTGTGTTGATCCTGCTGATGATGTCTTTAATGGCCCCTCTGTAGCAGTCAGAAGACCTAAACGATCGCTTTTACCCTTTGAGAAGGAATCAGGTGCTCCCTGCAGGGGCGCACCACTGGTTCTGTGTACACCGCTGTGCTTCAGCCGCTGTGGCGTGTGACTTTAGCCTCTTTGTCATCGGTCAGCTTTCCAGGCTGCTCTCAGAACCCACACATCCTTCAACCACCCAGGAAGATGTTTCTTCCTTTCTCAGCATTCTTCCAAGATGATAAATTTAGATGCCCAGTAATAAATAGTATCCTACTCATTGCTGACAGTGCAGTGAGGCTCTTTCCATTCCAAATAAGGTTCTTTTTTATATTTTTGTTCTCTTTGGTGATAAAAGAGGGAAGTTCTGCTAACTTTAGATGTCTGTCTGATAAGGAGAAACATGAATTGTGTTTACCAGGGAAGGGAGTGTGGTGGAAAACAAAGGCACAGGGTATCCATGAAGTCTAGAAGCACAACCCAAGAGTAATAACTATGTTTTCATACTTTATGTGCTTTATCCTTCACATTTAACAATGCATGTATGTGTCCAGGAGCGTCATGAACACTTGCCTTTCAACACAGACCTTTCCGATTTCTTGACAGTTTCTATAGACGTACACTGGAATTCTCTTGCTTTCTTAAATAGTACAATCCTTTACTGACCCTTTAGGCTGGAGGAAAAGGTCATGGCTTTGACACAGCAAGTATTTTCCTGGATGCTTGAGCCAAGAAGCCTCCTCAGCCAACTGGGTAAAACCCAGGACTGGCAACTGCCATGAGATCCCCTGATTGAAAGTGGTGTGGGGCTGTCTCCATCAGAGAAGGGCTATGCTTGAAGCCAAAGAGCTCTAACAGAGAAATAGGTCCTTCTCCCAGTCGTATTGTTTTCTTCCAGTTGGTAATACCTAAACATGGTTCAGGGTAGTACATGATCACAGTTCTCACATCTACCCATTTGCTAGTCAGAATCCGCCTGCAATGCTGGAGACCTGGGTTCAATCCCTGGGTTGGGAAGATCCCCTGGAGAAGGGAAAGGCTACCCACTCCAGTATTCTGGCCTGGAGAATTCCATGGACTATGTAGTCTATGGGGTCGAAAAGAGTCGGACACGATTGAGTGACTTTCACATTCACTATTCCTCTCTGTAGTAGGAACCACTGTTTCCAATCTCTTGTATTCCTTTCAGGGGAATACTGTGTTCCTAAGAAACTACTCGTATCTCTTCTTTTTTTCCCTACTATTCTACATTAGTGGGAGTTTATAACATGCCCTGTGATTTTTCATTCCACGTTGTATCTTGGAGATTATTCTATAGCAATTCATTAAGAAGTTTCATTTAAAATTTTTTGGTTTTTTTTTTTGCTTTATAGTTGATTTACAATGTGTTAGTTTCAAGTGTACCACAAAGTGAATCAGGTATGCATATACATGTGTCAACTCTTTTTTAGATTCTTTTCCTGTATAGGTCATTACGGAGCAGAGTTCTCGGTGCTACACAGGAGGTTCTGATTGGTTCTGTTCCCTGGGTGGTAATGTGTATATGTTCATCCCAATCGCCCAGTTTCTCTCTCCCCCTCTCTTATTCCCTGGTGACCCTAAGTTTGTCCTCTGTATCTGTAACTCTGTTTCTAATTTTGTAATTTGTACCCTTTTTTAAGTTTCCATATATGCTGCTAAGTCGCTTCAGTCGTGTCCGGCTCTGTGCGACCCCATAGACGGCAGCCCACCAGGCTCCCCCGTCCCTGGGATTCTCCAGGCAAGAACACTGGAGTGGCTTGCCATTTCCATATATAAGCAATATCATATATTTGTCTTTCTCTGGCTGACTTATTTCACACTGTATGACAATATCCAGGTCCATCCACATTGCTGAAAATGAGAAAACCCCATCCTTCTCAAAGTTGCATTAGCATTCCACTGCCTGACTGTACTTTAGTTTATTGAGCCAATCATCTGTTGATGGACATAAAGATGGTTTCCTGTTACTCTTCCAATTACTTAAAATGGATAACCTGGTTTGTGTTGTCTTTCTCATATTTGATTTTAATACATGGAATGCATTTATAGAGGGAAGGTTTAGCCAATGTTTTCATAAAGGAAGAAAGCAGACTTTTCTTAGCTGTTATATTGAAAAAAAAAAAATTAAGACTTTCATCGCAACTGATCTACTAGAGCAGAATATTAAATACAAATTAGCTTAAGAACTTTGTTGAAGGAAATAAAAATACTACTTAAGTAACCACAGGAGTAAAGTGCCAGTGCCCCTTCTTTGCCTTGTTATTAGTGGGTTAGAAAGCATAGAACCTCAACACCCAAGATTGATAAACCACACTTTGCCATTTCTTTTAAATTTGTAACAGGGAGTTTTGTTTTGCTACATCTTTTTGGTTCCTCTATATTCCCTATGCTTAAATGGAAAAATTCAATCCAACTTTGCTTTACACTTGAATGCAGTAGTAGAAATCTATCCTCATTATCAAAATGTGCTAAAACATTCTTTTCTAGTGGGTTCTTTTATGCCCCGCATGATTCTGTTTAACTCTACCAGAGTTACATCAGCATTTTTAAAATTAATCAGTGCTTTCTCCTTGCTCTCTCCTTTCCAACCCATTCCCCCAGCTGCTTTTATTCCAAACTGCCGCTCCTATCCAGCCATTCTTGCATACACCATCATAGAAATTCACAGCTGGAATGAAGTCAATATGAGCAACCCTACAGTTTCAGCACCAGGGCAGCCATTGAAGAAGATACTATACTTGAAAAACATGGCATGGATTTTTTGGAAAAGCAAGTACTAGATTTCATCTCTAGACTTCTTAGCTGTTTCCCTAAGCTTGTGACTCAGATTCTTGGCCAAAACTCCCTGCCTTGTTTTTCAAGGCCTGGGGTCCTTCACTTTTGCCCTCTTCTACTTAAGAGACAGGAGGCCAGGAAGGATATTATTTCCTTGTCAGTCTTATCTATTTCATCTCAAGAACCCAAGGACTTATGCCATATTGTTTTGTTTCTTTAGCTGTGGCCATAATGGTAATGCCATAAACATTGCTACCAACCATTTTAACTGCGTCCCTAGTTTAGCATGGTTGGGGGCTTGGGAGAAGCCCATGTTTCATCTATATGCTGTCTGCCTGGTGAGAGTGATAACCAACACTGTAGTTTCTCCTTAAGGAAGGTCTCCTCAGTGTCAGACACTTTGGTAAGTGTCTTTTGATTCTCACGCACAGCTGCACATGTGATTTACAGGCATCTTATGTCCTTGTTATGTGCAAGGTAATTTTCATTTTGGCAGAAGACACATCCAGATTCCTGAACATATGTGTGGTGAAACTAAACTTAAAAGAAATTGGCCATTGGCAAATTAGTGTGTTTAATTTTGTTCACATGCCCTTTGAAAAAGGAAGCCCTCTCCTGTCAGAGCATTTCTGTGGAACAGTCACATAGATAATAAATACTTTGTTCTGGCATTGCCCTTTTTCAAAATGCTTTCACTGACTTAATCTCATTGGAAGGTACATACGGAGAAATGTTAGCCTGTTACATTCCATTGCCATCTGTGAAATTCAAACAGATTATCTTTATTGGGAGCTTTATGATTTTTGAGGATTATCATAAGGTCTTTAATAAAAATCCCTTTATCGGAGAATTTTGGCAAAACTTTATGCAGAAAAAGAGAATTCATATCCAAGTCCAGAATTTTGATTTGTGTTCATAAAAATCTTTCGTTCATACTGGAAAAAAATCTGAGCATTCTTTCATGTTCAGGAATCACATGCTTGTCATTTATTCATATTTAGAGTATTTTGACCAAAAAGTCAAGAAAACCTGTTTGTATCTCTGGTCCCCCTCTTGGTGAGTTTCTTGGCTTGAGACAATTTGCTGAGCTGTGAGAACCTCACCTTTTCTATCTGAAGACCACAAGCTATGCCAACTGCATGTCTTTAGTATGGGGTGTTTATTCTGTGGTGTGACTACTACAGTCCCTCCATTGCTTGTACACTGCCCCAGGGAAATCTGGTAACATCTGTCTCTAGAAGCCATCCAGCCCCCTTTGACTCCAGACCAAATATCCCCTACCATTCAATTCCACCATTAAAATTCATCCTAATCTTTTCATCACCTACCTTGACCTTCATCTCCAGCCAGTGCTCACCTCAGCTGTGTCTCCCCTACCCAGCGTCCTTGCCTTTGCACATCCCACTCCCCTCTCTCCCTCTTCTTTCTTCCTCTGCATTTGTACAAACCCTGTTCAGCCTTTTAGCCCCTCCCCTTCCCCCCAGCAAATCACCCCAGCAAACAGTAATATCTCCCTGTCCTCAATCCTCCAGGGCTTTGTTGTCTGTCCATGTCACATACTCAGCTTTTTGTAGGCATCTTTATTTGGTAAACTGTCTTTGCCCCATTTAAATTGTCTTCAAGATTTCTTAAGTATTTATATCCTGTCCTCTGTCTTTAGTACCCCAACACTTGGTAAGCACTCAATAACTATGTGATTTGTTATCATTAGAAGTTTGATGATATCAGGTGCTTCAAGCTGGGAATGATGATTCTATGAAAACTCTGTACCAAAAAGGAAGAAAAACAGTATTTGGAGCCAAAAAAATGTTTCTTCATTTAGTTCCTTCCAGGCTGTCTTGCTGCAGACTTGGAAAGATGTCCATTTTAGGCATTTGGCTGTGATCTCAGTAGGGGGAATTGATTTACCACCCTTCTTGGATCACTGATTTGTATTATTGAAAATCTCAGTCATCATAGGAATTGACTCATGTAATAGAAAAATTGGGAAAAATTAAAGTGGATGGATGTGTGTGAGATTTCTGAGAAGCCGTCTTCATTACAGTGAAAGATCTTGGAGGCTAATGGTGGTTGGTATCTTGCATGTGTACACACACATGTCGTGTATTTGTGAGAGGAATTGTTAAAAATCTGAAAGACAGTCATGTTTTTGTTTTGTTTTGTATAGTTTTGGCTTTTCCTGCCTATCTCCTGGGGATCAACCAGGACCGGTTGAAAGAAAAGCTCACGAGCCGGCAGATGGACAGCAAGTGGGGAGGCAAGTCAGAGTCTATCCACGTGACCCTCAACGTAGAGCAAGCCTGTTACACCAGGGATGCACTTGCCAAGGCCCTGCATTCCCGGGTCTTTGATTTCTTGGTAGATGTAAGTAAACACAGATTGACATTGTTGGGGCTCCATATTCTAATGTCACGTAAAGAGTAAAACATTTCAGAGCTTTGTTTTCACATTTTGGCTCATTCCTTATGTGATCATCACTTCACTCCTCCGTGTTTTATCCTCACACTGGAACCATTTTTTACTTTTCCACTTTTACTTCTAGTATTGTCCAGCAAAACTCTAATATGGTAACAGCTTCTTGTGGACAAAATATTTAGTAAAGCCAGAACTACAGACCAGAAAAAGAGGAGGCCCACTGTCATAAATCTTTCAGCTTAAAGGTTTGGAATTTTGTATTTGTCATCTATTGTTATGTTACAAATTAACCCAAAACTTAGTGGCTTAAAAAATAGTAAGCATTTATTTTTTCACAGTTTCTGCGGGTCAGCTGTTTGGAGGTGACTTAGTTTGGTGGTTCTGACTCAGAGATGAGAGGGCAAAAAGATGCTGATTAGAACAAGGCTTGACCAGGGTTGGAGAATCTGGTTCCAAGATGGCGTCTTCATATGGCTATTGGCAGGATGCCTCAGTTCCTTGCTACATGGGCGTCTTTTTTGGAGCTGCTTGAATATCCTCACAACATGGCAGTTGATTTCCCCTAGGATGAGTAAGAGAAAGAGCAAGGAAGAAGCTGCAGAGATTTTGGTGTCCTAATCTTGGCCTCAAATGTTGCCACTCTGTCAGCTTCTGTTCATTAGAAACAAGTCACTAAGGACAGCCCACAGTTAAGAGCAGAGGATTTAATTTCCAATTTTGGGGGGAGAGCAATGTCAAAGACTTTTTGGATATATTTTTTAAACTTCCACAGACTTTTTAAATGGTGGTGTAGCATACAGATATTATATCTAAATATGCATATACATGCATATTTATATATATATATATAACTTATAGATTCTGAAAATTAGTCTCTCAGCACTGTCACTGCCAGTGACAGTCTCTGTTAATCCCTGTAACTTGTAAATGATTAGAATAATAATAGCAAGCACTTATATAGCACTTAACTACATGCCAGATACTGGTCTAAGTCTTTTAGAAAAAGAATAATTCTTACAACTCTGTGACTTAGGTATTATTATCTCTGTGAAACATATAAGCTAATTCTGAGGCACAGAGAGGTTCAGGAACTTCCCCAAGGTCACACCACTATTAAGTGATAAACCTAGGAATTAAACCCAGGTAATTTGGCAGATCTCCAGCTATTTCACTCCTCTACCTTTTATATATTCCAGCCAGAAAGAACCCCATGGGAACCCTAGTCAGGGGACAAGAGGCTGGCCATTCAATCCAGAAAGTCTGTGTTTTACTCCAGGCAACATCTATAAGGCTTAAAGTATTGTTGGGTGTGTTTAGGGTTGAGTAGGTCAGAGCAGGGTAGGGTAAATATTCTGTGTACTTCTTATGGTTATATTAATGGTAAGATTGCTTAGAAATCCGGTCAGGGTTATACAAAACATTAGTCATGCTTTTAACTTGTCCAAGCCCGTCATTACATTGACAAGGGAATCTTAGCCCCTAGTACTGGTGATTTCACCCAAGGCCATTCAGCAGGAGGGTTGGCTGAACTGGGATTAAAACCTGCATCTCTTGTCTCTGTTCAGTGAACCTTCCAGTGCTGGCCTTCCCACTTTATTTCCTTTCTGTCCTCCCTTGATTGTGTGGTGTAATGGGGCAGATGCCCTGTGTAAGTGATGCTAATTGGAGCTGACGTTTATTAAGCCCTGACTCCTTGCCAGGTGCTGGGCTAAGTGCTATACATCATTACCTGTTGGCTGATAAAAGATGAATGTCATTTTCTTTGCCTGGAAAACAACTCTGGTACTTAAAAATTCCTCCAGTTATTCTCAATCCCCAGGAATTTTCCTCTTACATTCCTCCCTCCCCTGCAGGACTGACTAACCCCCTCTAACCTATACCCCACCTCCTGTCATTATCTGTTTCATTGATTACACATCTCTTTTCACAGTGGTCAGGAGCACAGATATAATCATCATACTACTTAAATTGAATTCCAGACCCTTCCTCTTATCCAGTGTGGTTTTATACATTATGATGTTATCAGTGTCATTAAGAGGACTGTAGCGAGAACTAAATGAAACAAAACTTGAGAAGCCCTTCCCAAAGCCTGGTGAATGTTGAATCCATGTAAAGTTGCTTTTCATTACCATCACTTTAATACTAAGTAATGGCATTACTGTCCATAGTTGCCTCTGAGAATAAAGACTGTCTTGTTGACATTTCTGCCATATTATGTTAGATGATCATTAATTGACTACAGGGCATACCTTGTTTTATTGTGCTTTGTAGATACTGTATTTTTTTTTTTTTTTTTTTTTACAAATTGAAGGTTTGTGGCAACTCTGAATAAACCTATCAGTGCCATTTTTCTGACAACATTTGTTCATGTCGTGTCTCTGTCACATCTCAGTAATTCTGGCAATATTTCAAACTTTTTCATTATTATATTTGTGATGGTGCTCTGTGATCAGTGATCTTTGATGTTACTGCTATGACTTGCTGAAGGCTCAGGTGCTAGCATTTTTTTTTTTTTTTTACTAATAAAGTAATTTTAAATTAAAGTATGTACATTTTTTTCATATGTAATGCTACTTAAAAGACTGCACTTAATAAACTACATACAGTGTAGTATAAGCATCTTTTACATGCACTGGGAAACAAAAAAAGGGTGTGACTCACTTTTTGTGATATTTGCTGTATTGCAGTGGTTTGGAACCAAACCCACGGTATCTCTTATGTATACTGGATGAGGTTAATGGAAAGAATATTTACAAGTTCTGCAATATTGGTTCTTTTTGTGAAACAGGTTTTACTTCACTCATCCAAGATGATATTTTCTAATTCTCAAGACTTCCTGAGAAAAACTAGTTCTGCCAGAAATGAATGGTTTTCATCATGAAGCAAACTTTTTTTTTCTACCATGCTACTTTTTTTTTTTTTAAGATTCTGGTGGTTTTCCCACAAACTTGACATTGCACTGAGGCCTTTTTAAGGGGCAATTCATCTGTCTTCTTGTCTGCTTCTGTTTCCATAGGCAATAGTATCTGCTTTTCTTATCCCCATGCATACCCATTGTTAATGAATGTGAAAGGAGTTAATTACCATGCTGGTTACTTTCTTCTAGTCTATCAACAAAGCAATGGAGAAGGACCACCAGGAATACAACATTGGCGTCCTGGACATCTACGGCTTTGAAATATTTCAGGTAAGACCAGCTTGAGTAATTGAAGACAAAGAAAGGTAATGCTTTTTACCTGGCTTGAAAGAAATAATTCTAGGCAATGAAAAAAAAAATCATTGTGGCTCACTTTTGCCTTTTTGAGTTCTTCATGTACCTATACTAAATTAGTATCTCCTAAATATAAACCATGCTGTTTCTACTGATGCCGCCAACATTTCTGTTAAGCCTTTTCACTAAATCACTCAAGAAGTGACTTTCAAATGATTTTGCAGAAACAAGTACATAAAAGTAACACTTTGTCTTTTTCTTTTCTTCAGAAAAATGGCTTTGAACAGTTTTGTATCAATTTTGTTAATGAAAAATTACAGCAGATTTTTATTGAACTCACATTAAAGGCAGAACAGGTGAGCAGTCCTCTCCCTTCATCTTGTTCTGTTTCTGATTTGATTTGAAGGGTATAGATGTCTCTCTTCTGGTAATAGGTTCAGATCATAGTTTTTTTATTAGAAAATGTACTTAATAGAGTCAGGCAGGAAAACCATATGCCGCTGTGACATTTTAGTCTGAAGTATAAACACCATCTGCTACATTTTCTTTCTCTGTAAGTAAATGATGCTGTGAAGTTGGACTTATGACGGTTGTTTTTACTACTCTGTGACTCATTGACCAAGTGCAAAAGGAAACCTATTCCAACCCCAATTGCCTATGGCATATACTGTGTTCCGAGAAAACCAGGTTTTCCTTTGGATTTGCTCTGCTCCCAATCTAACATAAAAATAAATGTGTCTTTAACCAAGCTGGTATTTAAATTCTGACTTGAGGTTACTTGCCTTGTTTATACTACCTACTGAAAGTCCAGTGCAAGTTCCCTTTTATTCTGGTGCCTACTGTTTTTTGATTTCTTAGATTGCTATGATAAGGTACCACCAACCAGATAGCTTAACACAATAGAAATTTTTTTCTCTCCCAGTCCAGGAGGCCAGAATTCAAAATGAAGATGTTGCTAGGGCAGCACTCCTTCCAGAGACTATAGGGGGAATTCTTCCTTGCCTCTTGCAGCTCAAGGTGCTCCTGGCATTCCTGGCCTTTGGGCAGCATGCCTGCAGTCTCCATCTGTGTCTTCATGTGTCCATTTTCTCCCTGTGTCCAAATCTCATTCTCTCTTCTCTTAGAAAGACACCAGTCTTTGGATTTAGGGGTCACCCTAAATCCATAATAATTTCATTATGAGATTCTTAGCTAATTATATCTTCAGATATCCTATTTCTGGACATTTTGGGGTTCTAGATGGACACAAAATCTTGGGGGACACACTCAACCCACTGCACACACCCGAGGCTATCTGAAGAGTGTGTATTCATGGAAGTGTTCCTGTGTCTGCTTAGGAACACCAGCGGTCAATAGTTTTCCTAGGAAACTCTGCCCTGGAATTCTTCTACTCCTCAGAGTAGCTAGAGCCAAACCCCAAGAGTGGACATGGTGGAGACTGAGATGGGATAAGGCAGAGGCTGGGTCACAGAGGAACTTGGTAGGGCATGGCGAAGACTTCAGAGGAAGCATGATGAGAAACCATTGAAGGATTTTCAGTAGAGTGTGATGCCATCTGATTGGTTTTTGACCGGTTGGCTTTGACTCTTTGCACTTAGACAGGGCAGGCTGAGGCAGGGCAGGACAAACAAGAGTGGAAGTTTCAAAACCAGACTCCCAGGGAGACTGAGCAAGAGTGGTGAGGCGTGGACAGTGATGGCTGCAGCAGAGGTGGGGGCGAGATCCCCTAAGAGGGGGTCAGATTTGGTATATATTTTGCAGAATGAGTCAGTGTGACTTGCTCCCAACATACTTAGCTGAGGAAAGAGGAGTCGCAGATGATTCCTACCTTGCAGCTTGAATAATAGGACCAGTGGGGAGACTGCTTACTGAATGGTAAGATGAGGAGGAGAGCAGTTGGTTGTAGACAGTGGATACAGGGATGTAGGGCCACTGCTGAATGTGGTAGATATGAGAGGCCTGTTATCCCTGTGAGTGGAAATTCCAGTATATGAAATATATGTGACTCTGGAACTCAGGGGGCCGGTCTAGACTAGAGAAAAACTTTCAGGTGTCATTAGCCTATAGGTATTATCTTAAGCCACGGAGTTGATTGGAATTACCTAAAGAATAAGGACTGAAAAAACAAGGCTGGGAGATTGAGCCCTGAGAGCTCCCATCATATAAAGATCAGGGGGTAGAGGGGAGAGCCAGCAAAGGATGCTAACAAAGCAAGACTGATGAGGAACGAGGAAAACCAGGAGAGTGTGATGCTGTTCATCATGTTTAATGAGCAGCTGTCCTGAATGAGGGGCCTTCCTTTTAAGTACCTAGATGCTAATCTGTACTTCTGTTCTATGTTAAGTTCAAAGAGATTATTTCATAACTGCACCTATGGGTTAAGCCATTTTTAATTGCCATCTTTTATGTCAAAAACAGTTGTATGGAAGCAATCTTATATGGTTCTAACCAAACATAAAAATTACCAAGCAATGAAATTCTCTTTTCCTCTTCCTCTTAGAAAATATTAGTGTTGCTAGTTTTTATGGAAGAGATCCAGGTTTTTCTTTCCTGATGATTTATGTGCCTGTGATATCCATCTGTGCTGAACTCTAGCTGGTCTTCACTGAGTCAATGAGAATTCCTGCTTTCTGTCCTATAGGAAGAATATGTGCAAGAAGGCATTAGATGGACACCCATTGATTACTTTAATAACAAAGTTGTATGTGACCTCATTGAAAACAAAGTTGTAAGTATCGGTCTGGTGTGTCTCTTCACTGTTCACAGGTTTACACTAAGAGAGTTTTTGTTCTCTCCATCATTGTATTAGAATAGAGAGAGAGAGAGCTCTGACTGAAGAGAGGTTTTTTTTGTTTGCTTATTTGGCTGTGCCTGGCCTTTGCTGTGGTATGTGGGATCGAGTTCCCTTACCAGGGATTGAACCCAGGCCCCTTGCATTGAGAGTGCGGAGTCTTAGCCATTGGACCACCAGGGAAATCCCTGATGCAGAGAGTTTTAGCAATTACATTTATTTTGCTTCTACGTATATATGTGAAAGCAGGGTTTTATTCTTACAGTTAATATATACATGTGTATATAAGTACATTGTCAATTTATGAAGGGAAGTCATTACTGAATTTTAAGAGGAGACAGTTATCATTTATGTTGATGGCATAGTGTATGAAGACACATAAAATTGGCCCTGCCTTCCAGACCATTTATACAGCTTCTAGGACTTTAGCCCTAGAAATTATTCAGAAGAAAATAAAAGGGCATAGACACATCTGTACAGTACTGTTTTGTTTTTTTTTATAAAAGTCCCAAACTGGAAATGATGAAAACATTCATAGAGAATTCAGTCCTTAAATAAATTATATCATACAAAAGCAGGGAAATATAGCCATCAAAATAATAAGTATAAAGACTGTGTAAAACAGGAGGATTATTTATAAACTAGTGCTATGCAGAAAAAGTGATATATGATAGAATGTATCCAGTATGTAACTGTATTATCTATGTCTATATGGGTAACAAGCTGAAAACAAACATTAAGAAATGAATTAGGGTCACAGAAAAATGGTTTTCTTCAGAGTTTTAAAAATCAACCTAGTACAATAAGAGTGAGCAGATAATGATCGCTCTATGTATGACTTTGAATAGAACCTTGGGAAGTTGAACTTTTTTTTTTGAAAATGGATTTTGTTCCATCGTTAGATCTAAGAGGTGGCTCCCATTTGGGATTATTAATAGCATCCTTCTTTAAAGGGAAAGACTGACTTCCAAGATGGTATCTTAAGTCTCGAGAGCTGTTTCCTTGCTTAAGGAAAGACCTAAAGAACATGGTATGTTTTAGAACAGTCAGTGAATTGGGCTTTGCTTTCTTGGTCCCATCAGAACCCTCCTGGAATCATGAGCATTCTGGACGATGTATGTGCCACGATGCACGCGGTGGGTGAGGGGGCGGACCAGACACTGCTCCAGAAACTGCAGATGCAGATTGGGAACCATGAGCACTTCAACAGCTGGAACCAAGGCTTCATTATTCACCATTATGCTGGGAAGGTATGGCCAGGGAGCAGGGGTTCAACAAAAAAGAAGTTACCTGTATCAAGCCTTTGGGTCTGTAATCTGTTTTCTCATGAGGCAACTGAAAAGTGTCCATGTAGTTTTATCTGCCTCGCTGTGTTTTATTGACCCAATAAAACATTCATTCATTCATTCAACATGGGGCTTATGAAATATTTGGAGAGACAAACAAAAGATAGTATACACTGCTGCGTGTTTTTTAACACGAATCACCCTTATATAACATAAGCATGAATCAGCATATATATTAAGTGCTGAAGGAATGAGCTTTCATCTTGCCTCTTATGCAAGCCTGCTTTTTTTTACTTGCCCATCTTCCTTGGGAGTATAAATAAGGACCAGGGGTTTGTTCTTATAAAATGCATGAGTACTCTGTGTTACTGCGTTACCAGGCTGGTTATACACAGGTAAGTAAACTGAGTACTTGATATTTGGAGGCTTCACAGTACTGTGGAAATTCACTGGTCTCACTCATCCCAATTAATCTCTTGTTAACCAGGGAGGATCCTTGAGCATGAGGCTCTAACTAAATTGATCTAACACCATTCATGGGAGAAATCAAAAAGCCTCAGATGACATGGCCTGTTGCAGTGGTTTAGTGTGCAGTTTCATTTTATTCCATCTTAGCTAAAATTTAGGGAAAGAATTCAGTGTATTATTTACACACACATATATCTGTAGAAGGACTATGTAATCGTGAGAGCTGGGGGCCTGGCGATGTATCTTTTGGATTGTGTATGCAATCAGCATCTCCAGGCCATCACCAACTATGTCATCTAGCAAGTAAAACATGCACAGCCTTAATGTGACGTATCAGGATGAAAGCCCATTTGTTACATCTGAAAATATGCATATTCCGTGAAAGATAGCCATGCTGGCTTGGATGTTTTGTTCAATGAAGTATTTAAAAGACAAAATTTGATTTCTTTCCATTCTTGGCAAGGTATCCTATGACATGGATGGCTTTTGTGAGCGGAACCGTGATGTGCTTTTTATGGATCTGATCGAGCTTATGCAAAGCAGTGAGCAGTAAGTGTGTTTGCCTTTTCTGACACAGGGGTTTGATCATTTTTTAGTATTAGGACAAACTTGTGATGTTTAAATGTCAGCATTTTGCTTCCTTGTGCTGTTAGGTCTGAGTTATCGTTAGACAATTTGACTTCTTAAAATAGTTATCCCCCCAATCTTAGTCTCTCCCTTATCCTTAATATGTCCCACCCCACATTCTAAGTGCCATCTGCAAGCCCCAGAGTCTCCAACTTCATCATGTTCAATGGTATTATCTAGAAGAAGTGCCCATCCTGGGATTGGGTTGGGATAGCCATGTCATCTCTGAGTGGAATAGTCTGGTTCTGTGAAACTTTGCCCTTGGAATATCATCCTAAGAATTCCCCTCAGTCACTCAGTTTTTAAAAATGCTAATGGCTTAGCTACACCCACGTTAACCTGAGTTGCTGAAGCACTTGAGAAATGGCTCGAGAACTCAGGGAAGGACACTCAGAGATCCATTTTAACTCCCCAGACCTTGACTAAGCTATGGTCATAGAAGCAGTGGGAACAGCACGCACTGCCCCCGCCCCCTTGCAAGCTGCTGGAGCACTTAGGACCAGCTTTGCCATGTCCTTTCCTTCCCTGCTGCCTGCAAAGGTCCCCATGGTCCTGGGTAATGGATATCAGGCATCATTTTCATGATCAAGCCTCTCTAGCCAGGCAAATACAATATTGCACAGTCTTCCAGTTTTTACAAGTTTTAGAGCTTCCTCCAAGTAATCGTGTCCTTTTAGTCTCTTACTTCAGATATCATAGTATCAGGGTTAACTGCTTTAATCAACAGTTGCAAGCATGATTATCTTCTAGAAAGGGCCTGACTTCTATGAAAGCAAAATCGAGTTTCATGTTTGGTCCACAGTTCAAATTTCTGCTCTGTTTAATCCTCTACCCCTCCCGCCAGCCTCCACTCCTCCCCAGCCCGCATCTTCCCAGGCTTGTAATTCCTTGGCACTCACACTCCTCACTTCAGAGATTTCTTCATTCAAAACATAAAACGTAAAAATCTATTTGCTCTTAAAAGGTAAGATAAACCACAAGTCCTGGCTCGTGGGGTTTATGATAATCAGGTGCAGACATGCTTTCAGAGAGTTTTTTAAATTAGTAAAATTACTGCCAAGTTCAAGAGCTATTGATGCTTCCATCTAAAACTTGTATCGTGTAGATATGGTCTATTGTTTAGAAAAACACATGTGCTGTAAAAATCTATAATTGTGTCTGGTGAGGTTAAAAGTAGATGATTGCTGGGGAGACTTCCTGGAAAATTCATGATGCCCAGTAAGTCACTTGGGCTTCCCTGGTGGCTCAGATGGTAAAGAATCTGCATGCAATACAGGAGACCCAGGTTCAGTCCCTGGGTCGGGAAGATCGCCTGGAGAAGGAAGTGGCAGCCCACTCCAGTGTTCTTGCCTGGAGAATCCCAGGGACGGAGCAGCCTGGCGGGCTACAGGCCACGGGGTCGCAAAGAGTCGGACACGACTGAGCCCCTGGCACTATCACTGCTACCAGTAAGTCACTTAGGAGGAGTTTACCTGGATCACGTTCAGTCCGTCCGTCAGTCAGTCAGCGAGTATTTACTGAGCGCCTTCTGTGTTCAGGGTAGAGGTCATGCTCCAGACACCGGGTGCACTACAGTGACTAAGACGTTGTCCTTGCCCCGTGCCCTTTGAGGCAGGCATATCAACAGATGCAGCCCAGTTACACTTCCTAATGACACACATTCAGCCAGCAAAGCATTAGTGAATTAGCTTCCCTTACAATTGCTCATACTCAAAAGCACAGCTCGTCAGGGTCTTTTGCTTGAAGGAAGGGATGATAGAAAGAGTGGCCTATTGGCATCTAGTGGGCAAAGGCCACTGATACTGTGAAACATCCCATAATGTGTAAAGCGCACCCCCCACCCCACCCCTGGGTTCCCAACACAGAATTATCCAATCCCAAGTATCCTTAGCACCAAGGCTGAGAAGCCCTGCTTTAGCGCAAAGCAGAATCTGCATTGAATCTGGACAGTTCACACACATCCTCGTGCTATGGCCTATCCTACTTAACTCAGCAAATTCGCACTCAGCCCCCTCTGTTGTGTCCTGTTGCCAAGGTGTGTCTCAATAATAGCGGCTGCGGAAACATGAAAGGCAGAGTTTAAAATTTTATTTTTCCAACTATATTTTCCAAGATGTTTCTGTCTTAGAATTCTTTCTCAGTGTTCCTCTTGTCCACTGCTTTATTTTCCTGAGTCTTGATGGCCTGTGCTTTGAGTCAGGTGGCCCTTCTGTAGTCAAGGTTCTGTGCTTTTGGATGACTCTCACTTCTCTATGGAAGAAGGTGTTCCAGCCCCCGAGGTACTTGCTGATTGTTAATCCATTCTCTCTCTCTTTTTTTTTCCAGACCTTTTATAAAGTCTTTATTTCCGGAAAATCTGCAAGCTGACAAGAAAGGGCGCCCAACTACTGCCGGAAGCAAAATAAAGGTTTGTTCTATTTTGGGAAATTTATGGATTCCTGTAAGAGGTATGATTTTCTGGGACTTGGGAACCGTACCCCTGGGCCAGGCTGAGGTCAGTGAGATGCAACAGATTGGTTACAGAAGATGGCCAGAAGTGATGTTGCTGCTTGAGAAAGGCTTACAGGATGCCAGCTGGATTTCACTTGGCTCTACTAAAACCCCAAAGGGATATTAAGTACTTCGTAGCTTAATAGTCAGCAGATGATAATCAGCTACTTTCTAAGAGGAAATGGCTTTGTGCTGAATCTAGGAGAATTCACATTAATCTATCAGAGAAATTTTATGATCTAGAGCCGTATTTTGGATTTTGATGACAGCTTTCCAGACCATACCCCAAAACTCCGCCAAGTACTTTCTACGTACCTGAAATTCTACGGAGCCTTTTAAGGGGAAATTATGCACCTTCCTCACTGGACCTTGCAGGCCCTTCTTTTTGTGAATTACAGGCATCTTTGCCCCACAGTATCTCAGAATCAAAGGAATTCTTAGTGTATCTTTTGTTCTTTTTTTTTTTGGCTGTGCCTTGCAGCATGCATGATCTTAATTGCCAGACCAAGGATCAAACCCATGCCCCGTGCACTGGGATCTTGGAGTCTTAATCACTGGACAACCAGGGAAGTTCTCTTAGTGTTTCTTGGAAGCCTCTCGTGGGGTGTGCACTGAATTATCAGAGGCCTTGTGTGATAAAATTGTCCCTAACAATACTCTGAATTTAAAGGTTGTATTGAACATACTCCATCATGCAATTTTTTTAAAACCAGTCAGTAAACTTTTTTCTTTTTTAATTATACCAGATGAAAACACTTTTAAAATTATATATTTATTAAAAATTTTTATTTTATATTAGGGTATAGTCGATTTACAATGTTGTTTTAATTTCAGGTGTACAGCAAGGTGATTCAGCTGTACATATCTCATATAGGTTAGTGCAAAGTATTGAGTAGAGTTCCCTGTGCTATATCTGTTGTTCCCTGTTGATTATCTATTTTACAGATAGTAGAGAAAGGCAATGGCACCCCACTCCAGTACTCTTGCCTGGAGAATCCCATGGACGGAGGAGCCTGGTAGGCTGCAGTCCATGGGGTCGCTAAGAGTCGGACACGACTGAGCGACTTGACTTTAACTTTTCACTTTCATGCACTGGAGAAGGAAATGGCAACCCACTCCAGTGTTCTTGCCTTGAGAATCCCAGGGACGGGGGAGCCTGGTGGGCTGCCGTCTGTGGGGTCGCACAGAATCGGACACGACTGAAGCGACTCAGCAGCAGCAGTGTGCATATTAAAAATGTTTTTTTGAAGAATCATACCAATTAAATACCACCCTGTCTTTATAATCAATGGGATCATCAAGTGATTAACAGTAGGGCCCTGGGGTTCATCATTAGTGTTCAAATCTCTCACCACATGATTGCCAGAAAATTACCTAAATTCTCAGTGCTTCTTTTGCTTTCTCTGTAAGGTAGAGATTTTAGTACCTAATCTCAGGAGGATACCGTGGTAATTAATTTCGTAATCCATCTAAGGCACACACTGCCTGAAACAGAAGAAACACGAAAGCATATGCTCTCACGTCACGTACACTCCACCTGTCCCCTCCTTCGCTCCCATGCTGTTTCATCTCTAGATAATTCTCAGTGGACACCTGATGTGCCTGTGCTGACTCCCCGCTTGGACTGTCCTCCCCCCACCAGCTGTACAACCAGATCCTACCTGCCCTTCTCCCCCTTCTCGATAACCCCAGCCCCATGGATATGGTGGTGGTTCTTGTCTGTTCTGTTCACTGGCTTTTTCTTCTCTGAACATTTCAGGAAAATGGAAGCCTGCTTCCCTAAGCCTCTGAGGACACGAACACTGTAATGTCACAGCAATAAGACAATCCCATCCAGAGGGGCCTCGGGTTTTGTGGAGGAAGTCAGATGCAAGCTGGGTCTTGAGTTAGAGGGTAGAGTCCACTAGGGGATGAAGGAGAATCCTGTTCAAGGAACTGGAGACATAGAATGTCCTGGGACAGTTTGGATGGAGTTGCCTAGGGCAGAGAGGAGGTGCAGTTCTCGCAAAGCCCCAGATGTTGACCTCTGTGCACGGCTGTGACTCACGCCGTCACTCTGGGTCCTGGAAGAGGATCGCTTTAGGCTGGAAACTCTGGTCACAAGACTGTCACACATTCACATCCAAGGGGCCCAGATCATCAGGACTACAGTGACTCACTTTCAAGTGGTCTGGATTCTCAGCCCAGCTTATTTCCTATAAAAAGGAGGGCGGAGGCAGGGGCATTTTTCTCCTCCTTGGGAGACTTGAACCCTTTGCCTCCTTCTTATTCTTATCTAGTTGAATGCTCAGCATTGCCCCCTTCCAGGCATACTCAGAATGTTCCAGACTGCTATGGCTGGGGGAGTCAGCAAGCTTGTTTAGGGAGACTGGACTTTACATATTCTTACCTCCAGTGGTCCCTTCTTGGTGAACCATGTGACCTCTGGCTGTCTGATGTTCTGCCTCCACATAGGAGTGGGTCTCCCTGTTTTATGTCTCATAAATCACCTCTTAGAGATGCATAGCTCTGGCCCAATCTCTTACATCTTTCATATCCTCAGTATTTTGCAGATGCTAAGTATCATCTTTAAAAAAAATTTTATTTTGAAGTATAGTTGATGTACAATGTTGTATTAGTTTCAGATGTACAGCAAAATGATTGTTATACATATATATGTATAACTTTTTAGGTTCTTTTCCTTTATACTGCTACTGCTAGGTCGCTTCAGTCATGTCCGACTCTGTGCGACCCCGTAGACGGCAGCCCACCAGGCTCCCCCCATCCCTGGGATTCTCCAGGCAAGACCACTGGAGTGGGTTCTTTTCCTTTATAGATCATGACAAAATATTGAGTATAGTTCCCTGTGCTATACTGGAGGTCCTTGTTGGTTATTTTATATATAGTAGCTACATATCATCTTAATATCTCTGAGGTATAAGTGATTAAAGGGATCCTGCATTCCTGAGAAGAAAAATTAATGTTCAAGGTAGTTTTAATATTGGGTGTTTTATGTATTCTAATTCCTTAAAATGTGAAAGTGTTCTGTAGAATTTAATTTATAGAATATTTGGTGAGAACTTCCACTGTCTTTGTTTATAAAGCATATTCTTCATTTAATAACATGTGATTGTTGAGGCTTTCCTAAATTCTACACTGTCATGGCTAAAAGGGACCAGTTTTGAAATTAGAGCCAAAGGTTGATGCTATTGGGAGATAGAATGGAGCTCAGAGTCGGCAAGGTAGACCGGGCCGGCAGCTATCTAGGTGGGCCTGGCCTCTAAAGGAGCAGGTGTGACAGGGGACGCAAGTGCCGTGAGGTAACTGGACCGATAGACATTGAACATCCATTCCAACCTGCAGATCGAGGTAGTAGGGGTATTCTAGTTCTGCTTAGTTTACAGATTGGCAGCCGTGGTCCAGAGAAATTTAGTGACTTGTCAGAGAGCTTGCAAAGGGCAGAGCCAGGATCCTAGTTCAGACTTGCTAACAATCTACGTGGAGGGTAGAATGAGGAGCTGTTCACCTAAGGAATGTCAACTTTGCTTACTGTTTGGTCTGCATATCTTGATGGCCACTTCTGCTCAGCAAGTAGCTTTGGAAGCTTTCTGTTCTAAGTCATGGGCTCTTCTTGTCTGGAGTCAGAGTAAATTCAAACTGTGGCTTCCCCACCACCTCTGGGGACATCTACAGTTGACCCATAGCTAAGTACAGGATAACTGTGATGGTTGAGATAAATTCTTGTTTGCTCAAATTAATTATCCCACAACCTAAAGGCTTCTGTCTAATCCTAGCCCTCTCAGTTAATTCCTTTTGGTATTACAATAAATTATTCATTATCTTCCTTAGGAAGGAGGAAGGCATTGTGGTTAGGGAAAAAACTAGCTGGCTCACAGACTTGGGTTCAAGCCTCACTGCTGTTGCTTACCAATTTTGTCATCTCGAGCAATACTTTATTTAAGGCCCCGTTTTCTCATCTAAAAAATGGGAATGATAATCGTGAGTCATAAATAAGAAAATACATGTGTCCAGTCCATGAAGCATTTTCAGTACATTACTATTTTGAGCTGGAAAGAACTGTGTCAGGTGGCATATAAACTTAAGTCAAACTTGCCCCTGTGTTTTCAACTTGCTAGGTTGAAAAGAGATGCTCTTAAGTGCTTAGGACTAAATAGTGTGCCAAGTTATTCTTAAAAATAAGAGTTTGGGATTTAAAAAAAAGATGCAATCTCTCATCAACAAGGAAGATAAGTCAATTTACATTTTTATCGTGGAGCTTTGCTTTGCTCATACAGCCTCTGCACCTTTGCTCTGAATTCCAAAGCATTGCAAGTAATGCCATATTCTACATATCTAAATGGAGAACTTTTGCTTCAAATACACTGCAGTTTTCTCAAGGGTTTCGGATTTCCCACACCCTTGAAAATAGAAAAGTTCTAATTGAAAGAGGGTTGTCTACTGCAGGCAAATCCCTTCTGCTGACTTGGTAATGGTTTTCTGGCTTTAGAGATCCTTTCCTCTGTTTTCTTTTAGAGATTTTCTCTCTTCACGCTGATTTGCTTGGAATGAAAGTTTGTGTGTGCCCATTCTTGGATCCACAGGGTGTGCTCAGCTGTGGGGATAGAAATGCTGATGTGGGCTCTGATGTGTTTTTCATTTGAGATACTCATGATCTGAAATATGTCATGAGCAATTTTAACTCTATTTATGTGGCTTTTTCTGCTTGAACCCAGTTCCGTCGCGGGTGCCCAGTGTGCAAGTAGTGAGGAATGATTTTACATCAAATATTTTAGTTTGTGAAGGAGTAAGTTTCCTGCTACACTAAGAGGGCTCCAGGTCAGCAAGCCTGTAAAAAGATGTGCTGAGGAAGAAGGTGAATGAAATGGCATAATAAAGGTTTATGAATTCTGAAATTTGTATGTGTCTCCCACCTTTTAATTGTGACTTTCCATCATTTTATTAAGATGATTCTTCATTGGTTGGATTGCCTGGAAAGAGTACAGGGGGTTCTAATGATTTACCCTTGCAGATCATTTGTACACCACCTCTCCCTCCAGAGTTTATAAGAAAAATGTATTTTCAAATGCCCTCAGTTGTTATGAAATTAACTGAAGTTGTTAATGATTAGCATGCTTTCTTATTTCTCTTAAAAATTATGTGTCTGGATATACTGGGTTTGGGGGATTCTTTTTTGCTTTTATTTTATTAACTATACTAAAAAGGCCTCATTGTTGTCAAAAATTTAATTTCAAATGCACTTGTGAGTGTTCAGATCACCGTAACAGTCAGTAGAGCTTTGAGAAAGTATAGTATCCCTGAGTTAAATCTAATGAACAAACCGTCAGGAGGATGAATTTCTAGCTGTACATTTGCACACAAGTCTCCTTGGAAAGCTGATCTACTTGAGAGCACATTCCATGTTTCTAAATGATGTTATTCTTCCTTTCCAGAAACAAGCCAATGACCTCGTGAGCACCCTGATGAAATGTACACCTCACTATATTCGCTGCATCAAACCCAACGAAACCAAGAAGCCCAAAGACTGGGAGGAAAGCAGGTATGGCAAAGGCGCAGGTGGAGGTCAAGGGCAGCCTCAGCCTGTTTTCCCACTGCTCAAGTCAGGCCATCCGGCCTCTGCCCCAGGCAGGAGCAGTTTCAGTTGTCTTCAGATGTGTTTTATGTGTTCGTGTCTTAACTTCAGGAAGAAGCCTATGCATATATCGTTTTCCCCTCCTTGTTTTTTCCTGAAATGTTGGCAGTGCCCTTCAGTTCAGAATTAGCGATTTATAATGTTGATCTTGGCTAGTCCAGGAGCAAATGGAAAAAAGAAAGCAAACCCCAGCACAGCAGAGTCAGGATGGTTTTCAGATTAGTTTAGGCCCTGTGTAGACATTCTTAGGGCACTCGGCTCCTCATCAGCACCCACAGGATGTGGCCTGGAATGCTGAGCTCAGGGTTGCAGGTGGGGTTCTGCAGAGCTAGTTAAAAAACGATCTGTCGTTTAGTTGCTTATGTGAGCAGAGGGGCTCTGTAATCCCCCAAGCCAGGTGCTGATGAGCAGCGTGACTCTAGGAGGGAACCAGCCCAAGGGAGATGTGTGGCATATAAGCAGTGAGCCATATCCTCCCTGTCTTCTGAGGTGTCCTACGTCACATTCCTCCTACACCTGCCATTTAGGGATGTGGCCTCTGCAGGATACAAGGGGGATGATTGAGTAGGAAAATGTTAAGATGATGACTGGAGAATATAGGTTTTGTATCCAGCTGGGGAAATTCCTCCTGTCCATGGGAACACGGGAAGCAGGGCTGAAGAGAGACCCTGTGAGTGACTTGGACTAGAGAGAGAAGTCCTACCGCTGTCACCAGATGAGATGGACTTGAGCATACTGGTGTTCCTGTTCATACTAGAATTCATGCTGGAATGCCTTTTTTCCTTTTTTCTTCTCTTTCTTGGAAAAAACATAGACTCTTTAGGTATCAAGTGACTTAGTCAAGGTTAAACTCCAGTGGGAAGACCAGGATAAACATTCCTAGCTGCTCATCACCTCCCCCGAGGGACCTGGAGGGTTCATTTCCCACCTCCCCAGCAAGACCCTTTCCAGCCCACAACAGACAGACAATGCTCGATCATTTTCAGGGAGGAAAAGATAAATAGGAAGGAAAACGCCTAGGTGCGAGCACTTGCTGTCTGCAAATCCTTTTTGGTGTTTTCACACTTTGTGGTGCAGCCTAAGACTGTTTTTCTCACCTTAAGGTGCTTCTGGGATGTGGCAGCCTTCTGTTTGATTATCTCACAATATTCTGAATAATCTCATCAATAAATGTGGGTTCCTAAAACATCTTTTTTATAGAATTACTCAAATTTTTGATTTAAAATAATCTAAGACTCACTTACAATATTATCTGCAAATGACATTCATGCTCGGATGGGAAACCCATTCCTCCCGGGTCATCGGCTCACCTTTGGATGCCTCTTGCCACCAGCTGGCACTGCAGCCCTTCTCTCAGTCGGTTTTACTCTATTCGGCCGTAAGAACCATTCTGGGACTCTTGTGTGTGATGGCTCTTCTGCTAGTTCAAGGCAGTCGCCATGTTTCATCTGGGATCTTCTCTTCCGTGAGAAGATCCGTGAGCCACTCCAGCCATTCCTTTGAAGGCGCTGGATGTGAAATCCAACCTTGCCCCTTCTTGATCATTCTTCTGGATGTGCTTAAATTGCCCTCTGCTTTTCTGAACTGTGTCACACACTTTTTCCTTTGATGTCAAGAGGATAACAGATGGAAAATGTCTGGGGTTTTTTGCCTTCTGACACTAGTTCTCAAACTTGAGTATGCATCAGAATATCCTCTGGAAGGCTTATGACAGGGCCCCATTCCCAGAGTTTCTGGGTCATTGGGCCTGGGGTGGGGCCTGGGGGTGTGCATTCTTAACAGGCCCCCAGGTGATGCTAGTGACGATGGTCTGGGGCTCATATTTGGAGAGCAGCTGTTCTAGAGCTAAGTTCTAGCCTCGGATCTGGAAGAACTGTACCCTGTGCTGCTCTGTCACCAGCTAGTTTGAGTGAAACACTTCATCTCCTGAGTCCTCAGTCCCTTCCTCTTTAAATAAGAGGGTCAGGCCAGAGAGGGACTCCTGCGGTCAGACAGAATGAACACCCGCAGATCTGTCCCCCTGTGTCTGTCATCCTGCCTCTGCCCGTCTCTTCGTCACTCCTATGCTCACTCACCCACACTCACATCTCATGCACACACACGCCGAGTAGAAGGGTGGTGTCATCAGCAGCCTCAGAAATAAATTACAAGAGTCTAGAAAGCAGAGGGATTGCTAAGAAGTGCTGGAGCCCACCCTTCCCCCTACTTCAGACTCACTCCAGCTTCCCTTCCCAGCAAACATAATCATGACTGAGAACAGCTCACTCATCCTCAAATGCAGTACCTCCCTGGTACGCTCTCCCCTGCCCCACTTATTCAGCTCTGCTGACAGGCACTCTAATGCAGATATCTTGCAGTAGCTGCTGGTTGGAAGTTCCTCAATCATGATGCCACCTTCTCAAATCCAAACCGAGTCATTGGAATATCAAAGACTGGAGAAATGAAGACAGTGGTACATTTTATTCAGGAAATTTTCATAGAATTTCCCCCAACGGTGTCCCCCTTGTTTGCTTTTTCTTTTTTTTTACATCACATGCCTTATTTGAATTTCAGTGAGGAACTTCCTAACATACACTCTTGTAAACTGGTGTTACAAAGACTAAGGTGTTCCTTAGTCAAATGTTGGTTTGTGTTTCCAGTAGGATGGCATCCTGGGATCTGCCCTCCTGTCTTGGTTCAGGTGTGACAGATGGTTTCGCTCTGGGGCTTTCCCGGTGGTTCAGTGGTAAAGAATCTGCCTGCATTGCAGGAGACACGGGAGGTGCGGTTTGATCCTTGGATCGGAAAGATCCCCTGAAGAGGAAATGGCAACCCACTTAAGTTTCCTTGCCCAGAAAAGTCCCATGGACAGAGGAACCTCGTGGGCTGTGATCTCTGGGGTCAAAAAGAGTCGGACAGGACTGAGCTACTGAGCACGCCTGGTTTCACTTCATCTGTGAGCATGAAACGTCAGAGTCCATGGAAGGGCAATGTGCTTCATCGGCAGGGATCACACGGTCAATTGAAGTTCTCAGTGGACAGGGTTACTCATTCCACAAGTTTATGGCGTGTAGTTTATTTTTCTTTTCCTGTTGGAAATGTGCCTTCATTTGGCTTTGGGCAAACTGCCTGCCCTGGATTCTGAATTACTGCCCTGGTGGAGTTCTCTGGCCCTAACCTTCTTGGGTTAATGGCTGAGGACAGTCTTGAAAGAGGACTCCTTCTGAAAGGAAGAGACGGCTTACTCAGGAAAACAACAGGTATTGCCAGCCTGGCTGATGTTTACTGAGGAGTGACGGTGCTCCAGGAGTATGTAAAAAACATGGAATTTTAAACATAACACAATATTAATACTTTGAACCAGTTGTCCGGTTAACAAAAATTTCCTAGTGATGGAAGTTGGAATGAATGGAGCAATGCTTTCACATGATGTGATTCATGAGGGAGGAACATTTCTTCTTGAATCAATGGGTGATGCATTCCCTGCTTCAAAGCTTGGGGTGTAGCCAGTATTTGTGTAAAAGACTTAAAATGAGCAGATATCTCTAATTGACAGCATCATGTGTAATTTCCTTTAATGGAGAAAAGGTCGATGGTGAGTTTGGGATTTGGAGGATGGGAAAAAGGAAAATTCTTTTCCTGACTCAGGTTTCTACCCCTTTGGTTTACCAGATATGTGTGAATATTGTATAACCTGAGGGCCAGCTCAGACTCAGATTATTATAATTTATAATCTTTTTTAATATGCTCCCCTGAAATGTGGAATTGGGAGTTTGTGGGTATCGTGGGTAGGAGAATAGAGTGAAAAGATTATCCAGTCCCATCCTGGCTCCCTCTCTCCTTTATAGGGTAAAGCATCAAGTAGAATACCTGGGCCTCAAAGAGAACATTCGAGTGAGGAGAGCTGGTTACGCCTATCGGCGTGTCTTTCAAAAATTCCTGCAGAGGTAAGACTGGTGACTTGGGACTGTTTTATGTTTTAAACAGGCTTATTGAGTTATAATTACCATATCATACAATTCACCCATTTGAAGTATACAATTCAGTGGCTTTTAATATATTCATAGAGTTGTACATCCAACAATAATGTGATAGACATCACATTTGGCTCTTATGAATAACAAATAATGTGTCTATCAGTGTTCACATACACATTTTTATGTAGGCATATGTTTTTATTTCTGGCATTGCCAGGTCAAATGGTAACTCTGTTTAACCTTTTTGATGAACTGCTCTATGTTTTACAAAGCAGCTGTACCGTTTTACATCCCCACCAACAGTGTTTGAGGGTTCCAGTTTATGTGCATCCTTGCCAATATTTGTTATTATCTGACTTTTTGGTTCTAGCCATCCCTGTTGGTATGAAGTAGTTTCTCACTGTGGTTTTGATTTGTACTTCCCTAATGGAAGATATTGTTGAGAATCTTTCCATGTGCTTATTAGCTGTTAGAGAAATGTCTGTCCAGTCATTTGATCACTTTTAAATTATTTGTCTTTTTAGTATTAAGTTATAACAATTCTTTTTAGCATCATTTATTGTGAATAAATCATTTTAAAGCATCATTTATTTTAAGTAAAATCAAGTATTTTGTCTGTTTAGAGTGATACATCAGTTCAGAAATTCATGGTAATTGTGACATGGGAGAGACTGACATTTAACTGACTGAGCAAAGTAATAGTGTGGAGACAATTTCAGGAAAATATTTAATAAGCTTAAGGTATTTAACCTCAAATTTTTTGTCCAAACATAAAGTTAAACTGATTTTTATATTTCTATTAAAGTACATTTGGCAGTATCTGTGCTAAATTGTTCTTACTTTGTGTTGCATTTAAAAAGGATAAAATTTAGTGTTCTTAAAATACTACATGATTCTAATTTCTCTAGTGATTCTAAATTAGTGGAGTTTCACTGATGTTCTACATTTATTTAATTTCCTTTATGAAAGAAGGAAGCCATATTTACTGTTTTAATCAGAAAATAATTATGTCTTCCTGGTATATGATACAGGAGCAAGATATAAGAACATTTTTTTAAAATTCAGATTTTCTGTAACAAAGAGGTTCAGGAAGGAGAAGAACTTAATTGCCATCTTTGAAATCCAATATTTCTAATAGAGTAGCTTTCCCTTTGAGGATGTTGTTTCTTCAGCCGGGAGATAGGGATGGCTAATCTACCGCTTATCAGTGTGGGTCATCATCTGTGGAAGTCATTGATGTGGAAGGTCAGGAGAGGCTTGGCCAAAGGGTGGGTTGTTCCGTACAGTAAAACTTCATTGATTTTTGTCCCCACACATTCAAGATTGCTGATGATTTTTGGAGGCTGATTAAACTAGGAATAAAATTCACCATGAGGGCTCTCTGAATTAAAAGGCCACTACACCTCTAGCGTAAACACGGCAATATGAAAAAGTCTTTAGGAAGGTTAGAAAATAAATTTGGAGTGCTCTTGCAACACTGTAGCAGTATCCATTTGCTGACAAACAACTGAGGTGTTAATTATGAAAGACTTTGCTCTTCTTTAAACAGATGGCCAGCACTAGCTTAGGACAGGATTTCACAGCCTCAGCTATTGATGTTTTGGATTGGATGAGTCCTCTTGTGAGGCTGTCCTGAACACTGTAGGATGTTCAGCAACCTTCTTGGCTTCTACCTACTAGATGCCAGTAGTACCAGCAGCACCTCCATCCCACCCTCATTTTCCCCTAGTTGTGACACTCAAAACTGTATCCGGACATTGCCCCATGTGGCCTGGGGAGACAAACTCAGTTGAGAGAACCGTGGCTTAGATTATCATCAAGGTTCTTCGCAGAACTGCATTTCTTTGAAAATACACTAGGACCACAGCCTTGTCGAACTCAATGAAACCAAGCCATGCCCGTGGGGCAACCCACGACGGGCGGGTCATGGTGGAGAGGTCTGACAGAACGTGGTCCACTGGAGAAGGGAATGGCAAACCACTTCAGTATTCTTGCCTTGAGAACCCCATGAACAGTATGAAAAGGCAAAATGATAGGATATTGAAAGAGGAACTCCCCAGGTCAGTAGGTACCCAATATGCTACTGGAGATCAGTGGAGAAATAACTCCAGAAAGAATGAAGGGATGAAGCCAAAGCTGATGCTGGGAGGGATTGGGGGCAGGAGCAGAAGGGGACGACAGAAGATGAGATGGCTGGATGGCATCACTGACTCGATGGACGTGAGTCTGAGTGAACTCCAGGAGCTGGTGATGGACAGGGAGGCCTGGCGTGCTACAATTCATGGGGTCGCAAAGAGTCAGACACGACTGAGCGACTGAACTGAACTGAACTGAACCCTTTTTTAATTAAGTGGGAAGAAAGTTAAATACAGAAAATAGTGAACACGAAGTATTTCCTCCGACTTGCTTTTATTTCAAAAGGCTTGCCCTCAACAATTCCAAAATGTTTCTAGTTTTATTCTCCTTCAATATTTTTTTCTAGACTTAAACAACTTTTTCTTTTTTATGTAAGGTTCTTTTTTAACATTAATTCATTTTTGGCTGCCCTGGGTCTTTGTTGCTTTGCACAGGCTTTCTCTAGTTACAGAGAGTCGGGGCTACGCATCGCTGTGGTGCACCGGCTTCTCCTAGCGGTTGTGTTTTTGCAGAACGCAGAATCCAGGCGTGCAGGCCTTGGTGGTCTAACCCACGGGCTCAGGAGTCGTGGCTCACCAGCTCTAGGGCACAGGCTCAGCAGTTGTGTCACACAGTCTTGGTTGTTCCGCAGCGTGTGGGATCTTCCTGGAACAGGGATCAAACCCGTGTCCCCTGCATTGGCAGGCAAATTCTTTACCACTGAGCCACCAGGGAAGTTCCTATACTTAAAAACTCTTTATTCGATATTTTCAGATTCTAATTGGCATTGCTATTGGAAACGGATCAAATTTTTTTTTTTTAGGAGGGATTGGGGGCAGGAGCAGAAGGGGACGACAGAAGATGAGATGGCTGGATGGCATCACTGACTCGATGGACGTGAGTCTGAGTGAACTCCAGGAGCTGGTGATGGACAGGGAGGCCTGGCGTGCTACAATTCATGGGGTCGCAAAGAGTCAGACACGACTGAGCGACTGAACTGAACTGAACTGAACCCTTTTTTAATTAAGTGGGAAGAAAGTTAAATACAGAAAATAGTGAACACGAAGTATTTCCTCCGACTTGCTTTTATTTCAAAAGGCTTGCCCTCAACAATTCCAAAATGTTTCTAGTTTTATTCTCCTTCAATATTTTTTTCTAGACTTAAACAACTTTTTCTTTTTTATGTAAGGTTCTTTTTTAACATTAATTCATTTTTGGCTGCCCTGGGTCTTTGTTGCTTTGCACAGGCTTTCTCTAGTTACAGAGAGTCGGGGCTACGCATCGCTGTGGTGCACCGGCTTCTCCTAGCGGTTGTGTTTTTGCAGAACGCAGAATCCAGGCGTGCAGGCCTTGGTGGTCTAACCCACGGGCTCAGGAGTCGTGGCTCACCAGCTCTAGGGCACAGGCTCAGCAGTTGTGTCACACAGTCTTGGTTGTTCCGCAGCGTGTGGGATCTTCCTGGAACAGGGATCAAACCCGTGTCCCCTGCATTGGCAGGCAAATTCTTTACCACTGAGCCACCAGGGAAGTTCCTATACTTAAAAACTCTTTATTCGATATTTTCAGATTCTAATTGGCATTGCTATTGGAAACGGATCAAATTTTTTTTTTTTAATTTTACCTTAATTTTTTTCTCTTTTAGGAAACCGATCCCTTCCTTCCATATTATTTAAAAACAGTCTGACAAACCTGACTTCCATAGGCAGTGCTGTGAGCTCCGCCACTCTGTGGGGAGCAGGAAGTCCACGCTCTCGGCCAGAGTGTCTGGGGTGCCCTGAGCAGGCTGCGTTACTTGTTTGCAGCAGCTTCTTAAATGAGCTGTGAAATGACCTGGATCTAATATCCGGACCTCTCTCAAGTACCAGCCTAGCTGCATGGCTGCACAAGTGGCGCTTTCTTGTGTGCCTTCCAGAGTCAGCGTTTAGTGCGTATCTGTTATGCCCTTTGTGTCGAACGCCTTTTCCTGAAATGATTTTATCCTTAGATGCCTTCCTACTTAGCGCTCCTGCTGTGGGCTTTTCCTTTTAGAAGAGGCAGACAGGCTTCCCCGTCTTACACAAAGCAGACTCTTGATGTTGTCATATTTTTTGTTTTGTTTTGATTTGAAAGTACTGGGAGGATAATACAAAGTTCAGAAAGAAAATTTGTTTTTCAGTATAAAGTATGTGTTTAGTCTCCTACTCAAAAATGGCTACAAGGCCATATATCTGTCAGTTTGCAAGGAATATTTTTCCAGAGACAGTGCTGTTTTCCATAAGGTGTATGAGTCTGGGATTATAACAGGATTTGTCCAGAGTCTGCCAGTCCCGTCCTCATCCTCTGATCCACTGTGAGTAATCGAATCAGTTTATACCTTTATTATCTCAAGCACGGAGTGTAGCAAGTGTCCTATTGGCTCCCAGGACTTTGTAGTGTCCTTGGGAGTCAGACACATCCTTAAATCCAAGTGTCAGAAGCTGGAGGTCACAAAGTTTGAGCTGTGTTTCCTCTGGGGAGGAACCATTGGATTGATCATCTGGGCAATTACAAGAAGTCTTGTAGGACTTCCCTGGTGGTGCAGTGTTAAGAATCCACCTGCCAATGCAGGTGGATTCAATCCCCAGTTTAGGAAGATCCCACCTGCCTCAGAGCAACTAAGCTTGTGGGCCACAGCTACTGAGCTCATGCTTTAGAGCCCATGGGCCGAAACTACACAAGCCCGTTCACCCTAGAGCCCGTGTTCCCCAACTAGAGGGGCCACCACAGTGAGAAGCCTGCGCACCACACCTGCTGCAACCAGAGAAAGCTTGTGAGCAGCAACAAAGACCTAGCACAACCAAAAATACATTTTAAAAAAATTTTAAAGGAGCCTTGCAGACTAGGGGCAAGGAAGGGAATTCTAGGCAGCGACAACAGCCAGTGCAAAGGGCCCGGGATGAAATATTGGTCTTAAATTGAAGCCACTTGATGAAAGGGGTGTAAGTCATTAGGCTCATCTCTGCACAATTATCATAGGCACCTATTAGGCAGCATCCCATTGCCTTGGGAGCCCATTCCCACCAGTATGTCCTGGAGAAACAGGAGTGAACTGGGTGTACTTACATAGTGAGAGAACATTGTACTAGAATTATGCTCTGGTCTCTCCAGTGAAGTACAAAAGGAAGTGAGGAGGATGCTGCCAGTCTTCCTAAAAGCAAAGGGAACCACCGCAAGTGGCCCATGGTCAAAGGGACAGGCAATTCCCATGTCCTACCCAGACCCAAACTCTTACAGGTCTCGTCAGGAAAAAGAAGAAAAAGTCTCTGGAAACCAAGTTTCTTACTATTGAAACAAGAGAGAGAGAAATACAGTATTATTTTAATAGGGGATTGATGTGATTTGCAGAGAGGTACCTATTTGTCGTTGCACAATAAAAATACTTTGGTTTATCATTTTGATTGGATTAAATCAAGCCAAGCAAAATCGCACTCTTAGAAGAAACGTGTCACCTTGTTGGTCTGCTCTTTCCTTTTGCACCCATACCCCGCATGAGCTTTCTCCCTCCTCCCTTTAGATTGCAGACACATGACTACTTCTTCACCACAGAGATCCCCCAGTAGCATCTCTGCTGTCAGTCATTTCTATGAGGCTTAATTGGTGTAGCTGACTTTATTATGCCACGTATGAAATGTACTCGTGCTAATATGTGGCTTCAGGTAGACATTTTCATTTTTAAGCTTTTTATCTCTAATTAGTGAATAGGAGGATTTGCTTCTCCAGGAAATTTATATTATCAGGCAGAACGTGGATATTTAGGAGGAGCAGAGAGGGTCCCTAGAATCCCCTTAGTCCCAACCAGCCGGCTCTAAGTGTGTGACGTGCCTGGTTGTGTCCTCTTAGAGAGCCCAAGATCCTGAAGGCAGAGCCACTCTCCTTGTCAAGGTTCCCTTCTCCCTTTGATGCCATTAGTGAGTCTACTCCTCGTAGTAGCTTCCGGGAACAGAGGAGGAGGGGGGCTTCTTTAGCGGCCGGGGCCCATTCATTGCTCGTCTTCCAGATGGGCCTGCACACAGAACACAGCCTCCGTTTCCTCACCCATACTCTCCTCTAATTTCCCCTCCTTCCCGCCATCCTTCTCTCCCTTCCTTCCACCTCAAGTCTTTGGTACCTTTTGTATTTGACATTCTGTAATAGGCTTCTGTCTCCCCTGTTAGGTTAGCCTCTTATATAATTGGGCTTCCCTCATAGCTCAGTTGGTAAAGAATCTGCCTGCAATGCAGGAGACCCTGGTTCAATTCCTGGGTCGGGAAGATCTGCTGGAGAAGGGAAAGGCTACCCACTCCAGTATTCTTGCCTGGAGAACTTCATGGACTGTATAGTCCATGGGGTCACAAAGAGTCGGACATGACTGAACAACTTTCACTTTCACTCACATATTTATCATGTTTCTAACATAGACATATATAGTAGACTGTATCATCTATGAAGGAAAGGTTTACACGTATACTAATCCATGTCTTGTATGTACTGCTGTGATGAAAGAAACAGCTTGGGGTTCAAATCCCAGCTCTGACGTCTGCTAGCTGAGTAGCCTTGGGTAGTTCTCTATTTTCCTCTCTTTCTTGTTTTGCAAAATGGGAAAACCAGCTGACTGAGGTTGCTATAGAGATAAAGGAATCTACTGCACCAAGAACAACACCTGATGCAGAGAACACCCTTTAGTTACAACAGGTTACTCTTTCCTGCCGTGTTCCGGCATTGCATCAGGTGCCAGATGTGTGGGGTGAGCCCCACAGATATGACACCCCCTCATGGAGCTCCTATCCCCATGGGGGTGGCATAAATTACCCGAATAGGTACAGACATGACTATCGTTACAAATTGATATATACTCTGAAGGCAAAATATTATTTTCTATGAGAGAAAATAGCAAAGGGGACAGTTTTTGTGTGGGTTGTCCCAAAAGGTTTCTATGGAAGCGTCGTTGAAGGGGAGGACCCTCCCCGCTACACCCTGACCCCTGGGTAGGAGCCAGCCCTCTGAGGGGTTTGGAGACGACCACATCTGCCAGAGAGAATAGCATGGGCAAAGCCTCTGAAGAGGGACTGTGTGCAGGGAGGGGAGGCCATCCTCCCAGGAGTGGGGTGAGCCAGAGGAGAGCAGAGGTGAGACTGGAGAAAGCTGAGGACCAGTCACCAGGGCCTCCTGGCTCAAGATGCAGAGAACACAGATGAAAGCTGATCCATCATAATCATAACAGCTGCTTATGGGGAGCTCCATAAAACTCTTCACATTGACTGTTAAGTGCTCCCAAGAAATCAGGGGAAATCAGTGTTGAGAAAAGACCATTTGATTTTGCCAGAAGTGTGTCGTTGGTGACCTTCAGCGATGCTATTTTTAGACAGTGGTAGAAAGGAAAAGCAGATTTTCTCCAGGGCGTTAGCATGGAAACGGTTGGAGAGGGAAAGAGTAGGTGGCGGCTCTGAAATGGGCATACCAGACCCCGTGGGTTTTTGCAGTTGTCAGGGTCTACGCCTGAGCCTCGGAAGGGAGGCAAGGAGATGGCTAGGACTCCCGCAGCACCGGGTGCCTCTGGGGGCCATCCAGGCCACGCCTGATCCTTCTCTCCCTGTTTTCCTCACAGGTATGCCATCCTGACCAAAGCCACCTGGCCCTCATGGAAGGGGGATGAGAAACAAGGCGTCCTGCACTTGCTGCAGTCCGTCAACATGGACAGTGACCAGTTCCAGCTAGGGAAGAGCAAAGTGTTCATCAAAGCCCCTGAATCTGTGAGTTTTCTCCGGGCCACGCCTCTCCCTGCGGCCCCCCTCTCAGCCCCCTCCCCACAGCGAGGCTGGTTTCTTTACTTCTCCTGTGGTTCATGTCTTAAATGTCAGTTCCTCAAAGAAGGCTTTCCGCTACTCGGAGTCTGTGCGGTTCATGCCCCACACCCTAGCCCCTTCGGAGTCCTCAGCCTGGATACAAAGCTATCATCACAAGAGCTTTCTTTAGTACTTATCTCTCCCGTTCTAGGTGGTCACTGCCTTGAGGTCAGGGTCTGTTTGTGAGCCTTTGTGTACTCAGAGCTTCAGGAGGAAAGTGGCTCAGAGGAGGTGCCCAGTAGTTATTTTCAGTGTCCAGCAGTGTCTCAGCTAATAGGTACTTCTTGGCCCAGAAAGGAGGCTTGGGTTAACCTACAGCCTCACCTGGGTGACACCAAACAAATCATGTCACACAAAGGCGGAGCAGAGCCTGGGAGTGAGAATTCCCAGGACTGCACCTTGAGACCGTGAGGAAGCCCAGAAAGGACTTTGAGGAGACCAACAGATAGAAGGCGAAATCTCCAATCTTAAAGGATACAGACATTTACCAGTAAGGAACTCAAAACACAAAGGTTTTACAATTTACAAACTTATCAGACCTCCACAGATTAATTTAGTGGAACTTCTTAATCTTTCCTGTGGAGCGTGTGGTCACCCTGAGCTGAATGATTGTTCACAGGAAGTTCTCAGTTTGAGCAGGAACCCAACACAGCCCCTCAGTCCTTCTGCCCCATAGCTCTGGGGCTGTGGAATGAAGACAATTTCAGCTTAAAAATGAAGACGATTTTTAAGCTGGAGAGACTGCTGGAACTAACCAGGGGTGGGTAACACCATTTCTTGAGGTTCCTGTAATAATCGCAAGACTATTGTCAAGAGTCTATGGAGACAGACTTCCCTGGTGGGTCAGTGGTTAGGGCGCTTTGCTTCCACTGCAGTGGGGCACAGCTTCGATCCCTGGTTGGGGAGCTAAGATCCTGCACGCCATGTGGTGTAGCCAAAAAAAAAAAAAAAGAGTTGGTGGTGAATTTGGCAAAAGTAGTCAAGAGGACCTGCAGTGTTGGTCATAAGGGAAACCCTTGACTCTAGGCGGATTCTGGTCCGGCCATGCGTTTTCTCCACTAGAAGGGGCCCCATCATGCTGTTCTGCCTGCCTCCCAGGATCATCCTGAGATCAGAAATGCTAATAGTCGTAACTGAATGACTTTAAAGGCTGTTAAATAAGTAAGTGGCACACATCGATAGAACCCGTATGAAAAGTTTGTGGTAGCATTTTCCACTTTGAGATATTTGTAGCTCCACAGCAATTTCATTTCCAAATATAAAATGAAAATGTTGTGTCATACACCATTAAGCAACCCACAGAACAGTTCCTGTTCTTTCTAAAACGGGCTGGAGTGATTTATCGGTACAATGGAGAACTCTTCTGTTTTATACCCTCTCCTCTGTTTTTACATTTTCCACTTGCTGAATTTTCACAGAAACAGCCTCAATGTTTTTCATGCTTTTTTTTTTCTGATTCAGTTGAGCTTTGAGATTTTACTTTCAAATCAAGATTTATTTTTGGTTTTTCTTTTCCGTGTTTTCCTCCCAGTTGCATTTTTACCTTCACTTGACTCTTCCTCTCCCCCATTTTTTCACACACACGCACACACCCATCATTACTACTCGGTCCCCTCCCCGCATTGCTCATCCATCCATATCTAGCCCTGACATTGCAAACACTTTTACAAAAATTGTCTTTTAGGGACTTCCCTGGCAGTCCATTGGTTAAGACTCCATGCTTCCACTGTGGGGGGCATGGGTTCCAGCCCTGGTTGGGGCACTAAGATCCTACATGCCGCAAGAAAGACGTGGCCAAAAAAAAAAGGTTTTTAAAAATCTACCCTGTGATTTTGCTTTAACTTTTATACTAAATATGCTGAATTTACAAAATAACCCATTTGCTTTGAGAACCCACATTAGGCCTAAGAGAGTTTGGTTTGGTTTTGTTACGTGTGTCCGTGCTTTTTGCTTTTCTCTCTTCTTCTCCACCACCCCCACCCCCTTTCTTCTTGAACCTCCCTGATTTCTAACCCCTATGGCTTTTGGAAAGAACCTGAAAACCAGCTCATCTTTGAACTGGTCTATAGGAAGTTGGGAATTGGTTGACTCTTCATCCTTTCTGAGTCACAAGTATATTTTCTATGACGCTCTCAAAATAGTTCTAGGAAAGAAGAAGAAAACAAGACTTACTCAGAAACCCAACACAGAAAAGAAAACACCAGTGGATAATCTTCCAGGCAACTGCTGGGCTCAGATTTTTAAACATTCTGTCCAGTTGTTGAAAAAATCTTTTGTTCTTGAACTATGCACTTTGTTTATTGCATGGCACCGGTGGCTGTGGAATGAAGTGCCCCTCTCTTGATATGTTGAGTTTGAGGTGGTGCTGTGAGAAGGAGAAGTTGAATGTCAGGAGGAGAGATCACTCCCTTCAGGGTACAAACCCAGATAAACCGAGAGAACAAATCAAGCCCAGCTGCCTTCAAACCAAATTTGCTTGTTTAGTTCTGGAATGTTTTTACAATGACATCCATCATCATTACTTTGGGTTTTTATTGGTCTGTTTTTTATTCCTAGAGAGTCCTGTAAACTACTTCCTAGGTGAATGAGAGTTTCCCACCATTTTACAGTTGATTAGATGCAGATTCTGTGTCCAAGTGAGGAGGAGCCTGGCAGAACCTGAAGGACCTCGGTTCACTTTCCAGCTCCACCCAATCTTAGTACTGATGTTCTTCTCTTTAAGTTGGAGATAATGCAAATAAGTGGTACATGTAGTTGTTGAGTGGTTGAATGAAGTAATGTGTGTAAAGCATCTAGAATGATTCCTGATCCATTGTGGGTACTCAGTTCATTGCAGCTGTTTGCTGTCATCTTCGTTACTCTAGAGCTTTGGTGAGTCGTGTACAGCAGTATTCATCATTAAGATGACCTGAGTCTCAAGACCTGCCAGTGTCTGATATGAGCCCTTAACCAAATCAGTCTCAGCCCCTCTTGGTAAATCCAAGTCCTTATTAACACATCATAAGTCCAGCTCCAATCACTGGTTATTATCCTCTGCCCAATGACTCCCTATAGATTTCTGTGAGGCAGGAAGTCTGTACTCTCATGGAACCAAAAGTTGGGCAGCGCTCTTTCCACAGCAGCACGAGCTTTCTGCAAAAGCTGGAAAATTCTAGTACGAGGCTATATGCAGCACTAAAAGCTGCCTCCGTGAGCTCATTTGCTCTAGCCACTTAATGTCCTCCTTGGATCAAGGTGGGAAATAAATGGGTGTGTGTTGAATCACTCATTTGATTCTTACAGAGGTTAGGAACAAGGTAGGGCAGACACCATCATTAAGGTCCACCTGAATACAGTCAGATCCAGCTATTTTCCACTATGTTTTTTTAATGAAAGAATATATAAGGATTTCTGTGGTGATAACAGTGGATGAGAATCCACCTGCCAGTGCAGGGGATGTGGGTTTGATCCCTGATCCAGGAAGAGCCCACATGCTGTGGAGCAAGTAAGCCCACGTGCCACAGCCACTGGCCCTGTGTGCGCAGAGCCCACGCTCCATGGTAGGAGAAGCCGCCATGACTAGAAGCACGTGCACCGCACGGGAGAGTAGCCCCGCCCCACACGGCCAGAGAAAGCCTGCGTGCAACGACAGAGACCCAGTGCAACCGAAAAGGAGCTAGTTTTTAAACAAAATTTTAAAGTATGTATAAATATCTTGTCTCTGTATATTTATATATAAAAGTTATAGTGACCATAAGCAACACATTTTTTCCACCTTTGTTTATGAGTCTGAGAAGCTGCTTCCCATTGTGTCCTTGACTAAACTGAGTGTCCTTAAAATATCCAAGAAAGTAATGTTCAGGTCCTGTGAACTGACTCACACTTGTCTTCTTTCTATTCACAGCTCTTTCTTCTAGAAGAAATGAGGGAGCGAAAGTACGATGGGTATGCTCGAGTGATACAGAAATCATGGAGGAAATTTGTGGCCCGGAAGAAATATGTCCAAATGAGAGAAGAGGGTATTATAGTCATTTTATTTCATTCATTTACCAAATCTCAAGAATATTTTTGAGCTTAGATGAAGTTACAAGTTCATTGTACTTTGCACATACTATGCATTGCAGCCTTGCATTCATTTAGAGTCTCTCTGTCTTTCCACACGGAGCATTTCCCTCCTTGTAGGGGACTGATCTTCTCCCTTCTCTGCCCTTTTGGGAACTGCAGCCTCCAACCTTCTGTTGAACAAGAAGGAGAGACGGAGAAACAGTATTAACAGGAACTTCATTGGGGACTACATTGGGATGGAGGAGCACCCAGAACTCCAGCAGTTTGTGGGCAAGAGGGAGAAGATCGATTTTGCAGACACAGTGACCAAGTACGACAGGAGGTTCAAGGTGCGTGCTGACTGCCCAGCCCTGGGAGCCACCAAACGGGTTCCTTAGCTTTAAAAATAACTCATCATTTTGCTTTTGGGATTACCAAAACAGAACATGTCCATTGTAGATAAATGTAGGAAAGGCAGATAAGCCAAGAGAAAAATAGCCACCTATACCCAGAAACAGTCACTATTAACATTTTGTGTGCATCCTTTAGAACGTTTTTATGCAGACATATATTTGTATATTTAGTTTTACAAAACTGAAATCTACCTTACATGCTGGTTTGTGTTCTGCATTGGTTTTCTCCTAAAATACACCAGGGAGAACTTTCTATATTAATAGATATGTTAATATCGTAACAATTTATACATTGTTTTGTTTAGCTGCATAGTATCCTATTCAACAGTTGCTTCGCTATTATTTTGAGCCAGTTTCTTATTAATCTCTTCTCGTGACTTTTTTTTTTTACCATCATAAATAAAAGGATACTGTGAGCATTCTTTCGCATGGCTTTGTGCATTTGTCTACTTATGCTTTTAGAGTAAATTGTTAGGAGTAGACTCATTGGATCAAAGGATTGAGAATATAAAGTGAAGTGTTCTTATCCATTTTCCCTGGGCAAATGACTATGCGGGCCTTTGACAGAGTCCCTGGAGGACAGCTGATTTTTTTTTTAACCTCTTCCTTTAGACATCTGTCTTTTTTCTTTTGCCTAGTAAAATTTTGACCCTAATAGTGAAATCTGAAGCCATAATAGATTATGGGCCATTAAGAGCTTTTTATGTGAGTTATTTCTTATTTGGTTTTTGGTCGGGGAAAAAAATAAAGAACGAACAATAATAATTTCAGAAGAAGGATGATGTTGTTTTGCCAAAACCAAATCACTGCTTACAAACTAAATATGGTGCTAGCTGCTCTGGTGGCAGGTTTGAATACAAACATGACTGTTAAGTCTCTCAGTATTGTTTGGATATAACAGTACATTTATACTAGATTTTTAAGGATTACCATTGAAATGAAAATGTATCACTTTTAAAAAGTAAAAATTTAATGGACTCACAAACATTACATATGCAGGGTCCCTTGAGGGATCCCTGTATGAGAAACATCCTGGAGCAGATCATTGGTAGGGTCATCCTGCGCCTTGGTTTGCCCTGATCCCTTAGGTGGATCTATATGAGTCTAACAGTTTTATAAGTTAAAGAGAATCAAGTATCAGCAGTTTTGTATATGTCAACCTAACAATCATAAGCAACATGTTCTTTTGCTCTTGAAAGACTTAGATGATATAGGGAATCACCCTCCGATCGTAGTGGAAGTTCTCTGCCTGAAGCAGCTTCCTTTCACCTGGTCACTAATGTCACTCTGACACTTTGCTAAAACACCTGTCCTTACAGAGCGTGAAGCGAGACTTGCTTCTGACTCCAAAATGCTTGTACTTGATTGGACGAGAAAAGGTCAAACAGGGTCCAGACAAAGGCCTGGTGAAGGAAGTGCTGAAGCGGAGGATCGAGATGGAGAGGATCTTTTCTGTGTCCCTCAGGTAAGTGGCCGAGGGTGGGGACGGGGAGCCCCACCTCTGCACGACACTGCCCTCTGGTCTTCCAAACACCGCCTGGAGAGAGGCGGCGTCAGGCTCCCCAGCTGTAAAAATGACGATGAAGAGAACGCAGTTTTCTCTTCTTCCCTGAGAAGACCTGACCTTCTTGGGTCTCAGGGAGTACTACAGTCACAAGAAAAGGTTACCTTCTGATCTGCTCCCCTAGTCAAGGGATACTCAGATCCTTTGCCCCCATAAAATCTGAGGGGAGAAAAATGTAGTCTGTGAAACAAACAGGGCATAATTGCTGTTATTGAAGTGGGGGGTCAACATTCTTGAGTCCTGCCCTCAAGCCCACCTCGCCCCTGATGAAGACCTAACCCATTTCACCAGGAAAAGCCTGAGCAGAGGTGGCCGCTAGGTCACCAATGCTGCTTTTAGTTTGCTGTGACCTTGGATTGCCCTAGATAGGAAGTATCTTTGGACTTCTTGAGGCCCCTCTGCCTGTTCATTCCCCCGGGGGTGGGGCGGAATACAAATTGGTCTCCATTATCTGTAACCCTGGAGTCATTGCCAAATGCTCCCTTCAACTCCAGGTTCACAGGTAGGCACCCTTGCTCTTCTCGTCAGCACTCTGGTTTATGAAATGAGTGCAGTTGTACGGTAATTTGAACATTCTTTGGCATTGGAATGAAGGACCTTTTCCAGTCCTGTGGCCACAGGAGCTTTTACAGTCCTGTGGCCACTGCTGAGTTTTCCAAATTTGCTGGCATAATGAGTGCGGCACTTTCACAGCATCATCTTTTAAGATCTGAAATAGCTCAGCTGGAATTTCATCACTTTCACTAGCGTTGTTTGTAGTAATCTTCCTAAGGCCCACTTGATTCACATTCCAGGATGTCCACATCATCATGGTTATCTGGGTCATTAAGAGCTTTTTTGTAGAGTTCTTCTGCATATCCTTGCCACCTTTTCTTGATCTCTTCTGCTTCTAGTAGGTCCATACCATTTCTGTCCTTTATTGCAAGAAGGCTGACTGGTTGTCTGAGGAGGCCTTACAAATAGCTGAGAAAAGAAGAGAAACAAAAGGCAAAGAACAAAGGGAAAGATACACGCAACTGAATGCGGAGTTTCAGAGAATAGCAAAGAGAGATAAGAAAGCCTTCTTATGGGAACAGTGCAAAGAAATAGCGGAAAACAATAGAATGGGAAAGACTAGAGATCTCTTTAAGGAAATTTGGAATACCAAGGGAACATTTCATGCAAAGATGGGCACAATAAAGGACAAAATGGCAAGGACCCGCATATGCTGAGACTTCCCCAAATCCTCCCTGTGATGAGAGGAAATCCTCAGGCCACAGAAGGCGAAGAAAAGAGGAAGAAAGGCCCCTTTGAGGTTTCCTCCTTGAGTCATGTCCTGGGGCCCTTCTGAGGATGCCTCAACTTCTGCCAGGGCAAGCTTAGGGCTGCCATTGTATTAAAATATTAGAGATGCTCTGGTTACCTGCAAATATGTCTTCTTGGAATTAGGACTCCTCTACACTCTTATTCCACACACAAGACAAAATCACTGCTCGTAGGGAAAAGCAGGGTTTTTGTGCCCACAGGAAACTGATTTACCAGGCTACAAAAGCCTGGCTCCAGTGCGATCATCCAAAGCAGATTTTAAGTTGTGTCTGTTCTTGCCTATGTCACTGTGGTTTCTGATTTTGTCTGTTCCCAATTTTCCTGATAAAGAGCCAGGCAGGGCAGTGATGTTAAGTGTTTAAAACACTTCAGTTCAAGATGCGGTAGAACTGGTAAGCAGATGTGTTCATCAGCAGCTCTTTGCAGCCACACCTCAGGTGGTTCTCGGTGCCATGGATTTCACAGACATGCTCTAGGCACTGTCTGGTTTCCCAAAGGTCTTTCTGATCATTCAGCTTGCTGACCAGGCCATGACCTGCTGACCACACTCTCCTGGTTATTGGGCCCCGAGACTACCCTTGCTGGTCCAAGGAATCCAGGTGGAAGCTTCTTTTTTTATCTTGCATGGGAACAAGGGCTTATACCTATGCTAAGTTGAGTGAGCTGAAACGTGCTGGGCACACTTGACAGTTGAAAGCCCAGGAGTCACAGCTCTGGGACACAAGTGCTCACTACTCAGAGTGAGTGTTGTTCTTACTGTTACTACTGCCTAGGTGTGTCTGCAGCCCTCAGAGGCCTTAAGCAGCGCTTGATCATTGTATATCTACATGTGCATCTGGCACTTTGACACTCAGTGTCTTGTTGATCAAGTCTCTGAGGCTTATCAAGGTGTGGGATATTCACACTCAAGTTTTTTCCCTCTCTCTTTTTCTTTTTTCACAGCCTCTGGGGATACAGTGTCTCATAGTTAAGATCAGATTCTTTTTCCACTTTCTTTTTAGTATTCATGGTCTGGATGTTTGCTTCCTTGTGGCCTTTCCTTATTGGAGGATGAAATAAAATGAGGTACTTAGCCTGAAATTTGTTCTGACTCTAGGAGGGAAAAAGAGCCCGAGTCATTTAAAGGTGTTATTTCTGTGTGTTACAGTCACTGAGCCCCAGTTTGCCAGGATTAATAACCATTGCCTCATTTCTTTCAGTCACTGGGATAGGCTAGTAATCTAAACCAATAAAAGTGCAATCAGGTAGAGTGTGCGGAATCAAACATAGAGGAGAAATTGATTGTGGTACCAGGAGAAGGTATCTGTGTGGGTGTGTATACACGTGTATTCTCAATATATTTCAGTATTAGTCTAGAGAAAAATTTGAACAGTTGTCTTGCACTTTGGGAAGAGAGTAGTAATGTGTGTTTTGAAGACTTTATGGGATTTACTTCTTGACTGTTGGCTAGAATGATCACCTAATGGCTTCTAATTCAGACTATCAAAGTGTCCTACAAACCTGATATTTCAGCCCGTCCCTAACTCATAACTACTGGGGAGGCCAAATTGGCTCACAGCTGCCTATTCAAACCAACCAACCATATAAGAAAATATACAGGACAATTTGGGGAATGTAAAATAACTAAATATTTTGCAAGTGTGTTATGAGTGTTCATTGCTCAGTTGTGTCCAACTCTTTGTGACCGCGGACTGTAGCCTGCCAGCCTCCTCTGTCCATAGAATTCTGCAGGCAAGAATACTGGAGTGGGTTGCCATTCCCTTCTCTAGAGGATCTTCCCGACCCAGGGATTGAACTCAGTTCTCCTGCATTGCAGGCAACTTCTTTACTGTCAGAGCCACCAGGGAACATGGCAGATATTTTGTATGAAGGATTTACTCTTTATTCCTTTAGGTGTGATAATGATATTGTGGTTATTTATATTTAAGAAGGCTTTATCTTTTAGAGATAGACACTGAAATGTTTAATGATAATATGATTATACTCTGCTGTAAAATAACCTAGCTGGTGTGTGGAAGTGGGGGTAATGAGACTGCAGATGAGTTTGACTGTCTGTGGATTGATCATTGTTGAAACCTCCTGACATGTGGTGGTTCATTCTGCTACTCTACTTTTTGATATACTTGAAATTTTCCATAATAAAAAGTGTTTCCTAATACTTTAATAGACATCATATTTTTAGAAGTCTCTACCTTTTATAAGTATACCGAAATATATCTCATTGAATTATAATTGAAATTTTTTTTAAACTTTTTTTAACTTACAAGAAAAAAAAAATAGATTAGGCCCAATAGCTCAGAGAGCTGTGATGACAACAGTCATTCACAGGGAAAGAAAAGCTCCTTATCTATGTAAAAGGCCGAACACTGACAACCTGCATTTCTGCCTTCGTGGAGACATGGTGAGAATATCGGGAGGTGACACGCTCCTGATGTCTGACGCCTTTGGGGCATCATATTTCCAAGCCTTTGTGGGGACCGCTGATGGAAGGCCGAGCATCACTTCTGCAGGCTCCTTCGACAGCTGCTGCTTGTCAAATGCCTCACTGACCTGTGTGTGTGTGCTTAGTATCCGACTCTGCAACCCTTTGGACTGTAGCCTGCCAGGCTCCTCAGTCCATGGAGTACTGGAGGGGGTTGCCATGCCCTCCTTCAGGGCCTCTGCCCACCCCAGGGATCAAACCCAGGTCTCCTGTGTCTCCTGCATTGCAGGCGGATTCTTTACCCGCTGAGCCATCGAGGAACTGACCTCGTCTCACTCTTATTTGAAAAACTCCATTTGCTGGAAGAGTGGTCAGGAGGTACAATGGCCCATATTCTTTGCCTTCCTGTTGTAGCTGATGAGGTTTGAAACATAAAAACTCCTATATGGAGCTCTCTCTGATGAAGCTTCTAGTAGTCCTTCTCTTTCCCATAGCTGACCCCCAGAGGCCTAAGATCAAAAGCTTCGAGGCTGTCTGCGTGGGTCAGTAGATTTCCAGTACTTGTATATACTAGGAAAGTCAGCCTAGAAGGAGTGGGCTTTAGACAGAGGCCCCAGCACTCCTGGGCATGACATTCTTGCCTAAAAATGGTTTGTTGCCTAATTGTCCTAACTCTCTGGCAATAAGAACAGCCTCCTTCACTTGGGATCTGCTCTGCTGACCTGATGCTTTCCTGAAATCTTGACCTCCTATGGATTTTGAGCTCTGGGAAGCTGGAAGTTTTCTGCATTTTTGGACTGACTTTTTTTTTTAACTTTATTATTATTTTTTTAATTTTATTTTTACTTTATTTTACTTTACGATACCTTATTGGTTTTGCCATACATTGACATGAATCCACCATGGGTGTATACGAGCGCCCAATCCTGAATCCCTCTCCCACCTCCCACCCCATATCCTCTCTCTGGATCATCCCTGTGCACCAGCCCCAAGCATCCCGTATCCTGTATCGAACATAGGCTGGCACTTCGTTTCTTACATGATAGTATACATGTTTCAGCCATTCTCCCAAATCATCCCACCCCCTCCCTCTCCCACAGAGTCCAAAAGTCCGTTCTATACATCTGTGTCTCTTTTGCTGTCTCGCATACAGGGTCATCATTGCCATCTTTCTAAATTCCATATATATGTGTCAGTATACTGTATTGGTGTTTTTCTTTCTGGCTTACTTCACTCTATATAATAGGTTCCAGTTTCATCCATCTCATTAGAACTGATTCAAATGAATTCTTTTTAATGGCTGAGTAATACTCCATTGTGTATATGTACCACAGCTTTCTTATCCATTCATCTGCTGATGGACATCTAGGTTGTTTCCATGTCCTGGCTATTATAAACAGTGCTGCAATGAACATTGGGGTACATGTGGCTCTTTCAATCCTAGTTTCCTCGGTGTGTATGCCCAGCGGTGGGATTGTGTTCAGCTCTGGATTTGCAGTGGGTGAGACACAGTCCCTGCCTCAGGGCATTCTGGAAAGAGGAGCCATGCCCTGGGTAAACATGGGGCACACAGCTTACAAGTGTGAAGAGACTGGTTTCCAGGATATTCCTGGGACACGAAAATGGGACTGAGCCTTTCCCCTGTGGTTGGGTGAAGCTCTTCCCAGGAGGCCTGACAGCACATGTAGCTGCACTTTCTCAGAGAAATTAAGTAGGCTCCCAAACTGGTGCTACTGGTATCTCTGGGTGGTAGAGTTCTGGATAAGGCTCGTTTTCTTCTGCTTTTAATTTTTACGTTTGTAGTTCTCAGTTTACTGAAAGGAGCACTGGGGACTTCCCTGGTAGTCTAGGGTTAAAACTCTTCCTTGTAAGGCAAGCAACTCAGGTTTGATCCCTGGTCAGGGAACTAAGATCCCACATGCAAATAAGACCATTTGCCACAACAGGAGAAGCCCCTGCACGCTGAACTAGAGAAAGCCTGAGTGCTGCCGCAAAGGCCCAGCACAGCCAAAATAAACAAATAAATATAAGTTTTTTAAAGGAATATCTATTTCATAAGCAGAAAACATTTCTTTTTGAGACTTTAAATAAAAGCAGGGGCCATCCTAGCTGAAATTGCCTTTTCAGCTTAAGAAAAAAAAGAAAAAAAACTCCTTTAAAACTTTACCCAGGGTTTTGTAACTAACATTTTTATGAAGAAGATTTGGTTAAGGGAGTAAACCAAGCATTTCTAGTGTGGTCAGCAGTACGACAATAAGCCACAAAAACAGAGGATAGAGAACCAATCAAGAGCCAAACCAGGGACTAGTTAAGCTTCTTTCAACATAGGCTCCTACGTCAAACATCTGTAAGGAATTGCAGCTTGAGCATATGAAGAAGATGGAGGTGAAGTCCAAAAATAAGTCTGATATTTTAGGGGAAAAAAACAAGGTGTAAAAGCTTTGTTTTCAGACCCAGGAACCTGGGCTGAGGCAAGGGGAATGAGCTGAAGCTCTGGCCTGGGTGAAGAGAATTTCCTGACCTAGTTTCCTCGGTGTGTATGCCCAGCGGTGGGATTGTGTTCAGCTCTGGATTTGCAGTGGGTGAGACACAGTCCCTGCCTCAGGGCATTCTGGAAAGAGGAGCCATGCCCTGGGTAAACATGGGGCACACAGCTTACAAGTGTGAAGAGACTGGTTTCCAGGATATTCCTGGGACACGAAAATGGGACTGAGCCTTTCCCCTGTGGTTGGGTGAAGCTCTTCCCAGGAGGCCTGACAGCACATGTAGCTGCACTTTCTCAGAGAAATTAAGTAGGCTCCCAAACTGGTGCTACTGGTATCTCTGGGTGGTAGAGTTCTGGATAAGGCTCGTTTTCTTCTGCTTTTAATTTTTACGTTTGTAGTTCTCAGTTTACTGAAAGGAGCACTGGGGACTTCCCTGGTAGTCTAGGGTTAAAACTCTTCCTTGTAAGGCAAGCAACTCAGGTTTGATCCCTGGTCAGGGAACTAAGATCCCACATGCAAATAAGACCATTTGCCACAACAGGAGAAGCCCCTGCACGCTGAACTAGAGAAAGCCTGAGTGCTGCCGCAAAGGCCCAGCACAGCCAAAATAAACAAATAAATATAAGTTTTTTAAAGGAATATCTATTTCATAAGCAGAAAACATTTCTTTTTGAGACTTTAAATAAAAGCAGGGGCCATCCTAGCTGAAATTGCCTTTTCAGCTTAAGAAAAAAAAGAAAAAAAACTCCTTTAAAACTTTACCCAGGGTTTTGTAACTAACATTTTTATGAAGAAGATTTGGTTAAGGGAGTAAACCAAGCATTTCTAGTGTGGTCAGCAGTACGACAATAAGCCACAAAAACAGAGGATAGAGAACCAATCAAGAGCCAAACCAGGGACTAGTTAAGCTTCTTTCAACATAGGCTCCTACGTCAAACATCTGTAAGGAATTGCAGCTTGAGCATATGAAGAAGATGGAGGTGAAGTCCAAAAATAAGTCTGATATTTTAGGGGAAAAAAACAAGGTGTAAAAGCTTTGTTTTCAGACCCAGGAACCTGGGCTGAGGCAAGGGGAATGAGCTGAAGCTCTGGCCTGGGTGAAGAGAATTTCCTGATTTTCTGACTCCGGTCACCAAAGGGAGGAGCTCTTGAATTTGCTGGTTGCAGTCCTAATGTCCAAACAGTCTCTTCTCATTTCCAGACTCATGCTGATAATTGACCTTGATGTTTTGGCCTGCTGGCTTTGTTTCTTCCTGATCATGAAACTCCTAATAGTCTGCACACATTAAACCACTCAAGGTTTTTTGTGTTGGACTCCTTTAATAATTGCTGTCTCGCCTAAAGGCCAGCCAAGTAAATGGACATGCCCAGACATGAATCCAGCAGCTGAAACAGGAGTTTCACTCCGCCCCATACACCAAACAGCGCCTCTTGTTCCCCTCTCCCCTCCGTACACTCTCCTTCCTGACACAGAGGTCTTCATAGCCCTGTGCTAGGATGCTGGGACTTTATTTTATTAATCCCAAATGCCTTGGGAGAGTTGTTTTGAGCAGCTTTTTACACAAGTGCCTTTTGGAGTTTGGAATTGCTGTCGTTGAAGTAATTTAAACAATTGCAGAGTTTTCATCTACCTGGAAACAGGAAGATGACAGGAGTGCTGTGGCCGCACCTTCTGAGATACACTGTTCTCAGAAAAGACTCCAGCTCCAAGGCTGGGTAAATCTGTGAGCAAGGAGGTAGAGTGGAGACTCCAAGCTGTCCTGCAATACCCGTTCTCTCCTTTACATGATAATAGCTGACAGCCCAGCCAAGGACTGCATTTCCCAGGCTCCCTGCAGCTAGGTGTGACCATGTGACATACGCTGGCCAATGAGGTGCAAGCAGAAATGACTCGTATGACTTTCTGATCATACCTGTAAGGAGGAGGAGTAGACCCCTGGCTCCCAGGCACTGTAGAGCCAAGTTGGCCCTGAATTGCTTTCTCTTATATTTGGAAACACTGTTGAGGTAATAGAATGACCACATGCTCCACCCAGATGGCCATTATGTGTCCCAGCATGCCTGTGAAGTGTTCTGACTGCACATCCAGGAAGAGCTGTTTGCTCTACTGGCCTTCGGTAAGCAGGGTGTGAAGGGCCAGGCTCCTCTTCCCTGGTGGGGGCATCTCGCTGCTGGTCCACTCCATTCCTCCCTGTAGTTAGGAATGCCGTCATACTGTGCCTTGGCAATCCAACTGTATTGTGGTCCTACCTTATACATTTTTTCTCCTGTGGATTAAAAGCTCCTGTGGAAAGGCTGAGGGGCTGAGGTTTCAGAGTGAGGAGCTGTGGCTGTAGCTATTGGCTGGATAAGGTACAAGTCATTAGCTCCCTGCCTTGGAACAGAGAGAGAAGGTTCCTCATAAGCCCGGGATCATCCACAAAGGCTCTCTCTACTCAAGGAAGACTTCTGGTCCCAGGGACTGCCCGTCCCCACCTTGTCATATTCCTGTGACTGAACAGAGAGACCACAAGGGTTGCTATTTTGTAAGCTTAGTCAGTCAGTTGTGTCCGACTCTTTGCAACCCCATGGACTGTTACCCGCCAGGCTCCTCTGTCCAGGGGAATTCTCCAGGCAAGAATACTGTAAGTAGGTTGCCATGCCCCGCTCCAGGGGATCTTCCCAACCCAGGGATCGAATCCAGGTCTCCCACATTGCAGGCGGATTCTTTACCTTCAGAGCCACCAGGGAAGCCCAGTTGCTATTTAGTTGGATCAGACTCCGTGGAAGAAGGCTCCCCACTCTCAGAGATTCTTTATACCCCAGTCCTCTGTACTCGCCTCACTGTGTGGTCATGTCACAGCGCAATAATCCTACTGATGCCCCAGTCCTGGGGCCCCTGTGCAGGACACAGGAACAGCTCCTGTGTTACTGATAGAACCATGTCATTGGTATTTCCTGTACTTGGAGAGATTAAAATTTAATCTCTGTGGTCAGTTTACTGAAGTGAGTTCACTTACTTTGTTTTTAGTACCTAGAAAAACACTCAGTGTCCCTAACGAGATATCATTCTTAGGAGGGTTGTCTTAGATGTATGACACTGTTGCTAGGAGGTAATGGTAGGGTTGTATATAATGAAGCCTTTGGGGTGGTGGCCTCTTTCAGCTGAGCAATTGAGCAATACATCTAGCAACTAAGGAAGAAAAATTCTCAAGTGTATATGTGTTCTGATTTCCACAAACTCTGGCTGGGCCTGGAGAGGAACTATCTAATCAGTCCCCTTACCACTAAGCATATTCCCCAGAACTGGCTTTGCCCCTCACCCTCTCTCTTCCATTCTTCCTGCAGCTCCTAACATCCACTGTGTGTATGAATTTCCCCAACAGCCCTACCCTGTCCAAACAAGGAACTCCCACAAAGGCATGTCCTTTCCCTGACCCACCCTGAGGGTGGGGACTATGCTTGCTGTGTGTACACCTGTCTCTCATTTCTCTGCAGTTTGATGTGTTTATGCATCTGGCAGGCAGTATTAGCAGAGCACCAAATACCTGAAGGCTTCCAACTCGTGCCTATGAAGCGTAGGACTTTGGCTTCCCTTTTGAGCTTACCGTTCTTCAAGTTAGGATGTATTACAGTAGCTGCAACCATATCCTAAATTCTGCTGACTTGGGACTTAAGGGGAATTGTTCCTTTTTTACCACATTCATAACATTCTGGGTTTTTATAATTTTAAGAACATAGAAGTTGAATTTGAAAATGGATTTTTTAAAATACAGACTAAATTGTCCTTAATTTCTTGATTTTAAAAGTCATGTGAGAGAATATTTTGATTATGCTGTTGGTAGACTAGAAACCCCTTTTAAAAGCAGATATTAGGGATTTTAGTTTTGTACTTCATTGTTGTGTTTGTTTTAAAGATTTTCAGTAGCAAGATGGTGGAAGATGGTGAAAATTTAGTGCAATCTTACAGGATTAAGAAAATGGTGGAAAAAAAATCATGGAATCAACAAAACTGCAACTTTCATTGAATCTTTGCAATCTCTTTGCAGCACTATGCAGGATGACCTTTTTATTCTTCATGAGCAAGAATATGACAGTTTGCTTGAATCTGTCTTCAAAACTGAGTTCTTGAGCCTCTTAGCAAAGCGTTACGAGGAAAAAACCCAGAAGCAACTACCTCTGAAATTTAGCAACACGTGAGTTGGGGTCTGGGGCCTTGATCTTACTGCTGGGGTCCACTGTGGAGTAGCGGTGGGGTCTGACTGGCTTGGGGGGCTCTAAGGAGCTCTGGGGCCTTGGCTTTTCTTGTTTGACTCATAGGGCCTGCAGAGGACAGTCAGGGTGGTTGCCATGGACTTTGGGAAGATTGCTTTTGCATTTCTGTGAGATGACTTCATTGAATGGTATATTTTATCCCTTGGGCAAAGGTCACCAACGTGAGGTCAAGAAAGGCAGATTTTTGTATCTTACCAATGAAGGAATATTTTATTTTGCAAAGCAGGTAGAAATAGTGTAAGGCTGAAGCAGAAGAAAGTGATTGGGGCTCAAGTCCCCTAGATGAGTGCATGGCACAACCTGCTGGTGGGGCATTTGGAGATTGGGGGCTGTCGACGGCCAGTGTCTTGTGTCTGGGCTCACCTTCATTTACTTTAATAGCATCGTCTTATGTACCAGACATTGGCAGACTGTTGAACTTCTAGTCTCATGTTTGCCAAGTGATTTATTTGGCTTTTTGTTCTTGTTCAATTTCCCCATCTATAAAACGAGGATACCCTCCACCCCTCCTACTCGCAAACAAGGGGCCAAAGTAAAGCCTTCATTCCAGGAGTGGGGGAACTAGGCATAACTCATCCTGCTGCGGTTGAAGTGAAATAGACACTAGAAGTAGAATGAAATCATTATAGCTTTTTCAAACAACAATTTGGCCGTGAGAACCAGGGACAGTTATTTTTGTCTGAGAATTTGGGATTAAGGGAGTAACTCAAAAAAAGTAAGAATATGTATAAGCCAAGCTGCTCAAAAGAATAGGCAGCTACTGGCAATCATGGTTTTTCTGTCTTACAAAATAAAAATACAAGGTTAAAAAAGCAGAATATGGAATTGCATTATGTAGGCATATGGGCAACATAGGAAATAAAAAAACTGGCTGGGGAGTTTTGCATTTGTAAGTAAACTTCCCTTTTATTTGGGTATTGGCTGCTAGTGTCCTTTCCTCCCTGGGGTGGGGGTGAAGGTGGAGGAATAGAACTTAATTAAATAGTAGCTACGTTCTTAGCCTAGATGGGAGGGGAGTCTGGGGAAGAATGGATACATGTGTATGTATGGCTGAGTCCCTTTGTCATCCACCTGAAACTATCACAACATTGTCAATCAGCTATACCCCAGTACAAAAAAACAGTTAAAAAAAAAAACAAACTTAAAAATACTAGCCGCATTCTGTGCAAAGGAGACTGAGCTCCCTGTCTGGCATCTCTCAGTCCTCCTCACCCACAGACCTGGGCAATCAGAGAGGACACAGAGAGGCAGCGTGGCAGGTGTGGCCTGGAGGGCGGCCTTTCCTTCTGTGCCCGCCTGTCTCCACCTGACCGTGCTCCAGTACTGGGCACCTCCCTCACCAGCTATTATCTCCCAGGGGCTGGGCCCCCAGTGCTCTGCCTCTGGTTGGTGGCTCAGCCTGCCCCGTGCCCGTCCACTGGGCCCCGGACTGGTTCCCGTGATCCAGTCTTGTCTTGTTTTTACAAAGCGACTCCAGGCTGGGGTCTGTGAACGCCACTTTCTCCCTGCTTCTCTCCCTTTCTTTGTTAATTCGAACATACACGCTTGTCACAGGCTTGAAATCAAGTTGAAAAAGGAGAACTGGGGTCCCTGGAGTGCAGGGGGCTCCCGGCAAGTGCAGTTCCACCAAGGCTCTGGCGACCTGGCCATCCTCAAGCCCAGCAACAAAGTGCTGCAGGTCAGCATCGGACCCGGGCTGCCCAGAAACTCCCGTAAGTGTGCGCGGGCCACGGGCGGGCGCTGCCGGGCACCGGGGCTCCCTGCCGGGCCCTGCTCATCCTCTCTCCAGGCTAAGCTCTCTTCCCACCAAATGCTCGTAACCCTGCACAGATCTGCGGGCCAAAGGACTAGTACACTGACTGCTTGCTGTGGCTGGGGTTTTCTTCTGATTGAAATGTTTCAGACTAAACCCACGTCAAGGCAAAAGGGCAGGTTAAACTTTTCTGAATCATTTAATAGTTATGTGTAGTATTCCTGGCATTACAGTATTAATTATGTTTAAAACGAATCTATTTGTCGGCTTTACATTTCCCAGCCCTTTCCAGTCCAGTCTTGTCAACAATACAAACTTCATCCTTTGTGTCAGTGTTAAAGAAGTTGACCACACTTACCAACTCCTTAGAAGGGTTCACTCCGTTACAGCGCGTCACGTTTAATATCTCCCTCCCTCCCTTTAAATTGTTTCATTAGGAGACACACACGCACTAACTCACACTCTATAGTTCGACTCCTTTTACTGGCCTATGGTTCTTTTTTTTTTAGATGCCACCTTTACAGAATACAGTCTACGTGTATGGCCAGTGAAGAGTATGCCAAGTATAAAAGGGGCCTCACGGCTTCTGTCTGCAGTGCACACTGGCTCGCACTATGTAACTCACTAGTACAGCACAGAAAAGTAGCCACTCAGAGAATGGTGTATGCCTGAGTATCAGTGTATTTGCAGAAGACAGCACATTTAGGTGGGATTTTTAAAGAGACTTTTACATAAAAGGACTCTTTACAGAGATGTGGGCAGGATGAAGGGAGCAGGGTTGGGGCTCGGGCAGAGAAATCCAAGATGCTACTATTACCCCAAGGATATAGGTAGAGGAGACCCCAGAAATCTAAAAAAGAACATGTCTCAGAATCACTTTGCTGTACATCAGAAACTAACACAATAATGTAAATTAAATACTTAAATTTGAAAAAAAAAAGTACCCCAACTCCTGTCCCCTCTGGCGCTCCGGTCTTCTGCCAGCGCTTCCCACACGGCCAAACCCGACTAGAGTGCAGAAGCCTAGCAGCCCACCAGCTCAGACCCCAGGGCACAGGGCCGGGCCACGGAGCGCTGTGGATAACCGGAGGATGAGTCGAGCCCTGCTCAGAGGGCCTCGAAGGGAGCCCTTGTGTAGTACGGTGTTTGAGCGTATCTCCATGAGACAGGGCGGGCAGGAAGGGGGACCCCCACACCTGGCCGCCTCCCCGCACCCCAGGACCTCGTACCCGGCTCCTCTGCTTTGTGCTGTTCATACCTTGCCACTTCCTGCTCTCCTCTTTACTAGGAATTTCCTCTGCAGCCTGTTCCAGCTGCCTAATCGCACTCTCCTTCATGTCCCACTCGAGACCTTATTGACTGTAGTTCTTTCCGACACATCGCCTCTGCAGAGGGCTCGTCTGGGCCACAGTCGCCCCGCCTCCCCGGGCCTCATTCTGGCCCCGCAGGGCTCCATTAGCGCTGCTTGTTTTCTGATGCTTGCACATCTGTGTCAAGGGTGCCAGTCTGCTTCTCCCCTTCAGCATCTCTGTGTTTCCTTCAAAGACTGTAGAGCACAAACTCTGGTGAGGAGGGCTCTGGACGACAGCAGAGGTGGGGGAGCTGCGGTGTCCACCCCAGGGACCGTGATGCAGCTAACACAGCCTCAGCTTCTGTGCTCTCTGGGCAGAACATGAGTGCGAACACTCATTGGACCCATCTGTCTCTTCACAAAGTCAACAACAATAGAAACCCCTTTGTATGCTTATTAATAATTCCTTGTAAAGCCATTGTATCTGACATCTCAAATCTCTCCCTCTGTCAGCGTGTCCTCCGGCCCCTCCCATCCAGTTGCTGCCAGGACAACATGCCCCTCACGTAGCCTGTCTACCCTGCAACCAGACTCCTACAGATCCCATGGAGACCTGCCTTCCAAACTTCTCAAAAGTTTTCCACCAGCAAAAATTCATCAGGAGCCATAAAAACCAGCCAGTAGCACTGATCTGAACCGTATCTTGCTGGCTTATTTCAGGTCCTACCCGAAGGAATACAATTCAAAGCAGAGATTATTCCAGCAGGACTCACAATGCCAACTACCCAATGAGAGCTGCCCCTCTGCCACCAGGTAAGCCTAGCATGCGCTGTAGGCGAGACCCAGATGTGTAAAATGCATCGAGGAAGAAACGCATTAGCCAACAGATGCCAACCTATTAGCCAGCCGTGAGCCGTTTCAGTGTCAGATTCCTCCTCCCAACATGATGGCCCTACCTGTGACCCGAAAATTCACGGGACTTGTGTATGAACCAGTGAGATGCACTGGAGCTAAGTTAGCGACTTGCCTGGAAGGATTACTTCCTTAGGAAAGGCTTCCTACATCAGTAAGAGGAAGAAGAGTTCACTGCCCACGGCAACCAGAACGTCCTCAGTTTTTAAGATGTAGGATGCCGCCTTAATGGAAACTGGAGTTTGCAGGTATAACCCCACCATCACTACCCAGCTCCAGCCAAACACTGACAAATGCTTTGCATCGAGTTAACAGCTGAATGAAGAAACAGAAAGTCTTTATTCTTAGTCAGATAGGATCTAGGAGGTTGGCTCCAAAAAAATAAAGTAATATCTGAGAGAATTGCAAAATTGATACCAAAAAATTTTTAGATCTTATGTTACATTTTTCTCATTAACTGATAAACATATAGCATGCAAGTCAAAATCCACACCCAAATAAATGTAAGAGGTTTTGCCCTTTAAAATCTGTTTAGTATTGGAAGAGTGTTCTCCAAATTCACAAGTGTTTTTCCATCACTCACAATTCTGTTAATAAGAACCTGCCTCCAGAATGTTTGATGTTAATAAGTTTAGTGTTGTAGGTCTTAAAAGGGTCATCTTTGGACCACGCTTGACTCAGATCATGCCAGACAAGGCAAACTATTTGTAACAGCATCCAAAATAAGCAGTAAGAAGCACTTCTTTAGTCTCCTGCCCTGGAATCGCATAGTTGCGTGCTTAAGTATGGACAACGGTGCCTATCAGTGAGAAGCCAGTTCTCATCTCTCTTGGAGTCCCCATCCTGCCTGGCCCGGCTGTCTTTCCTCCTCTCTGCCTTTACTCCTGAAGAAAATCCAAGCACAAAAGAACCTAAGAGAACCATGTAGTATTGTGTTACTACTTATGCGCCAGCCACCCATGCAAAATCTTGGCCAGACCACCTGGAAAGTTCATTTGCCTCAACTACACTGGCCAAAGTCACCTCAGACCAACTACCTGACCTTGAGCACAGCTCTCAACCTCTGTACTTGACAGTTTCCTCATCAATAAAATGAGGCAATTAGACCCAAGTCCCTTATGTTAGTACTTATACTTTCTGTGGTGAAGGATCAAAGGCTAGGGGGGTTTTTTAGCTTTGGTTTAGTTTTTTGTGTTGTTTTTTTCCTTAATTTTTAACCCATCACAAACTATACTTTTGTAAGATATAATAAAAACTGCTAGGATTTTAAAAGCAATCAAAATACAAGCCAAAATTTCTTATTAGATTCAGCATACATGAGATATATCTGTGAAACTGCTATGAACATTTCTAAATGCTGGCTTCTAATTTCTGAACTTACATGGGTAGCTGGTTCATGGGTGGCACAGAGCAGTCCATCTGTGGGACCCCCTTTGAGTGCCATGGCCCTCGAATATGTCCCACTCTGGATGTCCCTTGGCTGTCCTTGCTGACTTGGGCAGCAAATGGGGTCTCACCAAGCTCTTTGTTTCTTTAATGAAGAAATTGACAGTCCATCCTAAAGGAGATCAGTCCTGAATATTCATTGGAAGGACTGATGCTGAAGCTGAAACTCTAGTACTTTGGCCACCTGATGCGAAGAATGGACTCATTTGAAAAGACCCTGATGCTGGGAAAGATTGAGGGCAGGAGGAGAAGGGGACGACAGAGGATGAGATGGTTGGATGGCATCACTGACTCGATGGACATGGGTTTGGGTGGACTCTGGGAGTTGGTGATGGACAGGGAAGCCTGGCATGCTGAGGTTCATGGGGTCACAAAAAGGCGGACATGACTGAGCGACTGAACTGAACTGAGCTGACATTCTGAAAGATCAAGTGTCTTGCTCGAGGTCAAGTAGCTATCAGAGGCAGGCAAAACCTGAACCTCAATTCCCCTTTATAAACTAAGTGTCATCCCACTGGTACCAAAGAGTTATTCTCTTAATTGGGATGGAAAAGGTTTTGTGGCTCCTTGGGGAGCGTTGTTCCCCTTCATTCTTGCCCAAACCTGTCAGTGAGAGAAGAGATAAGGGCTTCTGCATACATAACATAGAACAGCAGTTCCCCTTTGAGGCAAGGTGTGCGGTTTGGAGCCCAGCACCATAATCCATCACTTACCGGATCATGTGATCTTGACTAGGAACAGTTGTTGACTGGGAGAGCTTGCTCTGTTCAGATTAATCCAACCAGTGGCCACATTTCCCCTGCCTATGTGGACTCCTCTCCCCATCTCCCATGACTGGCTCTCACAGAGTACACCCAGGACTGACTCCTTGAAAATGGATGTCCAGCTGTTTAAACGCTGCCTGCCAGCCGTTTTGAATCATAACCTCATCATTTTTCTTAGACCCAAAAATGTGCCTTCCAACTAGTCAGAAGCTTACCTTTCTTTGACATCGGCTTTGAAACCCTGAACACCTGGTAGTTCTAATGTCAAGTTCAGCAAGCACACATGAGAGTCTGCTGTGTTCCATGCATTTGCCAGGCAGTTTACAACGTCTTGGGTCTATTCTTCACAATGTATGATATTAGCAGTTATGCCCTTAGATGAGGAAACTGAGGCCTAGCAAAGCTAAGTAACTTGCTCTTGGCTAATAGAGGGGAAAAGTTTGAAGAGCCTTTTAGCACAGGATCAGAAATTTTCAGCTTTGTTTTCTTCTCTTTTCCTCTTTCTAGGATTGCATCAGAATGGAGTCATTAAAAACCAGTTTGTGCCACATCCCTATGCTGCTGGAAACCAGAGGTCAAATCAGAAGAGCCTGTACACCTCCATGGCACGCCCGCCTTTGCCACAGCAGCAGTCCATCGGCTCGGACCGAGCGTCACAGGTGCTGGAGAGCTTGGATTTCCTCAAGGTCCCAGACCAGGGTGCTGCCGGGTAAGAGTGCCACCTCCTGTGAGTGACCCTTGTGACCTCCATCTCCATCAGTCACACCAAGGTTCAAGAACTTGGGGCGTCATCTGTGCATGATTCTCAAGATGAGTTTTGCACCCACGTGTGGTCACCCAGCCTCATCCAGCCCCAGGGCTGTGAGGCTCTAGGTTGGCATCTCGAAAAGTACAGCCAAGTTGATGTCAAAGGCCTTATCCTGGAAACACTAGAAGAGGGATTCCCTTCCACCCTGAGAGTGAATCACTCTGTGACTTATTTTGCTCTCTGGGATGGTTGAGGAATAATGAGGGTCTTGATTTATGTCTCTGCTAAAGGTTCATAAACACAGTGGCTCAAAGAGTCATTAGCAACATAAGGAGTGCCATCCCAGCGTTCTATGAGGTTAGACGTTTATTTATGAATACAGACTGTCAAGGCTTTAAAATAAGAGCCTGTCTGCCTTTCTAGAACAGAAGAGGGGAGGAAAGAAACCAGCTTTTTAGTTGAAAGAAGTAAAGATTCATGGAACTCTGTGCAGATAGAGTTATCCGTGGGGGAAAAGGAGTTGGCTGTGTCCTGTGGAGTCCCCTGGCTGCAACTAGGGCTGGCTTCAAGACAAGGGAGTGAACTCTGCCAGCAAGTAGATTTCAGCACCGATAAACAAAGCATTCCAGTAGCCTAAAGATGAACTGCCCTAGGATGCAAGGAGCACCTTGTCCCTGGGTGTATTTAGTCACAGGGCAGATGGAAACCACAGATGAGTATTGAGAGTGACTGTGTCAGATACCAGAGAAGCGTGAGAATCCTGTCTCAGCCCCTGCTAACTAATATTGGACCTGCTTCTTACCTTCTCCGGGCTGCATTTTGCTTATCTGTGCACTGGTGTAATACCACCAAACTTACAGCGTTGCTGGGAGGACTAGAGAGAATTTAAATAAAACATCTACCATGCTTCCAGGCACGTAGCTGGCTGCTCGGTCAGCTGTAGCCTGATGATGAAGCTGGTGGTGACGGTGATGGTGGTGATGAGGCAGCTTTTGTCTCATGATGGCCGAACTAGTGACTTTTTACATTTGTTTTTAATTGGAGGATAATTGCTTCACAGTGTCGTCTTGGTTTCTGCCGCACCACAGCGTGAATCAGCTCTGTGTACGCTCATCTTCTCCCTCTCGAGCCTCTGCCCCCCACCCCACCCCACCCCCCTAGGTCACCGCAGAGCGCCAGGCTCTGCTCCCTGTCCCACGCGGCAGCCTCTCGCCAGCTGTCTGTTCCCCGCATGGGAGTGTATATATGTCAGCCCTGCTCTCCCAGTTCATCCCACTCTCCCCTTCCTCTGCTGTGCCCACAAGTTTTCCATTTTCTATATCTGCGTCTCTATTCCTGCTTGGCAGATAGGTTCGTCAGTACCATCTTTCTAGATCCCGTATATATGCATTAATGAACAATGTTTGTCTTTCTCTTTCTGACTCACTTTACTCTGTATAACAAGCTCTAGGGTCATCCACCTCACTGCAACGCAAATGTGTTCTTTCTGTGGCTGAGTGGCATTCCATTGTATATATGTACCACAGCTTCTTTATCTGCTTATCTGTTGATGTGAACTGGTGGCTTTTAAGGAATCTGACTCTTGGCAAGAATCTCTGACATGATCCTCAGTGGTGGAATAGTTCTCTCCGCTGAACCCCATAACGGGGCTGCTGCAGCCCACTCTTCCCCTCCCTCTTGCCCACCTCCATTGTCTAGTCTCCCCATGTCTGTAGCATAATAAAGAACTTTTGAGTGTGATCAGGGGACTCGTGTACAAACTAGAGCAATGCTGGGTGAGAAGCAACAGCTCCTTCCTTTGGGTGGGGAGCCACCCATTCACTTGAGGCCTTATCAAAAGCAACAGACTCTTAGGAACTTTCCTAGATCTCACCAGGTTCTCTCCTCACGTTCCTTTTCCCCTGGCAAGTCTTCCCTCATTTGGGCTTCAGAGAGGAAAGCACTTTGGTTTTAATTTATTTATTTAGCTGTGGTGGCTCTTAGTTATGACATGCAGGGTCTTAGATGTGTCGTGTGGGACCTGGTTCCCTGAGCAGGGGTTGAACCTGCACCCCCTGCATTGGTAGCTTCAGGTCTTAGCCACTGGACCACCAGGGAAGTCCCAGCACCTTGGTTTATACAAATGGCCAGCAGGAGAGTGGCCGCCGCTTTCTATCACATCTCTCTCCCGGCTCCCACCACTCCTGCACATGTAGCTCTGCCCCTCCAGTTCTCATGATCATAGTTTGCCTGATTGGCTTGGTCTAAAGAGGTGGTTCTCACACTTGAATGTGCTCCAGAATCACCTGGAGAACTTACTGGCCCACTTCTGGCATTTCTGATTCAGTAGGACTGGGATGGGGCCCAAGAATTTACATTTCTAACAAGTTTTGAGTTGATGGTGATGCTGCTGATCCAGGGACCACATTTTGAAAACCACTTTTATCAAATCATTTTGATAAAAACAGGGAAGTTTCTGTGTAAAGGTGAATTGAGGGGTGCTATTGCAGCAACAGGATTCTTACTCCATAATCCAGACCTACACTACTCAGATGGATGAAACTAAAATAATCAAACAAGCCTTCCTGGGCCCAGTTTGAGTTCCCAAAGTAGGCAGGGGATTAAAACCAGTCAGCAAAATGCACCAAATCTCTTCACTCTGTCTGCTAGCTTCCTACTTGCTCTGGTTTTGGCAAGCAACACCATCTTTCCAGGCTGCTTTGCAAGTTACAGACTTGCACACCAGCCAGCTGGGAGCATCTGCCAGGCAAGATGCAGGCAGTTTAGGAACGTTGTGTCCTAACCGAGGCTGCTCCCTTCCAGCCCGCAGCTGTGCTGTTCCGTTTCAGGCTTGTCACACCTTTGCCACCTTTAAGCTTAAAGATCAGGCATACGTGATGCTTGCTATTTTGGCAGTGGCTGTGAGGCTGGAAGGAGGGAACCTTCACTCCTGTCTACTAGAGAGTAAGCTTTTCCTCTGTATAATACAAACTTGTGTATAAAACTCCCATGAGGCACACTGAGTCCCATAGCTATAACATCTCAGCCAGCCTCCTCTTTGTACACTTAAATCTGCAGTGATGCAGATTCTTCCTTAAGAAGTCATACCCTGATCAAACAGCTGAGCTTTTACTTAGTATTTATTTTCTAAAACACATCAAGTCAAAGCTAAAATAATTTCTAATGTGGCCAAAGACCTTAGACAGGCATCTCAGGGCCCTTGTGATTACCTGCATTTAACAGTTCTTCATTGCCAAGAAAACATGAGCTGTGTTTCCCGTGGGAGGTTGTTGAGCAAACAGGGAACTGTAGGATCCCTAGCTGGTTCCTTTCCACAAAGACGGAAGTTCCTGTTTACATCACTGCCTCAAATGATGCCCTTGGATTTACCAGCCTATAAAAGGGAGGCTGCCTCTAGGTCTCCTTAGACTTTCTACTCAGGTTCATCTTTCCTTTCCCTCCCCCACCCCCAATGCACTTTAAAATTTTATTTATTTGCACTGGGTCTTGCTTGTAGCAAGAGGGATCCTCAAATCTTCATTGCAGCTTGTAGGATCTAGTTCCCTGACAGGGATCAAACCTGGGCCCCCTGCATTAACAGAATGGAGTCACTGGACCATCAGGGAGGCCCCAGTGTACTTTTCTTTATAGACGTATTTAATATAAGCAGTCATTTCTTTTGGATCATGTAATGTGGATAAAATCAAATGGTGTAATTAGCACCTCAGGTTAATTCAAGAAAGTCTGTGTCAGTTTGTTTTGGGTTCAGTCAGTTGGGTTCTGGGTTTTGGGGTATTTGCTTTTGGAGAGGGCATGACACCTTCACTAAATTACCACCCCACGTGGATTCTTGACCCTTGCCACGCCATGTTAGTTATCATCATAATCATTATCCAAGAAAACTAAGATATAGAAAGAATTATCATCTTACAGTCCCTTAGCATACCTTTTCAACAGTCTGTTTCAGGTTCAAAACCTGTCCTGATTCTCAGGAAAAGAGGACAGGTAACACAAGAATCGTATGAACGTTTTATTCACCAGGCTCTGCTCTGGCTCCATAGGAACACGTGATTTACCAATCAAATGTGCCTTATATTTTCCCTCCTGTAACTGAGATGTACATAATCCACCTCCGGTTCATTACTGGAAGCATTAAAACCCAGACTGGAAATTTTTTTTTTCTGTTGGCCTTTTTAATCCTGTGGTCCATTTCAGGGGAGGACCACTTCAGGAAATTTCAAGATACTCCAGAGATGAATCCAACTGGAAGTTGGAGAAACAGAAAAATATTGAAAGTGTTCAGTGGTTGGGCTTCTGGCCATGCCACAAAAGAGAGATCGATCGAAAAATGTAAATGCTGCCTGGGTGTCTCCTGACAAGATTCTCCTAATGGAGTCATATTTTTCAAGGGGCTTAAAATTTCCAACAAGTGTCCAATAGCAATATTTCTTAACCCATAATCTACAGGAGCAGCAGCCATATCCTGGCCCAGGCAGACACGAAGCCTAGGAATTTCTGGCATCCATTCCCACATTTCCAGTAATGTTTATAGATTCAACCTTTTGGAACAGAGCATATTTTAAAGAGCCAATGAAATAAAATGCCATTATTTTCCTTCTTGGAATTTTGAGACATAAATTTCACATCTGCAGGACAAAGACGTGATGCTTGAAAGCTTAATCCCAGCTCTCACTGGCACAGTGACATAGGCACACCCGGGTGCCCCAGAGGCATGGGGGCTGCAGGGAAGCTCACAGAATGTGGCCTGGCCATTTGCAGGAAGCCAGGTTCACAATAGCCAAGGCGGGCTGTGAGTCCGGGGTCACTTGTTGACTGAACCATGTGCCTTCTGTGTGCCACCTGCTGGGCACACAGATTGTCTCACTAATTACCAGCCGACAACCTCACATGCATCATTTAATCTTCCCACACCTTGGTGTCCTCATCTGTATCATGCTACTGCTGCTAAGTCGCTTCAGTCGTGTCCGACTCTGTGTGACCCCATAGACGGCAGCCCACCAGGCTCCCTCGTCCCTGGGATTCTCCAGGCAAGAACACTGGAGTGGGTTGCCATTTCCTTCTCCAGCGCGTGAAAGTGAAGTCGCTCAGTGGTGTCTGACCCTTAGCGACCCCATGGACTGCAGCCCACCAGGCTCCCCCGTCCCTGGGATTCTCCAGGCAAGAATCCTGGAGTGGGGTGCCATTTCCTTCTCCAGTGCGTGAAAGTGAAGTCGCTCAGTGGTGACCCTCAGCGACCCCATGGACTGCAGCCCACCAGGCTCCTCCGCCCATGGCTCATAGAGCCAGTTAATAGAAATTTAAAGCCCATTCACAGTTTTGTGAAGATTAAATAAGAGCTTTGTAAACTAAAAAGCACAACGCCACTTGAAAGTTTATTTGTATTTTTCCGGCTCCTCTGGGTCTTCGTGGCCGCGCGCAGGCTTTCTCTGGTTGCGGTCAGCGGGGGGTCCGCTCCAGCTGCGGTGCACTGGCTTCTCGCTGCGGCGGCCTCCTTTGTTGCAGAGCACAGGCTCTAGGGTGCATGAGCTCAGTAGTTGTGGCGGCGCACAGGCTTAGAAGCCCCAAGACACATGGCATCTTCCTCGACCAGGGATTGAACCTGTGTCCCCTGCATTGACGGGTGGATTCTCTACCACTGGACCACCAGGAAAGTCCTATTTGTGTTTATTTTATGACTGTTATTCATGTGATTTGATCTTACAGAGAAATATTAATATTCTACCAAGATTGAAAAGTGGGTGTCCCCTGGCCCGGTGGCTTTATCCACAAGAACTCAACCCCCTGGCCTGCATAGAGCTCTAGGCTACAGAGGGGCTAAGCGTCAGGAATTGCTGGCTTTAATGGGGTGGGAGAGGGGGTGATGGGGCAACCTAGGGAAGCCAAGACAAGGGGCCTAGTCAGGGAGACAATCCCTCTCACTCCCCCTTCTCTGACCATCGCACGTGTAACGCCATGCTGGTCTCAGACCGAAAGCAGAGCAAAGCTGAGAGGTTATACTGTAGTAGATACTAGCTGTGTTTCAATAACGGAAATAAAATCCAAAATTCCTTCTTGTGCTATGCTATTCTACAGTCTTTTTCGAGTTAAACCTCCTTTCCTTCAATCACCATAACAACTCACATCCCATGAAGAGTGTGAACACTCTACGTCATTGATGTCACTTGGCGTTTTGTGTGCTTGTGGGCTTCTGGCCCCTCGTGAGGTTGGACCGCTGTCTGTAAGGGCTCATCGGTCGGTCAGCATCCGGTGTCTCAGGGCATAGCACCTCTTGGCCTCCCCAGGCACTGAAACAGGCAGGTTTTCACAAAGCCAACTGGGTGTGATGTGCCTGATTACTCAGGAAACTTTGTGGAATGGGTTATGCTGTGACTGCATTAGATGTCTAACACCCTACTCAGAAAAAGACCTGATGTAAACCAAGGTGCTGTAACCAAGTTTCTTCATGTGTTGGTTTTTTTAGTGAAGGATAAACACAGTAAAGTGGTAAATGTGTACAGTCCCTTGGTATCCACCAGAGATTAGTTCCATCACACACACACACACACCAGATACAAAAATCCATGCATACTCGAGTCACTTCTGTAATATGTCATGGTATTTGCAAGGGCTTCCCTGGTGGCTCAGCGGTAAAGAATCTGCCTCCATGCAGGAGATGCAGGTTCGATCCCTGGGTCAGGAAGATGCCCTGGGGAAGGAAATGGCCACCCACTCCAGTATTCTTGCCTGGGAAATCTCATGGACAGAGGAGCCTGGCAGGCTGCCTAGATCTCCTTGCTCAATCATCTGTGGTCCATAAGAAATATACTTACTATAACTTCCCAGGTGGCTTAGTAGTAAAGAATCCACCTGCCAATGTAGGAGACTCAGGAGTCACAGATTTGATCCCTGGATCAGGAAGATCCCTTGGAGTAGGAAATGGCAACCCACTCTGGTATTCTTGCCTGGAAAATTCCATGGACAGAGGAGCCTGGTGGTCTACAGTCCAGGAGATTGCAGAGAGTTGGACACGACTGAGTGACTGAGCAGGCACATAGTATTTGCATATAACCTATGCACATCCTCCTGTGTACTTTAAGTCATCGCTGGGTGACCTGTAATACTGAATACAATGTAAATGTTATGTAAATAGTTGCCCTGCCCAGCAAATTCAAGTTTTGCTTTTCAGAACTTTCTGGAATTTTTTCCCCAAATATTTTCAACCAGCAGTTGATTGTATCTGCATCTGGGATGCAGAACTCTTGGATGTGAAGGGCCGACTATACAGATTACACTGAAATGATGGGTCACATGGTAACAGCAAAGCTACTTTACACTGGGCCAGACTTACATATAATGAAACAACCGGATTTGCTCCGTGATGTGGAGTTTTATAACTCCATACAAATCTGCACACAGAGAACCTTTATTATTGAAATGGCAATAGGAAAAATAACTTTGTTGTTTTGATTCAGAAATTCTTGCTCCAACCCGCATTATCCCAGTAACACAGTTTTCAATCATGTGAGGTTTAATTGGAATACAAATATCAAAACATGAGCACTACCAAAAACTATCTAAATATTGCATTGTGGTGGTTTAGTCGCTCAGTCGTGTCCAACTCTTTGAGCCCCTGTGGACTGTAGCCCGCCAGGCTCCTCTGTCCATAGGATTCTCCATGTAAGAATACTGGAGTGGGTTGCCATTTCCTTCTCCAGGAAATCTTCCCAACCCAGGGATTGAACCTGCATCTCTTGGGTCTCCTGCATCGGCAGGCAAATCCTTTACCGCTGAGCCAGCAGGGAAGCCCCATAAAATCCCACATGTTCATTGTAAAATAAAACTAATCTAAGTGCTTTCGACGAGTAAAAGTGAGTTATTATGAGGGACAGTGGTATGCTCTGAAAGACTCTTCTAGTCTTTCAGGCAAAGCTGTAACATTTGTTAGTTTCCGCTCTCTATGTGGCCGATTTCAAGCTACCAGGGTGACTCCCCCCACTGGTCGCAGAGCTGGGAGGAGATGCAGTCTCCCACCGTCATGTAGGCAGCAGGCATTAATAGCATGGATAGATGTAAAATGTGGTAAAATAATTAGGGAGGGTTAAATTATGAGTATTTGTTGCCGTTGCTTTTAACTTACTCAGATGTTTTTTATTTCATCTTTGTTGTTCAGTCACTCAGTCATGTCCGACTCTTTGCAGCCCCATGGACTGCAGCACGCCAGGCTTCCATTCCTTCACTATCTCCTGCAGTTTGCTCAAACTCATGTCCATCGAGTCCAGCCATCTCATCCTCTTTCTCCCCCTTCCTCCTCATGCCCTCAATCATTCCCAGCATCAGGGCCTTTCAATGAGTCGGCTCTCCGAACCAGGTGGCCAAAGTATTGGAGCTTCAGCATCAGTCCTTCCAGTGAATAGTCAGGGTTGATTCCTTTAGGATTGACTGGTTTGATCTCCTTGCTGTCCAAGGGACTCTCAAGTCTTCAACACCACAGATTTCATCTTTAACGATTCTTTAACAACTGACCCACAAAATTTCTGAAAGTGTGACAGCCTGCTGTCACAGGCTGGGTTGAGGCCAGTTCCTGCACACTGGGCACGAGGGTCTTGTTTGCTAGGTAAGAAAGTCTGGATCCCTTTTTCATGACTGTGAGAGGTGTCCTTAATTTCTGGTAGCTGGTAGAAAGGAGCCGTCATCGCCTCGTTATTGACTGCACAGGATCGCCACCTAGTGGTGGAAGGAGATAGTCTGAATTGAAGGCTGTGTCCAACCCAGCCAGGAAAATGGCTGTTCTGACTGATTTGTGTCATGGTTTCCAGGTCCGCACTGCAGTTAGTAAAGAGCCAGTGATCACCCCATCGAGGCAGGTGTCCTGTGTTCCGTGGTTGGTCTGACAGTAGAGATCTTAAAAGCACTCTGGAAAGCCATCTTAGAATTAGGAAAAGGGCCTGGGCCATTGCCAGAATCCCCTCTTTTTAACCCATGGAGACAGATCCCTAAAGATGTGAAGTGATGGATCCAAGTCATGTGCCAGCCAGTGTCGGAACTGGGCCTCAAACCCAGTGCACTGACTCCGATTCAAGCCACAGTCGCTTATACTACTCCTGCAGGACGCACAGACTGAGGCCACATGGTCTTCCTGGGCCTGACACCAGGTCCAGGGATTACCGTGGTGAGAACAGCCCCCCCACAGACTCTGCTGTCCTGCTAGGGAGACAGGTAGCCCAGGCCCCTGTCCCCGGTGCACCCACCCCCTGCTCAGAGCAGGCACAGGCTACCAGAGGATGCTGCAGGGGCTGAAACAAGATCCAAAGGCTGAGCAGGAATTAGCAGTGCTCTGTGTGGGCTGGGGAGCATGGGGCCAGAAAAATCAGTGTGGCTGGAGTTCTGGGAGCCTGCTGCTTATGCATCATGCCATTCTCTGATGAAGCCAGCAGGAAATTCCAGGAACCCACGTCAGTGATCTCGTGGGAGTGTCGTGAGGCTAAATGAAGCAACATTTGAAAATGCCCAGCATGGTATCTTTCCCAGGGGTTCCCAGACCACACCCCCTCTGTTGACCCTCACAAGAGCGAGGACATGCTTAGATGTGAGAATGGGCAGAAGTGGACGGAGAGGAGGAGGGCTCACTTGGCCAAGGTGCTGCCTGACTGGACAGTTGTCCCCTTTCCTGGTTACAGAGGCAGACAGTGGTGACCTTGGGATTGCCTAAACAGCCCCTTTCCTGATGCAGGATGCCAAGCTGTGCTCCACCCCCACGTTCTTTCCCCATCAAACACAGCCCACCTCATTGATACTGCTGCTCCCCAGCAAACAGTGCCCCATTTCAGAGCTCCCTGGAATCTCCCCCTCCCAACTGTGGAGCACTGTGAGCCCCATTCAGCCAAGAGATACACGACCAGATGACCTTACACTGCATGGCAGCCGTTGTCCAGGGCCTGGGACAATCAAGCCAATGGCCACTGTACACGGGAACCCAATGCCTCAGTAAGCCCTGAGGTTTTACTTTGACTTATTCTGAGGAAGTAGGCTCTGATGGCTTGGAATCAAAGACCACACAGTGGCTGTGTTCACACAGGTGTTTAAATGGTCTTCCATCCCCTCCTCCACTGTGTCCCAGTTCCTGGATGGGACACCCAGCAGCTGCTTGTACACAAGCTGGCTGAGCTGACTCTGGGTATCAAGAGTGCACTGCAGAGCCCAGAGGGGCCCATGCAATTTACTTATTTTAAAAATATTTTTTATGCAAGTATCTTTTAAAGAAACATTTATGTATGGCTGTGCGGGGTCTTTGTTGCTGTGCAGGCTTTCTCTAGTTGCAGCAAGCAGGGGCTACTCTCTAGTTGCCATGCACAGGCTTCTCGTTGCAGTGGCTTCACCTGTTGTGGAGCATCGGCTCTAGGGCATGAGGGCTTCAGTAATTATGGAGCACAGGCTCAGTAGCTGTGGCACCCTGGCTTAGCTGCCCAGCGGCATGTGGGATCTTCTCCGAACAGGAATCAAACCCGTGTCCCCTGCATTGCAAGGCAGATCCTTAACCACTGGACCACCAGGGAAGCCCCTTACTTTTTTATTTTTGAGTCAGCTTTCTTGAGATATAATTTACATACCATAACATCAACCCATTCAAAATACAGTTCACCAGCTTTTAGTATAGTCAGGGGTATACAACCATCATCATAATCTAATTTAGGAAGATTTGCGTTATCCCAGAGGGAAACCTTCTTCTCCTTAGCAGTCATCCCTCCCTCCCCTGGCCCTCAGCAACCACTAATCTACTTTCTGTCAGAATAGATTAGTTTTTTTCTGGACATTTCATGTAAATAGAGTCATCCTTCTTTTGTTAAATTTACTCCTAAGTAATAGTCTCTTTCTGTATTGTAACTGGAATTGTCTTCTCAGTTCCTTTTCTAGATTGCTCATTGCTAGTTCATAGAAATATAGCTGATTTTTGTATATTGATCTCGCGTTCTATAGTCTTTCTGAATCTTTTTATTCTAGTAGTATTTTTTAGCGTACTCCTTGGGCTCTTCTATGTGCAAGCTCATCTCATCTGCAAATAGAAGTGTTTTTCACTTCTTTTCCAATCTGTATGCCTTTCATTTTTCTTGACTAATTGCCCTGGCTGTAGAGCCTCCAGTGCGTATTGATGAGCTGACATCTCTGTTTTGTTCCTGATCTTAGGGGGGGAAAGTCTATTTGTCACCAGCAAATAGGATGTAGACTAGGAGTATGTGAACAGGGGTCCTAAACCCAGCCAGGGCTCGGACTGCATGGAGAGAGGCAGGAAGATGCCAGTGTGGCCTGCAGGGGGATGAGAGGCTGGGAGCAAGTGGGGCCACACCTGGCAGGGACTTTATAAGCCAAGGGCAGGGGGAAGCTGTTGAAGGATCAGTGGAGAGTGAGGTAAACTAATAACACACTGAGCTGATGTTCAGGGAGCCTTGAAAGAAAGCAGCTGGCAGGAGTGACATGAAGGGGAGGAGCTGGGTGACCTCAGCCAAAGCTGGAGGCAGGTGGGCAGAGGAGCAAGGAGGGAGACTCCTGGGAAGGCTGCAGGCAGGCCGGCCCTTCTTTTCAGAGAGTCACCCAGCTTTGCCTCTACGCTAAGAGGGCCCCCTGCCCAGAGAATGCACCCAAGTCCCAGTACTCTTGGGCTCCAGACACCCCAACCACCTACATTAATGGTGGTGGGTTTCTCCCCATGGACAAAAAAGAGGCCAGCTCTCCATCTATGAATATTTGGTGAGTGTATGTGTGTGCACGAGTGTGCATAAGCACACATACCCTCCCAACCCCACTCCCTGGAAGTGCCATATTGCAGGCTTCCTCCCTCCCAGGGTGTTCTAAATGCACACACACACACCCCTCCCCGCCCCATTCCTTGTTGCTGGGAAATCAGAAGACTTCTGGCATCCAGGCTAATGGCTCTTATTAACCAAATGCTGACACATCTCTAATATATAGGTTACTTAATTAAAAACCTGCTTATCCAGCCAGCCTGCTTTCTTAAGCAGGCGATGGGGATTTCCAAGACTAGGAAGGAAATGATGTCATGCTAACGATCTATACAACGTCTTTCCTTTTCTATAAAAGTGCCTGGAGGGGGTGGGAAGGTGGGCATGGGGGTTGATGGAGTGGAGCCTGAGTTACCTTGGGGTTTGCTCCCTTCTACATAGGGAGCTCTGGGAAGCACTCAAGGAACCCCACCCCTGCTGGAGACAGCTAGCAGCCAGTACCCCCCTACCCTCAGCCACCCCCTCATGATCTGACTTGCTCATCAGCACCCCATAGCATCTATTGTCAGAGGACCTCAGCGAGGACAGTGAGGCTCTGGCCTCTTCAGAACACGCCTCAAAACTGGGTGTGCTTTTTCTCTCCAGAACTCAGGCCCCAGGAAATACCCTGCCTTTTCCTCCACCCTCCCACAGGTATTAACAGGCCCGAGCAGACCTAACAGCCAGCCCCACTGTGTTGAGTTCAGTCCAGCCCCTCTTAGAAGCCTTCAGTTTCTTTCAGAAGCAAATGAACATAGGCTTCACTTTAGTTAGTCCTTAAAGGGGCATGGGGGTGTTTGCTATATTTGTTTCCTAAATGCATTCTCTAAATGCTTTTGATGAACATATTTAATAAGAGTTATTCCAGACATGTTTCAAGATCTCACTAAGACCATGCCTTTGAGACAAGGCATGAACGGTGACTGGAGGAAGCATCATTTGCAGAAGGAATACATTTAAAGCTAGAAGACATTTAAATACATTTAAAACTGGATTAGGGCCTCAGCACCGGAGACATTTTTGATGATCATCACCAGGTAGAGGTGGCGACACTGGCATCTGTGGGGTAAAGGCGAGGGATGTTTAACCCCCTACAGGGCACAGGGTACCTCCTGCAACAAAGGATCTTGACACCCACAGCGTCAGGAGTGCTGATGTTGAGACGTTACTTTGGATAAATTTTCTGCACAAGAACATTCACAGCAGCATTTTTCTGTAATGAAACTGGAATTATCTTGAATGACCATCAACAGTAGACTGGATAAGTAAATGGTGACATATTCATGAAATGGAATAGTAAATATAAAGCCATGAGAATGAATGAGTCAGAACTACATGCATCAACAGTGTTCATCTCAAAAATGGAACGTGAGGAAATTCCCTGGTGGCCCAGTGGTTAGCACTTGGTGCTTCCACTGCTGTGGCCTGGATTCAGCTCCTGGTCAAAGAACTAAGATCCTGCAAGCTGTGCACCGTGGCTGGGGGCGGGGGGGAAATGGAGCAGGTTATAGCAGTGTGTGATTTTTACACAGTTAAACAGGTAAACTATACCTACTGTTTAGGGATACTTATGTGCATGGTAAAACTACAAAGCAAAGCAGAATTATTAATATAAAATGCAAGCTAGGGGTTCATTCTGGGAGGGCTTGCAGTTGAAAGGAGGCACCTGTAGGCTTCTGTGGCAGAGTTCTGGTTTCACAGTTGGAGGTGAGGGGAGTACATACATGGCTGTCATATTATCATTTAGATGTGTAAATATGTTTTATAAACTTGTCTTACATATTTCCTTTTATGCTGAGAACACAGCAACAGCAGCTAATGTTTATGCAGAATTAACTACGTGTTTTTGCACCGACCTTGTCAGGAAGGGTGTTTTATTCTCCAAGAAAGTTTAGAGGTTGCCATGTCCTTCTAAGGATGGGGCTGGATTTGAACTTGAGCAGTGCCGGCTCCAGGCTCCAAACCAGCGCGCAGCGCTACTGCCTCCTCCTGGGGCCCACCTCACCGCCTCCGCTCTCTCCACAGGGCCCGGAGACAAACCACCAGCCGGCCTCCCCCAGCGGGGGGCAGACCCAAGCCCCAGCCCAAGCCCAAGCCTCAGGTGCCACAGTGCAAGGCTCTGTATGCCTATGATGCTCAGGACACAGACGAACTCAGCTTCAATGCCAATGACATTATCGATATTATCAAAGAAGGTAAGTGCACGGCTGGCTGGGATAGGCTCAAAGAGCAGACAGTCACGAGGCTATAAAAACTAGTTTAAATGTGAACGGAATTTATGGGCTCCTCTAACTGAAACTTGAAGAAGTAGGTCAGGCTTCAGGCTGATTGAACTGGAATTAAACTCTAGCTTAATTTTTCAATACTTCTGTCAGCTCTGCTCTCTCCTTTGTATTTCTTCACTCCTCTGGCTATTTTTCCTCATGGTAGCAAAAAGACTGCATCAGCTCTAGGCCAACAGATCAAGCCATGTCTAAAATCCATCTTACTTCTGAAACTTCTCTTAGCCATTGGAGAGAAAGCCTAGGTTTCACTCTGATTGGACCAAGGTGGTCATGTGTCCGTTCCTGAATCAGTCTCTGTAGCAAGGCAAATGCTGTACCCTAAGTGGGCTAGACCTGGCGGGGACTGCCCTAGGAAATGGTAGGCAGGGCTATCCCACCCAGATTTCATGGCCTCTCTGACTGAAGGTAGATGCAATGGAAGCCAGGGAGACAACCTGTAACATCCACTATAAAAATGGTCTAGTCTGTGGGCGTGGCTGAATACTTCATTAATTTGGTAGCGAAGATATGTTACACAAACATTACTGCTTATGGAAGCATGAAAAACAAAGATCACTCCTAACTTAGGATGTTAGAAAAAGTACCCTGATGGGAATGACATTTGTGGTGAGGGCATGGGCAGCGGGGGAGGGCACAGAGAGAGGAGCCTTGGAGGTTAGAAAGAGCAGGCCATTTTAGGAAAATGAGCTGACACCTGACCCCAGCGAGGAACCCCCAAGGAGATGTCATAGGGGATGAAAGGAAGCCAGAGCGGCCTGGTCACAGAAGCCCTGGGTGCCGGGCTTAAGTTGTCAAGACAGAGCAGAGCCATCCAAGGTGTAGGGACAGAGCAACGACAATCTGAGTGGACAGTGGTTCCCTGGCAGGGGCCGCTTTCCGGAAGAGGTGGCCAATTCTCACTCCCAGGAGAATTCTAGGTCCCCAGACCAAAGTCCTTCTAAGCAGCCTCTGGGTGTTATTTTTAATCTCCTTTTAACCACCTGGTTTTCTACAGGTGTTAATATTTTAAGCCATTTGATAGTCTTCAAAAAGTTGGAATAAAAATAAGTATTGAAATGAACTTTTAGTAACACAAACAGGATTTTTATCACCAGCATTGTTCAGCAAAAATATGGGAAATGACCTAATATGCAGTGACAGGGATTAGTTAAATAAGCTTTGCCATATCCACTTGAACTTGGATGCAAAAATTTTTGTGTTAATGATGCAGAAGTACAGTACATTTATTGAAATGGAAAAATGTTCATGAAGAAAAGGAAAAATTAGAGGCTGAACTAGTCTCATTTTTGTAAAAATATAAAACACAGGGAATAGAAAAAAATTTTAATGTTTTTAAAAGTAGAAAATGTTATAGTGTTCCCTTAAGAGTTGAACTTTCTTTTCAGTATTACTTTCTTTTCATTTCTCAATATTTTCAAAGTTTTCTAGAAATAACTCTGCTGCTACTGCTGCTGCTAAGTCGCTTCAGTCGTGTCCGATTCTGTGCGACCCCATAGATGGCAGCCCATCAGGCTCCCCCGTCCCTGGGATTCTCCAGGCAAGAGTACTGGAGTGGGGTGCCATTGCCTTCTCTGTAAGAAATAACACAGTGGGTATAATTAAAACAATTATATATTTGTGTAAAATATAGTCCTAAAAGTTATCAAAACATGCTATAAAGTATTGCTTTACTTTAAACAGTGTGATATAAGTGCAGGAATTGACATACGAATACAGGGGATAGAATAGCATCTGGAAACAGACCCCTGTGTGTATAGGTATTTAATAGATGATAAATGTGGCACTTGAAATCAGGGGAAAGGATAGAGTTACTTTCCATTTTGAAAAGAAAATTTGCTGTATGCTTCATATACAAAATAAATATCAGATGAATTAAAGATCTGAAAATGTATGACTAAACTATAAGTCTTAGAAGGAAACCTAGAATATTAATCTTTGGGTGAGAAATATCTTCCTATGGAAGATGTCAAACTCAAAAACCATATAGGATTTAACCTCATAAAAAGGCTACATTGAAACCTACGTGGTGAATAGCACTGGGAAAGTTAAATGATAGAAAATAGGAACAAAAATGTTTTATATATATAAATAACTCCTCTATGTAAATAATACAAATAATCCAGCCCCAGAGTGGACAAAAGCTATCGGGGCAATCAGTGCACGGCAGAGCCTCCTGTGATGTTAGCAAAGATTAAAATGTGAGAGAATCCACCACATTCCCTGATCCAAATCCTTTGAGTAAACTGAGGTTCAGAAATCAGCTTTTGCAAAGTTAATAATGGAGTATATATAAACATCATGTAATATATATACACATCATGTGATATATAACACCCCTTCCAGTTCCCAGGGCAACAGGTTAGATCAGCCAGTTTCTGCTGGGGAAACTAAGAGCCTTCACGCTCAGTCAAAGACGCCCATGTCAGTTCAGGTCAAGTTTGGCCATCAGATGGGTTATAGAAAACTTTCAATTTTTAGAACTTTCTGGATTGTGTCACTGCAAATAAAGTATAGAGTGTAATGTCTATGTTTAGTCAGGGAAATAGGTACCTTCTTTCACTGTTTACTGCTGAAATAGGCTTTTGGGAAGGAAATTTAACAGTATTTATCAAAATTGTTACTTTGGATTTATATATTAACCCCTTCCCCCAAGGTCAGTTACAAATAAATTAATACTTACATGCATAAAAGAAATACAGAGGTCCTTGATGTAAGCATAGGAGAGTTTTCTTAATAGTGTCAGTGTGGGAAAGGATTTCTAAAAGTGATAGAAAACTAAGACTGTAAAGTAATCATTTGATTCAATTGCTCAAATACTATGTCAGTTAATAAAAATGGGAAGAAGGACATTTGTAACTCATGTGACTGATTCACTAGTATATAAAAAAACTCCTAATCAACAAGAGGCCAACATGAAATAAAATTAAGCAAGTGATGTGAACAGTGGGCATATCTATAGAATACAGAAGCTCTTTATATACAGATGTGAAATGATCTTTAGTCTATATTATTAAGGTTAAAGTACAGAACACAATAGTATGCTATCATTTATATACAAAAGGTTGTTGGCTTTTTAACAAATACTTGACTTTATAGACATGAACTATATCTTTGGAAGAAGTGCAACTGGCTCAGACGGTAAAGGATCTGCCTGTAATGGAGGAGACCTGGGTTTAATCCCTGGGTTGGGAAGATCTCCTGGTGAAGGGAATGGCAATCCACACTAGTATTCTTGCCTAGAGAATCCCATGGGCAGAAGAGCCCGGCAGGCTACGATAGGGTCCAAACAGTCGGACACGAATGAGCGACTAACACTTTCACTATCATTTGTATACAAAAGGTTGTTTGTTTGTTTTTTAATAAATACTTGCCTTTATACACATGAACTATCTCTGGAAGAAAGTGCAAGAAATAGGTAATACTGCTTGCCCTCCAAGAAGGGATCTGGGTGGCTGGATTCACTGTTAATACTTTCACGTGCACTTTCAAAAGTACAAAAGGATAATCTATCACAAAAAGTAAACTAGATTTTCTTATAGGATAATAGAAGGTCCATGTTCTTTGCTCCAAGAATCTATCCTATAGAACTACTTGCATATGGGCATAAAGATATTATGTATGGACATTTATTGCATTAACAGCAAACAATAAGAGAATGGCTATACAAATTTTGGTTTTCAATGCAGCTGTTTAAAAAATGGGATGCAGTCATGGAAAGATGAGTACTGAAAAGCAAGATGCAGAAGAGTAAGATATAGAATGACTTATCTAAAATGAATGTGTGTTTATAGTCATATAAAAAGGTCTGGAAGAATATATATCAAATACTTATTACTGGTGAGGGACTGGGATTAAGCTGGGAAGTAAGGATGGTGAAGTGGTGCAGATCAGTTCTCCCAGAAAGATGGTGAGGTGGAGTAAGGTGTGTGAAAGGTGAGTTGGGAAAGAAAAGGGGGGACGCAGGATTAGAGTCATCAGACCACAAGCTGACCTCACAGTCTGCCAGCCCAGCAGCTGGCCCGTCTCACAGGCAGGAAGATCCCACGGGGCCAACCACTAGAGACGGGCAGCGAAACCTCACAACTGGGCAGTGGGTTCTTCTGGAAGGGGGCCTGTGAGGCACATCCGCACGTCTGATTTTCATTGAAAGAACATGGATGGAGCCTAGTCTCCTCTGCCTGTGGGCGCAGCTATGGGAGCAGAGGCCCAGACTCACCTTCACGATCTCTGTCCCCACAGATCCTTCTGGCTGGTGGACGGGGCGACTGCGTGGCAAACAGGGCCTGTTCCCCAACAACTACGTGACCAAGATCTGAGGCGTGCAGAGACTCTGACGCTAGGGACGAAGGAGCTTCAGGCACACGTAGGGGGGAACGTGTTGGGGCCCTCCTCCCGATCCATAGCGAGCAGCTGCTTCTGCGAGGCCTGGAGCTCCTCGGCCCCCTGCCCGTGGAGGACTTCGCAGAGCTGGGTTGGAGACAGGGAGTGTCACTCCATTTGATCCCAGGAGGGCAAAACAAGCACCCACTAAGATTTATTTATTCTATTTAAACTTGGTGAGAGGACCAGCGAGGTCCACGCAGACCTTGCCAGCTCTATCAAAACAGCACCTGCTCGCTCACCAGGCCCAGGGGAACGGCCATGGGTGGCCGCTGACAAGTGCCTTTAGTTGAAGAGCACATCTCTCTCATCCCTCTCTTCATTACCTGACATGCGCATTCCTCGGCCCCCTGCCCTCAGGGGGTACCCGCTCTCTGCAGGCACAGTGGGGCTTGGTGGGAGCGGGCACTTCCCATGCAGATGCCAAGGGCCCGCTGAGCCCACAGGTGCATGGGTGCTGCTGACTTTGCCAGGCAGCAGGGCGGGGGCTGGGCTGTGGGCCAGGCTCTCTCTGGGTCTTCAGTTGGTATGTGGCTGGCCCATGTTGATTTTCGTGTTTAATGCTGTACCTATTATGAGAAGGATCTTTTTTTTTCAAGCTGTACATTTATAAAAAAAAAAAAAAAACAGATCATATACTGTATATATAAAAATCTCAAGATGGTAGAAACATGTATGAATGTACTAAGTTGTATCCCACTGTACTTATTCTTAAGATAAGTTTCATGACAAGACTCACACCAGGTACTTACAGATGTGCACTACTCCTTCCTGACTGTAGAACCATCAGTGTTACTGCTTCCTAGCTCAGTCCCTGCACACCCTTCCCAGCCCTCGGCTGCTGGGAGTTCTCCTCTGCCCCCCGCTCCGTGTCTCCTCTCCTGACCTCCAAAATAAAGGAATCAGTGAACCACCTTGCTCTTTCATGACCTGTGTCTGGGCTGTGTCCACACCCACAAGAGAAGGTATGTTCAGGTCCTAAACGCCAGCACCTTACTTGGAAATCGGGTCTTCACAGAGGTGACTAAGTTAAAATGGGGTCATCAGCAGGGCCCCTAATCCAATATAACTACTATCCTGATAAAAAGAGGAGATTTTAGACACAGATCAACACAGAGAGAGGGAGAAGATGATGAGTGAAGAGTCAGCCAAGGGAGAGGGCCTGGAACAGAGCCTCATGGTCCGCAGAGGAGACCAGCCCTGCCAACACCTGCATCGTGGGCTTGCAGCCCCCACAGTGGTGAGGCAGGGGATTTCTGTGGGTAAGCCACCTGGTCTGTGGCACTTAAGTATGGCAGCGCTAGCGCGAGGCAGTGTTCACTGCAACAGCAGGGAGAAGTTGGAAACGGTGTCGTGTCCACCGACAAAGGAATGGTTGCAACCTCTCCTCCTGGTTGCCACAGCTGGTCTTAAGCTCCTGGGAAAGTAGGATTTGATGGCACGTCCCCTTTTGTCATTTTGGGGTCTCCAGGTCCAAGGGAAAAAAATTATCAGGGATTACATATTAGGGGGAACATGTATTTGAATTTGGGGCAAATAATTCTACTTTAAGAGCAGAGAGCAAATATCATTTGCTAACAATGTTTAAAGTATATTTCAGTTCCATTTTGTGACCACTTAGGAAAAGCAAACCGTAACGTGATGATAAGGAAAGGTGAGTCTACTGACACTAACAGTCTCTGTATCTCACATATCTATATATGTGAGATATCTCTCTCTCTCTCTCTCTCACAAGGGACTTTCAGTTTCACTCACTTGGACTCACTGAAGAGCAGGGGGAAGGAGACAGGAGCGTCACAGACTCTCCACAGCCCCAAGGCCAGGCTGCCCCTTAGGAGCAGGGCCGTCCAGATCGCCTTGGTGTCACCATGAGCCCCAGGCCCAACACCCACACGAGGCTGTGCCCAGGGCTCATGGTGACAGACACCGAAGTCCGGGGCCGGGCTCCAGGAATTCAGGCGTTGCTTGAATTGGTGACGGCATTGATGTTTCTAGGTAAAGACTTAAACTCGGGTTTCTCTCATCTGTGGATCCAGCCAGGCCTGCCATTTGGTTTAGACAGACATGAGGCTAGTACAGGAGCCACTCAATAAAACATGGAGAGGGTGAGGGGCCATCCCCACCTCCTAGAACTTGCATTCTGCTTAGGAGAAGGGGCCTGTGTGTACAGCAGTAGAAACTGCTACATTATGAAAAGGTGACAGCTCCCTTCAGCTAACGATACAAAGTAACCAAGAGCCACAGGAGCAAGCTCCAACTTGGACCCTAGGGCAGAGGTGTTCAGACTGGTAGTGGACCAGCAGTTCGCAAACCCTTGGGCCTCAGAACTCCTCCACACGCCTCTGTACTATTAAGGACCTCCAAGAGCTCTGCTTCGGTGGGCTGTAGTCATCAGTGTTTACCATACTAGAAATTCAAACTGAGAACATTTTAACACACCAATCAACATGCACACCCCATCATCACATGTCACATAGCCTCTGGAAGATTCCATAAACTACTGACAGAATGAACAGTAAAAAAAAAAAAAAAAGAAGAAGCAAATAACATCCTAGTATTAGGAAGAGTTTTTGGCCTCATGGCCACGTTTTGGGAACGACAAGGGGGTAAGTGCTAATAAGCAGAGGATGCCACAGGCAGGGAGAAAGCCTGGCTTTCTGAAAACATTAAGCAAAGGGTTAACATTGCACAGTGTTTGGGAAAGCAAGCTTGACACCGTGAAGAGGGCACAGCTGAGTCCTCCTTATGAGCTTGCTCCCCATCAGCAGGGGTGCAACCACCCATACCCGCCTCCCCCCATCACACCTGACCCGTCACCAAGTCTGCCCCACGAAGGCATCAAGGGGTGAGGAGTGCAGCTTTCCCATTTAAAGGACATTCCCTTCAAAGTGCACATACCTGAGTCCTGTGGCCTCAGATGCAGGGGTTGGGAGTCTCTTGCTGGGGATAGTCTGCCCAGAGCAGCTGGCCCAGTGCTGAGAGCTCACTCACAGCCATGCCTCCTTCCAGGGAGAGATGCTCACAAGCACAAGTGAGGGAGAGCAAGGTTGTGCACCCATGGAACTTAGGTCTCCAGGCTCGCTGCAGAGTAGGACGTGCACACAACCCAAATCCTCTCCCACATGATTCCCCCTCAGCTCCCCAGACCTGTGTGCTGCTGGGCAGTCCCGGCTGTCCTGCCTCTGGTATAGGTGATTTCCTGGGTGGTTTCATGGGGTAGCTCTGGGAGTAAAGTCCGGGTGTGGGAGCAGAGCACACACAGTGTATCTTTGGTGGAGCCCTAACAGTTTCACTGGATCCCTCACCTTTGTGGTCATGAGAATGGGGGCCACTCTGCACTGCTGCCCCCATCCCTCCTTGTTTTGTCTCCCAAGGCCTTGCCAGTCTCACTTTTACTCCTCCCAGCCCGTCTTGATGCCTTCCCCTCCCAGCGTACGGGACTACCTACCCTGCTAACCAGCATCTCCTAGCCTAAAATGTCCACTTTGCAAATGAGAAAGTGCAAGGACAATGCCCAGCTAGAACCAGCTACCACTGGAACCCTGATCTAACCCCAAGGTTTTAGTCTTTTATGCTTTTAGTCTTTGTCTTCAATTAAACAAATATTAAGGTGTTTGATAGTCTGTTAACCTTTAAACTGCCAATATCTTTAAAAAATCAGGAACCTAAAAACAAAAACAAAACCTTACAAATATGACTCAGAGCCTAGAAACAAACCCACACACCTACTGTCAATTAATCTTTGACAAAGGAGGCAAGAATATACAATGGGGAAAAGAGTCTCTTCCCCAAGTGGCGTTAGGAAAGCTGGACAGCTACATGTAAATCAATGAAGTTAGAACACCCCTCACACCATACACAAAAATAAACTCAAAATAATTTACATACTTAAATATTAGACATAACACCATAAAACTCCTAGAAGAGAACATAGGCAAAACATTCACTGACATAAATTGTACCTATGTTTTCTTAGGTCAGTCTCCCAAGGCCATAGAAATAAAAGCAAAAGAGAATGGGACCTAGTCAAACACAAGCTTTTGCACAGCAAAGGAAACCACAAAAAAGAAAGACGACAACCTACAGGATGGGATAAAGTATTTGCAAACAATGCAACCAATAAGGGCCTAATTTCCAAAATATACAAACAGCTCATACAACTCAACAAAAAAAGCCAATAAAAAAACAGGCAGAAGACCTTAGTAGACATTTCTCAATGTCTACAGACGGCCAACAGGCATATGAAAAGATGCCGAACACCACTAGTTATGAGAGAAATGCAAATCAAAACTATTCAATAAAATGAAATACCACCTCACATCAGTGATTAGAATGGCCACCATTAAAAACTCTACAAACAACAAATGCTAGAGAGGATGTGGAGAAAAGGGAACCTTGTACACTGTTGGTGGGAATATATGTTGGTACAGCCACTTTGGAAAACAGTATGGAGTTTCCCCAGAAAACTAGAGTTTGATCCAGCAATCCCCCTCCTGCACATATATCCAGACAAAGCTACAATTCAGAAAGATACACACACCCCTATGTTCATAACAGCACTGTTCACAATAGCCAAGATGTGGAAATAAGCTGACGGATGAATGGATAAAGCAGATGTGATACATATATACAATGGAATACTACTAAGCCAAAAAAAAAAAGAACAAAATAATGCCACATGGGTGCAACAAGAGATTACTGTGCTAAGAGAAGTCAGTCAGGAAGAGGACAGATACCATATGATACCACTCAAACATGGAATCTAAATATGACACGGATAAACCTATCTATGAAACAGACTCACGGACATAGAGCAGACTTGTGGCTGCTAAGGGGGAGAGGATTGGGGAAGGGATGGACTGGGAGGGTGGGATTGGCAGATATAAGCTATTATATATGGAATGGACAGATGAACAACAAGGTCCTACTGTATAACACAGAGAACTACATTCAGTATCCCATGATAAACCATAACTGAAAAGAATATTTAAAAAAAGAATGAATATATCAATATATGTATAACTGAATCTCCTTGCTGTACAGAAATTAATACAACATTGTAAAATAAAAACATTTTTAAAAAGAACTATGTACAATATACCTTTGAATGCCCAGAGTCCATCTCTTTACAAGACCATCAACCTTCTTAAACTAACAGCCACTCACATTTGAGCACCTCCAAATACTTGCTTGACATGCTTGAGGCTGGTACCTTTTTTGGGGGCCACACCATGGCAAAACATGGGATCTTAATTTCTCCAATCAGGGACTGAACCCACACGCCCTGCACTGGACGCTGGACCCCCAGGGAAGCCCCAAGGTAGATGCTCATATCCCCATTTTACAGACGCAGAAACAAGCGCAGAGGTTCCACAGCTGCTAAGGACACTTTTACCCAAGCAGCCCAGCTTTTAAAATACTGGGGTTCCATCATCTCGTTGTCTAATTTCAGTGTTTTTAAGATGTTATATGATTTCTACATTTACAGCTTATTTCACATTTATAACACTTCAGTTTTAGGTGCCTGGTTGGCACATGAATATCTTAAAAGGTTTTTGGCTGATTTTTTTTTTTTTTAATGACATCCTGGAAGTATGAATTTCCTGAGTCAGGGTATTAATAAAATAACTAAGCAAAATATGTAATAAAGAAGTTCTAAAATGTCTTTAGAATACGCCTATAAAAACCCATCCTTTCTTGATGAGAAGTTGGAGCTCAAGTGTCCCTGGGAAATAACTGCTTTTCAGAGCCAGGAAATCTCCCTCTCAAGGTCTCACTTCGTCACCATTCACACTGGTGACTAAGTGGGTCTAAGGCTGCCATGGGAACAAGCATCACTAACTCAACAAGAGATATTTATAAAACTTTATACTAAGACACAACATGTAAAGACACGCAGTTCCTCTCCATGCTCGAAACTTACAGGCTTACTAGCCAGGCAGCCTGGCCTACCCAGGAAGAGGGGTGAGGCCTCTGTGGAGTGCACAGACAGCCCTCCCGGGACGAGGCAGTCTCACGCCATAGCTGAGCGCAGAGCCAGGCACCTGTGGACCTCGGTGCTGCAGGAGGCAGCTTTTAACACATTCTAGGTTGAGGAAACCGCATTAAATGAGCTTAGTGCAAAGCTTCTGAGCCTTTATGAATCTTACATGAGTTTGCAATGTTTCCCAAATGTATCTAACTCCTGTCCCTCAGAAAACCAATTACCATCTTGTTGAACTAGTAGTTTAGAAAGCTGTTGCTATAAGAGACTTTTTTCTTTTTCAGGTTAGTGGTTGGAGACTGAGAATGTACTCCCTCTTAGAAAACAGTATGAAATGTAATCAAATGCCCACCAAAGGGAAAAAAAAGTAAACCATAATGTAGTTAGAACAAACAAGCAAGCATCCTAAGTTTCACCTTCAACAGGAGGTCACAGGCCTGCTTCCTTTTTCCAGCTGTGGCCCCTTGGCACTGCTATTCCTGGTCTCAACCCGTGCCTTCGAGTGAAGCACATTAAGAGGGTTACTTCTGGAAGCCATCACCCTTGTGGGCCAGGTGCTCCTGTACAGGAATTAGAGGATAGATAAGTATGATCTTGAAAGAGAATGGTTATTCTCCCATTTTAAATTTTCTATGATGAACCAATACTCTTATATTCACAGTTTAGGAATAGTTGAGTATTCACTGAAGCAAAGTTCTAGTTTTCTCTGAGAAAATGGTTTAAATCTTCCCCACATCTACATGTAACAATCATAACAGCTCAAAAAGAAATTAGTCATAGCAAGGCTTCTATTGACTTCTTCAATATAGAATACCCAAACACAAACACACAGGATACCTTAAGAAAATCGATAGCTTTATTTTTCCTCAATATACATTTAGAAAACTGGTCTAAGAGGTTTCATGAGCTAGACCAGAGGACTATATACAAACTCAGGAATTCCAGATCAGCAAGACAAAGTGCAGAGACGACACACTCTTCCCCAGGGCCCTGGAGCCTAGGACCGTCCCAGCAGAGGTGAGGCAAGCTCCTGGATGGCTTTTGAGTTCAGCTGAGGAATCGTGCTGATCTTCAGGAGTTTGCTGCTTGCATACTTATTCTTGACGGCCTGCAGAAGTCATCTGAGATTAAGCACACATCAGGAGCCCCCCACGACGCCCCCAACCTTATACCTTACTCCTAGTCTAATTTACAAGTATCAAAGGGCCAGATCCACAATCTCCAAAGGGTATGATGATGCCAAACCACTAAAGTTCACAAGTGCTCTAGGCAGGGGTCCCCAACCTCTGGGATCTAATACCTGATGACCTGAGGTGGGGCTGATGTAAAAATAATAGAAATAAAGTGCACAATGAATGTAATTGTGTTTCAGTCATCTCAAAATTATGCCCCCCATCCCATCCATGGAAAAATTGTCTTCTATGAAGCTGGCCCCTGGTGCTGAAAAGGTTGGTGACCACTGCTCTAGAGCAATTTCCTGCCATGCCCAGGAATGGATAAAACCCAGCTGGTAGCACAGGTGATGGGGAACAAACGATTTCAAGGTCCAGAGAGCAGGCTTTCTCTCACGAAGGGTGGAGATAGGAGCTGTTTATCATATCTAGTGCTATTGGGACATAACAGATTCACCAGCGCTGGAGCAGTAACTGGCCATAAAGATGAGTGGTAACTGGTGCTCAGGTCCCAGCGGACACTCTCAGGACCGAAAACACACTGCTTCCCTGGTATGCTAAGTCACGCTGAAGCTACAAGGGAGGACGCACGCCAGACCGTGAGGACACTCGGTATAGATGTCCTGCTCTCGTCACCAGGCCCTGGGTGAGCCCTGATGTTCAGCATCACACAGGACAGCACCCTGTCTCCCCTAGTTTCTCCTCTCAGGTGGGCCGTAAAGAGACAGACGCCAGCCCCCAGGACTCTTCCTGAATAAGCTGCCTGCCTCGCCTCCTTCACCAGGCTTGCTGTTCAGGTGTCAGGTAGTGTTGGTTGCTCAGCTGTGTCCAACTCTTTGCGACCCTATGGAGTGGAGTCCACTAGGCTCCTCTGTCCATGGGATTCTCTAGGCAAGAATAGAGGATCTTCCCCACCCAGGGACTGAACCACATCACTTATGTCTCCCACACTGGCAGGTGGCTTACCACTAGTGCCACCTGGGCAGTCCCTCTCAGTCACTATCCTAAAAGATGCTGGACAAAGGCCCTGCGTGAGGTCACCCGAATACCCAAGCCTTCCACAGGGCCACTCAAGCTGGGCCCTTACGTGCTGGCCAGCATTCCCTGCTCATGGTGCGCCCTCCCCAGAAAGTTGGGTGGGACATGGGTAATACACTGAACAGCTGCCTGGAGCTGGACACAGGGAGCCTGTCTACCTTGTTGTAAAGGCCATCAGCTCTCGGAGTTTATCAGTATGCTCCAGCCCCTGGTCTACTAGAGAAATATAACGTGAAACAGACTCACACACATGCCCGAGTATTTACATGAAGATGCAAACACATACACACCCACCCTCTCATACCCTGAACCCGTATCCTCGAGTCTGACCAGTTGCGGGAAGAGTACTCACGGTGAACTTGGTCATGTTCTCGTTGACACGCACGACGTTTTTGGCCATGTGCCGCATGACCTCCAGCACCTCGCTCTCTGTGTAGCCAGTGTAATACTGCTGCTTTAAGTTCTGGAACACAACACAAAGCAGCCGCAAGATGAAATTCCCTCTCCCTTAGGAGAGCACATCTTACATATGCTGACATTAGTGATGTAAAAGCTATAAAAATATCCTTCCCTGCTGGAAATCCAGCCTCAGCCTCAACCACTATCATGGTATTTGCAAAGCTGCCAGCAAACACAGGATGACTCTGGCTCTGAGCTGGACTAAGTTAAGACACTACAAAAACTCTCAGCTCAATCAAATGGCGAAGGTCCCAAATAATTATATTTTAAAGAAGTTTGCACAGGGAAGTAGGTTAGTTCAACTAACAAAGCTTTCAGGCTTGCCTCTGTCACCACACTGAAAGGGGAAGGAAAGAGGGACATGTATAAACAGCCCAAAGGGCTGACCATAAGGGCACGCCTAAGTCCCCACTTAACAGCCCAGCTTGGCAGAGTCCAGTGGGGAGCTGGGAGCCCAGATATCCATCCTGGCAGTCAGGGAAAAAGGTTCAGGATTAGGAAATAAACTGGGGGACTTCAGTGGTTAAGAATCCACCTGCTACAGAAATATACAATGGAGAAAAGACAACCTCTTTAACAAATGGTGCTGGGAAAACTGGTCAACCACCTGTGAAAGAATGAAACTTGAACATTTTCTAAACACCATTCACAAAAATAAACTCAGATTAAAGATCTAAATGTAAGACCAGAAACTATAAAACTCTTAAAGGAAAACATAGGCAGAACACTCTGACATAAAAGATCCTCTTTGACCCACCTACCAGAGTAATGGAAATAAAAACAAAAATAAACAAATGGGACCTAATTAAACTTAAAAGCTTTTGCACAATGAAGGAAACTATAATCAAGGTGAAAAGGCAGCCTTCAGAATGGGAGAAAATAATAGCAAACAAAACAACTGACAAAGAATTAATCTCAAAAATATACAAGTAGCTCATGCAGCTCAATACTAGAAAAATAAACAACTCAATCAAAAAGTGGGCCAAAGAACTAAATAGATATTTCTCTAAAGAAGACATACAGATGACTAACAAGCACATGAAAAGATGCTCAATATCACTCATTATCAGAGAAATGCAAATCAAAACCACAATGAGGTACCATCTCACACCAGTCAGAATGGCTGCTATCCAAAAGTCCACAAGCAATAAATGCTGGAGAGGGTGTGGAGAAAAGGCAACCCTCTTACACTGTTGGCAGGAATGCAAACTGGTACAGCCACTATGGAGAACAGTGTGGAGATTCCTTAAAAAACTGGGAATAGAACTGCCATATGACCCAGCAATCCCACTGCAGGGCATACACACCAAGGAAACCAGAATTGAAAGAGACCCCAATGTTCACTGAAGCACTGTTTACAATAGCTAGGATATGGAAGCAACCTAGATGTCCACTGGCAGATGAATGGATAAGGAAGTTGTGGTACATATACACGATGGAATATTACTCGGCTATAAGAAAGAATGCATTTGAGTCAGTTCTGATGAGATGGATGAAACTGGAGCCTATTATACAGAGTGAAGTAAGTCAGAAAGAGAAACACCAATAGTTTATTAACACATATATATGGAATTTAGAAAAATGGTAACGATGACCCTATATGCAAGACAGCAAAAGAGACACAGATGTAAAGAACAGACTTTTGGACTCTGTGGGAGAGGGAGAGGGTGGGGTGACTTGAGAGAGTAACACTGAAACATGCATATTACCATATGTAAAACAGATGACCAGTGCAAGCTTGATGCATAAAGCAGGGCACTCAAAGCCGGTGCTCTGGGACAACCCAGAGAGATGGGGTGGGGAGGGAAGTGGGAGGAGGGTTCAGGACAGGGGACACATGTACACCTGTGGCTGATTCATGTCAACGTATGGCAAAAACTACCACAATATTGTAAAGTAATTAGCCTCCAATTAAAATAATTTAAAAAAAAAGAGAATCCACCTGCTACCACTATTTACAATAGCTAGGACATGGAAGCAAACTAGATGTCCACCAACAGATGACTGGATAAAGAAGTTGTGGTACAATGTACAATGTTTTCCATATGTACAATGGAAAACTACTCAGCCATAAAAAGGAAAGCATTTGAGTCAGTGCTAATGAGGTGGATGAACCTAGAGCCTATCAAACAGAGTGAAGTAAGTCAAAAAGAGAAAAACAAAATATCGTATATTAACACATGCATATGGAATCTAGACAGATGGTACTGGGGAACCTATTTGCAGGGCAGTGATGGAGATGCAGACATACAGAACAGACTTATGGACACAGGGAGTGGGGAAGGAAAAGGCAGGACAAATGCGGAGAGAGTAGCATGGAAACATACACACTGCCATATGCAAAACAGATAGCCAGTAGGAATTTGCTTTATGACCTGGGAAACTGAAACCAGGGCTCTGTGACAACCTAGAGGGGTGGGATGGGGTGGGAGGTGGAAGGGAGGTTCAAGAGGGAGGGGACATATGTATATCTATGGCTGATTCATGTTGATGTATGGCAGAAACCAAGGCAATACTGTAAAGCAATTATCCTTCAATTAAAAAAAAAGGAATTCATCTGCTAATGCAGGGAACACGGGTTCAATCCCTGGTCCAGGAAGATTTCACATGACACAGGGCAAGTAAGCCCATGCATTATAACAAGAAAAGCAATAAGAAGCCTATGCACAGTGACTAGAGAGTAGCCCGGCTTGCCACAACTAGAGAAAACCCACGCTCAACAATGAAGACCTAGCACAGCCAAAACTAAATAAATTTTTTTTTTAAAGAAATAAACTGGGCCATAAACAGCAATCTAAGCTATGAAACCCCAAAGAATTATGACTTCCCAGGTGGCACTAGTAGTAAAGAACACCTGCCAATGCAGGAGACACAAGAGATTCAAGTTTGATCCCTGGGTCAGGAAGATCCCCTGGAGCAGGGCATGGCAACCCACTGCAGTATTCTTGCCTGGAGAATCTCATGGACAGAGAAGACTGGCGGGCTATAGCCCATAGGATTGGAAAAGAGTCGGTCACTACTGAAGTAACTTGAGCACACAACACGTGGGGCTCTCTTGCTGGGCCCTCATAGTTAAGAACGAGAAAACCCACAGCACTCAGAAGCATGTACACCCAGCCTCTCAGAGAACGAAACTTGAGCAAAAAAGACAGCTGCTGACTGACAGTAAGACTTATTTTGCATGAAGATATGTAACCTGATGATTTCAGTTTGTGATAAAATTCTAAAAGCTAAAACACACCACTTTCATATGTACAATAGGGAAAATAAACCACAATATAACCTTAATCCTAAAATAGTTTAAAGGCAAAAAGAAGTAAGCAAGAGTGAATCTGATGTAACACACAGCTACTGGCATTTTGATATTAACTGCCAGTAAACAGGGAGGCCTTCAGTTGATAGGTTTAGAGCCAAGGAAGCAGTTCTAATTGACTAAAACGGGCCACTGGTACCAAGATCACGTGCCCTACATGGACCAGTGACTTTTTTGTCTTCAAGTTTGTGTGTGAGTTTTATTTTTTTTTAATTGGAGGAAAATTGCTTTACAATGTTTTGTTGGTTTCTGCTATACAACAGGGTTAATATACCATTGTTGTTGTCCGACTCTGCGACCCCATGGATTGCAGCACACCATGTTCTTCACCATCTCCTAGAGTTTGCTCAAACTCATGTCATATATGCCCCTTTATTAAACCTCCCTCCCACCTCCCCATCCTTGCCTCCTATTTTTATGTCAAATAATCTCAAATCTATAGAAAAACTGAAAGAATAAAATAATGAATATCTGTATATTCTTTGTGCAGATTCATCAGTTCTTAATACTTCACCACTTTCTCTCCTCTTCTCCTCCCCTGCCACTCACTCAGAGCATCTGCAACTCACTTTCACATGGTTCAGCAAAAGTTGCATGTGATTTTTGAAGCCATCAAATGGCTGAACCATTTGAAAGTGAGTCGTAGGACTTCCCCGGTGGTTCAGGGGTTATGAAGCCGCCTGCCAAGACAAGGCATATAGGTTCGATCCCTGGTTCCAGGAAGATTCCACATGCTGTGCTGCAAACAAGCCCGTGTGCCACAACTATTGAGCTTGCACTCTAGAGCCCACAGGTTGAAACTACCGAAATCTGTGCACCTAGAACTGCAATGAGAAGCCTGTGCACCACAACTATAGAGGAGCCCCCACTCACCACAACTAGAGAGAGCCCACAAGCAGCAGCAAGACCCAGCGTAGCCAAAAATAAATAAAAATAAATTATAAAAAGGAAGTGAGTCGCAGACACCGTGACACATCACTTCTAAATGTTTCACAAGTATCTCCTAAAAAGTATTGATATTTTCCTCCCTAGCCACAATAACTTTATCACATAAGAAACATCAACAGTTCCATAATATCATCTATTATAGAGTCAATACTCAAATCTCTCCAATTGCTGCAAAAATATCTTTTACAGATTTAAAAAAAATATATATATATCCAGGGTCCAATCTTGGTACACACAGTCCATTTGGTTGTTGTCTTTGGTGTTTAATTTCAAACTCCCATTTTCTTGGCTTTAAATGACACTGACTTTTTTGAAGGATCCAGGCCAGTTGGTTTGAAAATGTCCCACATTCTGGATTTGTCTGTTTCCTGATGGCTAGATTCATATTCAACATTTTGGACATGAATTCTCTATACGGGAAAATGCATACTTCATACTGCATGAGAAGGAGGTCAAGTCAGGTTGTCAAAGATACAGGTTTTCTTCAGAATCACTATGCAACTGAGGGGTGATATTTGCAGAACAATATGAATCTTGTTCTCCAAAATTATTTTACTTAATGCTTATAAGCATCAATTGATGATCCTTGCTGGAATCAGTTATCACTGGGGGTTTAAAAATGGTGAGTTTCTATCTCTACCATTATTTCTAATTAGCTGGCTTTCTACTGAATTTTTTTTTAACTCCCTCCCTCCCTTCCTCATCTTCCTTCCTTCCTTTTTTATCATTATGGACTCATGCATTTTTTAATGCATTATAATCTATTGGATCATAATTCTTTTTAACGCTCAACTGTAGTCAGAAGGAAACCTTCTAAGCCAGTTTCTATGTCCTTTTTTGACGTAACCCCACTGATGTTTGAGGATTTGCTTGCTACCTGTTATAAACTGCTCTGGGCTCATGGTATACTTCCCCTGCCATAGTTCTGAAATCAGATATTTCTCAAAGGAGCCCTAGTTCCTAGTGGGTCATGCCTTGAGTATCCAAGATGTGAGCACTAGGCGTCTTCATTGCTACTGGGTTATCATTCTTTCTGGCCCTTTCATTATGAATTTATTGATGTTTCTAAAAGAGAATTAATTATCATATAATTATAATATAATATATTATATTATATTATAATTATATATAATAATATATATTATATATTATATATTATATATAATACGTTGTATGTATAATACCTATATTAAATATATATTATATGACTATGTTATTAATTACATGTCACATGTGTTATATATTATATATTTTACATAGAATATACCGGTTACATACAATATATACTATGTTACCTATAATGTATAATTTATTACATGTAAAATAAAGAATGCAATATATTATGATATATTATAATATTTATAACATATAATAATATAAATGATACTATAAATAATATTTATAATATAATTATATAATATATATTTATTACATATATAATTATATGTATTATATATAATTAGATTATATATAATATATTAATATAAATTAGATTATATAATTTATATATTATATATTATTTATATATATTATATATATTATATATTATAATATATTAATAATATATCATATTATTATATTATAATATATATCATATAATATATATTATAATATATATTATATTATAATTATATATGACATATATTATAATATAATATAATTATAATAATATAATTATATTAATTATAGGGTTTTCCTTTTGTTTTTAATTGTTAACAATATTTTATCTTCTTACAGTGAGAGTTTTCATCCTTAACAACATGAATGTTTATTTGCTTTGAGTGTTAGTCGCTCAGTCATGTCAAACTCTATGCAATCCCATAGATGGTCTCTTCTGTCAAATTCTCCAGGCAAGAACACAGGAGTGGGTTGCCATTCCCTTCTCCAGGATATCTTACCGACCCAGAGATCGAGCCTGGGTCTCCGCATTGCAGGCAGACTCTTTACTGAGACACCGAGGAAGCTCTACTCTTACCTGCTTTATCCTACAACATAGCTTCAGAATTATAACAGACTACTATTAATCTCCTATTAACAGATTGGTAAACCTCCCAAGTAAGCTTTAAATATGTGACCTTTTTTGTTCCTTTGTTTTGTTGACCTTCACATCCCACTATAGATGCACAATCAGAATGCTATGTTCAAAAGCTACCAGAATTAATTATTCTGTTACCACTCTGAATATACAGTAACATTTTTTTGCTTAATTCCAGTTCAGGATTTGCATATAATGTTCAAAAGTCAAAAAAGTTACATTACTGTTGTATACAAGCTAATAAAAAATTACAACCAGGAGTCCTGCTTCCCCACCCTCAACCTTCTACTCTGATACCCACACCCAGAGGTATCCATCTTCATTCATTTCCATTTATATGGTTTTTGAAAAATGAGCAAATACATCACACACATACATATCCCCTCTCTCTTATTTCCATTCTTTCTGATGTAAAATGTAAACTCTATCGACTGTGTAGAGAAACAGGTTCACCATGGTGCCCTGGCAATCTTGAACGTATCCATCACAGGCCATGCAGACAAAGGTTGGAACCACATGGATCTGCCTTGGCTTTGTGATCTTGTGATAAGATGGGGTCTTATTGCCTCCTGGGTTCAGCTAATGTGTTTGCTCTGCTGTCTGTGAACTCTAAAACTACTTAATAGGAACCTCCCTGGTGGTCCAGCAGCTAAGACTCTGTGCTCCCAATGCAGGGGATCCCTCATCAGGGAACTAGATCCCACATGCTGCAACTAAGACCTGGTGTAGCCAAATAAATAAGTGCTTTTTTAAAAAAATATAAATAAAACTGTTCAGTGGCGGTCAAGAGCGGGCTCGTCCACAAAAGCGCTCCTCTGACTCTCACCACAGGCAACGCCCCCTATGTTTCACTGCTATCCTTTTTGGTGTTCAAAACAAGAACCCGGGGAGCAGCTGACATCTTTGACTACTCGAATGAACCTGAAAGTGGCTCAGTTCATCTTTACCCATCTAAACAAGGTCGGGTCTTGGCCCTACTTTGTCTTATGTGCTTGACAACTTGCTTGTTTCTCTTAACAAAATAACCCAGAAATCTTATTGTATCAGTTCTCAGTGGCCTTCCTCACTCTTGATGATGCTGTAACACAACATGTGTAAAATACCACGGCATAGTCCCCCAGTCTCCACCTGCATCATTCCAGCGGCTCTTTTAAGCCTGTGGAATTTTAACAGCGTTTCAAGGACAGCACTGTGAAAATGCTAATACATTTCATATCAAGAGGCCCTAAAATATAACTAATACATTTCTTCTTAAACTCAATACTCACCCATTTTCCTTGGCCTAGAACCTTCTGGGACAGGCAGGAAGCGGCTGCCGCCACCTTGGAAGGGTGATAGTGTACCATGTCATAGTCAACGAGAGTCAGCTCCATCAAGTATTTGGCTAAAGTGTGCTGTTCAATATCGACCTACGAAAAAACAGCCGGAAATGGAAAGAAGCACAGCTGTTATTACTCTCCTGCAAAATTCTGGGTGAAGACCTAGGAACTCAAAGCCACTGAACTCTCTTTTCCTTCCCAGGCACTGCTCTGTTCCACAGCATGTTACAAACACAGAACATAACGTCTTTGAAGAATGACAAGTGTTAGGACTTATCTAAAAAATGCTTCCTATCAACTCATAAGCTTTCCGTTCATTGGATCATTTCCGGGATGAGACGACAAACAGCAAAATAAAGTCTCCTAGAGAACTGGAGGCACTTACCTCCCCAGCTTTCGACGCCCGCCTTAAGAAATGTAGCGGCAACGGTCGACCCAGCTCAAATTTCAGTTCCTTCAAAATCAGAGTTTCCATTTCTCGAATTTGAGAACTGGTATAAGCATTGTCAGTGATGTAAACAAAGTCTTCGATGTTTGGAGAAAACATTTCCTCATACTTGGAAGCCAAGAGCAGTGCCGTAATGCCAACCAGTTGAAGCTTCTTACGAGAGACTGGCTGAACCTAAAGAAGAAAAATGTGTCAGAAGTCTTAACCAAGGAGAACGGGGGCTCTGGGTGGAGGAAAGTGAGAGGAAACCAAATCCTGGAGAAGCCCACATCAGCCCCGCTCACACCTCTCTTAAAGCCCAGGAACCTCAGCACTGACCACAGTCACCACCACAGCCCGTGACACCTGCCTGTCATGGAGTGCTCGCTCTGTGCCAGACACAGGGCTGAGATTCAATCATCTCATCGAATCCTCACAAAAATCCTGAGCAGTACATATTTCTTCCCTCACAATTAGATGGCCTGAGAAGAGATGCAGACACCAGCCCGAGATCGGTCAATTGCCGACAGGGAAGAATTAGCCTGATGGCCAAGCTCCCAGGCAGTGCTCTGCTTGCCTCGTCCTGGCTTGAGTGTCTGGGTAAGCCCCAGTGTGGCACTCAGCATGGTCTGAGTCACGATGAGGCCAATCGAAAAAGCAGGCGTTTAACAGGTGAGGAGGGCCAAGGAATGGGGCCCTCAAGCGTTCCTTTAATCCTCAACAAAAGTACACCTACTATTCAGCCTGAAGACCCTTCCAGAGATGCTTCAGTGTCAGAGGAAATCTAAATCTAGAGTGTAAGTGCTTCTCTTGACTTTTAAACTAGGAATTTGCGTGTTTTGCTTTAACTCTCAGTATTGAAAATCTGCCAAAAATATGACAATGCTTTCTATACCATTGAGGATTTTTGGACAATGAAAACCAATGGCTCTATGGTTGCTTAGCATTTTGCAGACTCTCAGGGTCATTATTATCAACAGTTATTACTGTATTGTTTGGGCAGCATTATACTTGACCTACACCTATATTATAAATGTTGACTTCAAATAAATAAAACCTTAGGACTTCCCTGGTGGTCCAGTGGCTAAGGCTCCAAACTCTCAATGCTGAGGGCCTGGGTTCAATCCTTGGTTGGGGAACCAGACCCCACATGCTGCAACTAAGACCTGGTGCAGCCAAATAAATTAATTAAAAATAAATCAATAAATCCTTACCTGCAGGACTACCAGTTGGTAGATAACACACTAGAGGTTAAGGTCTGGCATTTCTTCTCAGTCAGTGTTCTTGCATTACTGGTAGATATTTTCATGATTATTTCGGCCTCTCAGCTTCATTTCTTACCTTTCTCTTTGCTTTAGACCTCACACTCTGAGTATACTCCCCACACATCCCTCCAACCCTTTTAAGAAAACTGTCTCCTCCCTCTTCTACAGTGATTCAATGCTACAACTGGCTGGAAACTATTAAGTTCTCTAGTTAAACTCTTCATTTTTCAGATAAGAGAGCTTAACACCAAAGAGTACTGAACTATGGAAATTGTGCAAGTGGGCCTGGAGAACCAGCCTCCAAAGGCACCGTGGGCTTCAGATGGACTTTCAGACCATCTGCTGGTTTATCTCCTTTGATGAATGATTGTGGTGAGACAGCATCTCCTCTGGGCACTTTTCAGCAGGCTGACCTAACAGCAATGGTCAGCATTCCTGGAAGTGTGACATGCTTGAACTACTGCCTTTCCTAGCACTTGAAGTTCTTCGGCATCTCATAAACTGGCCTTTGGTCTTTTCTTCTGCGCAGAGTCCCCACAGCGTGCTCACCTGTAAATATCGGTCCATGATGGCAACACACATGTACAGCGTTTCCTGCAGCAGCCTGAACTTGGAGTGCACTTGCACCAGCCAGTCCACCAGGATGGCACGCATGCGGCCGTTTATGTCTCTCCCGTCTAGGAAATGTGGGTTTATGGACTGCAGAACCTGTTGGTGGAATTGAAAAGTTTAAAAAGCTGACTTCGGTGAACAACAAGGTCCTGCTTTAGCTATAGTCAATATCCTGTGATAAATGATAATGGAAAAGATTACAAGAAAGAACATATATGTATATATAACTGAGTCATTTTGCTGTACAGCAGTAATTAATACATTGTAATTCAACTATACCTTCAATAAAAATAAATTTTTTTAAGTTAAAAAAAAAAAGCAAATTTCATTTCCTTCCCAGATGTGTGGCAGATTCCACACTGCTGTACAACCAAACCACAAAGGCCCCCTCACCTCAAGCTGCCTTAGATACTGGTAGATATCCTTTACATAGTCGCTGCAGAGCTGAGGGTTCTCCCAGTCCTCAGTATCAATATCCTCAATTTTGCAGAGCAAGGCATCAGAAAAAGCTTGGCAGAGGTTCTCTTCCTTTATGGAGATGTCCTGAGGTGTGGGAGAAGGACCCTGCATCCACAAGGGAAAGCGCATGTGTCACTACCTTAGGAGTAGACTTGATCACAAATGCAGGGTCAACTGGTTTAAAAGCATCACATGCATTTTTATAAATAATAAAGCCCCAACAAATACATTTCAGAGTAAGAGGTGAATAATTCAAGTAGATGAAGTGTTTGGAGATAAACACTTCTGTTTAAAAATGGTCTCATCCTTCAATTAAAAATGTACTTTAGGCAAAAAAAAAGCTCTAATTTCACTCAAAATGAAAACCCAGGTCCTCACAGTGTAGGCCTTTCCCTCTTCTCTTGCTAACCCATCTCTTACTTCTCTCCCTACTGTCTGCTCCTCACCAGCCTCCTGGTCAGGCCTCCCTCACCACAAGCAGGCTCCCTCTTCCTGGAAGGCTCAGTCCTGTATCCACATGGGTAATTCCCTCAAGTACTTCCTCAAGTTTTGCTTAAGTGTTATCTTTTCAGTTAGATGTATCCTATTTAAAATTACCATCTGTCTCTATAGTACGCCCCCCAACACACACACGTTTCATCTCTCTAGTGTTTTACCCAACGAATCTGTAACCTCCTAATATACCACAGAGGAGAGCCCAGGGTGCCCTCTATTCCTGGGTGACGGAACGGCCCCAGGGTGGCCAATGGCAGCAGTGAGGTGGGGGTGCCCCCCACTCCTGGGCGTCCTTCAGCATCAGTTCCAGCCTTTCCCAGAGCCCCTCCCTGGCGACTCCAGCAGGGCCTTGCTTTGGCCCCTGGATGGCACATTGACTAACATTCAATGGCCAGTGAAGGTTTACACACTCAACGAGGACCAGCAGGGGGACAACCAGGGCACAGGGCATGTCATCCAGCTACATGAGGTGACTGAAGGGCATGTCCCTGCAAGTCAGGGCCTGATAAAATGTGGTCCACTGGAAAAGGAATGGCAAATCACTTACTATTCTTGCCTTGAGAACCCCATGAACACTATGAAAACGCAAAAAGATATGACAATGAAAGATGAGCCCTCCAGGTCGGTAGGTGTCCATTATGCTAAAGGGGAAGAACAGAGAAAACAGCTCCAAAAGAATGAAGCAGCTGAGCCAAAAGTAAACGCCCAGTTGTGGATGTGTCTGGTGGTGAAAGTAAAGTCCGATACTGTAAAAAAAACATTACATAGGAACCTGGAATGTTCAGTTCATGAATCGAGGTAAATTGGATGTGGTCAAACAGAAGATGGCAAAAGCGAATATCTACATTTTAGGAATCAGTGAACTAAAATGGACGGGAATGGACAAATTTAATTCAGATGACCATTTTATCTACTACTGTGGAAAAGAATCCCTTAGAAGAAATTGAGTAGCCCTCATAGTCAACAAAAGAGTCCAAAATGCAGTACTTGGGTGCAATCTCAGAAACAACAGAATGATCTTGGTTAATTTCTAAGACAAACCATTCAATATCACAATAATCCAAGTCTATGCCCCAACCACTAAGGCTGAAGCTGAACTGTTTTATGAAGACCTACATAGACCTCCTGGAACTAACACCAAAAAAGATGTCCTTTATCATAGGGGACTGGAATGCAAAAGTAGGAAGTCAAGAGATATCCGGAGTAACACACAAGTTTGGCCCTGAAGTACAAAAAGAAGCAGGGCAAAGGCTAACAGTTTTGCCAAGAGAATGCACCGATCATAGCAAACACCCTCTTCCAACAACACAACAGACAACTCTACACAAGGACATCACCTGATGGTCAGTACCAAAATCAGACTGATTATATTCTTTGCAGCTGAAGATAGAGAAGCTCTATACAGTCAGCAAAAACAAGAGCGGGAGCTGACTGTAACTCAGATCATCAGCTCCTTATTGCAAAATTCAGGCTCAATTTGAAGAAAGTAGGGAAAACTACTAGGCAACTCAGTGAAAGTGAAGTCGCTCAGTCGTGTCCGACTCTTTGCGACCCCGTGGACTGTAGCCCACCAGGCTCCTCTGTCCATGGGATTCTTCAGGCAAGAGCACTGGAGTGGGTTGCCATTTCCTTCTCCAGGGGAATCTTCCCGACCCAGGGATCGAACCCAGGTCTCCCACATTGCGGGCAGACACTTTAACCTCTGAGCCACCAGGGAAGCCTCAGGTATGACCTAAATCAAATCCCTTATGATTATACAGTGGAGGTGACAAATAGATTCAAGAGACTAAATCTGACAGTGCCTGAAGAACTATGGATGGAAATTTGTACCATTGTACAGGATCGGTGATTAAAACCATCCCCAAGAGAAAGAAATGGCAAGAAGACAAAGTGGTTGCCTCAGGAGGTCTTACAAATAGCTGAGAAAAGAAGAGAAGTGAAAGGCAAAGGAGGAAAAGATACATACATCTGAATGCAGAATTCCAAAAAATAGCAAGGAGAGATAAGAAAGACTTCCTAAATGAACAATGCTAAGAAACAGAGGAAAACAACAGAATGGGAAAGACTAGCGATCTCTCCAAGAAAATTAGAGATACCAAAGGAACATTTCATGCAAAGATGGATACTACAAAGGACAGAAATGGTATAGATCTAACAGAAGCAGAAGATATTAAGAAGAGGTGGCAAGAATACACAGAAGAACTGTATGAAAAAGGTCTTAATGATCCAGACAACAACAATGGTATGCTCACTCACCTAGAGCCAGACATCCTGGAATGGGAAGTCAAGTGGGCCCTAGGAAGCATCACTACGAACAAAGCTAGTGGAGGTGATGGAATTCTAGGTGAACTATTTCTAATCCTAAGAGATGATGCTGTAAAAATGCTGTACTCAATATGCTAGCAAATTTGGAAAACTCAGCAGTGGTCACAGGACTGGAAATGGTCATTTTTCATTCCAATCCTAAAGAGAGCAATGCCAAAGAATGTTCAAACTATTGCACAATTGCACTTATTTCACATGCTAGCAAGGTAATGCTCAAAATCTTTCATGCTGGGCTTCAACGATAAGTGAATTGAGAACTTCCAGATGTTCAAGCTGAATTTAGAAAAGAGAAGAACCAGAGACCAAACTGCCAACACCCACCGGATCACAAAAAAAAGCAAGGGAATTCCAAAAAAAAATCTACTTCTGCTTCATTGACTAAAATAAAGACTTTGACTGTGTAGATCACAACAAACTGTGGAAAATTCTTAGAGAGATGGTAATACCAGAACATCTTACCTGCCTCCTCAGAAACCTGTTAGAACTGGACATGGAACAACGGACTGGTTCAAATTGGGAAAGGAGTACATCAAGGCTGTATGTTGTCACCCTGCTTACTTAACTTATATGCAGAGTAAACCATACAATGCCAGGCTGGATGAAGCACAAGCTGGAATCAAGATTGCAGGAAGAAATATCAATAACCTCAGATATGCAGATGATACCACACTAATGGCATAAAGTGAAGAGCAACTAAAGAGACTTTTGATGATGGTGAAAGAGAAGAGTGAGAAAGTTGGCTTAAAACATTCAAAAAACTTGACACAACATTCAAAAAACTATGATTACGGCATCTAGTCCCATCACTTCATGGCAAATAGAGATGGAAAAAAGTGGAAACAGTGACAGATTTTATTTTCTTGGGCTCCAAAATCATTGCAGACAGTGACTGCAGCCAGTAAGAATAGCTATAACAAACCTAGACGGTGTATTAAAAAGCAGAGACATCACTTTGCCAACAAAGGTCTGTACAGTCAAGACTATGATTTTTTCAACAGTCATGGACATATGTGACAGATGTGACAGCTGGACCATAAAGAAGGCTAAGCACCGAAGAATTAATACTTTCATACTGTGGTGCTGGAGAAGACTCTTGAGAGTCCCTTGAACAACAAGGTGATCAAACCAGTCAATCCTAAAGGATCAACCCTGAATATTCATTGAAGGATTGATGCTGAAGCTGAAGCTCCAATACTCTGGCCACCTGATGTGAACAGCCAACTCATTGGAAAAGACCCCGATGCTGGGAAAGATTGAGGGCAAGAGGAGAAGGGGGCAACAGAGGATGAGATGGTTGGATGGTATTGCTGACTCAATGGACATGAGTTTCAGCAAAGTCAGGGAGATATGAAGGACAGAGAAACCTGGTGTGCTGCAGTTCATGGGATCAAAAGAGTCAGACACCACTTAGCGATTGAACAACAATATATCATAGACTTTATTTATACATTATGCATATTATTTTCTACTTCTACCAGAATGTAAGTTCTATGACCTTACATCTATTCACACTGATTTTGTCCACTAAGGCCTCTCAAATGCCAGTGTCATCCCTGACACACTTTTGTTGGCATGGCTGCTCAGTCATGTCTGGTTCTTTGCCACCCACTGGACTACACCACCAGCCTCCTCTGTCCATGGCATTTCCCAGGCAAGAGTACTGGGCTGGGTTTCCATTTCCTTCTCCAGAGGATCTTCCCAACCCAGGGATTGAACCCACATGTCTTGTATCTCCTGGTAGGTGGATTTTTTTTTTACCACTGCTAGACCTGGGAAGGCCCCCTGACATATAGTAGGGTTCAGTAAATATTTATTGAGTGTAAGAAATTTAGACACCTAGGTTCAGAGATTCTAGAAGTGATAGTTCACTTTGGCAGTGCCCTCTTGAGCAAGCGTAATGTTTTCTTCTGATCAACTAATTTATTCTAAATTGAGAAATTATTTGACAACAAAAAAGCAGGAAAGCACATTCCAGCCTATGAATAAAACAGGAGGAAGCAAAGACTGAGCAAGTAGACACCCAGTATTTTATTTTCTTATCATGACTGGATGATTATATTAAAAAAAAAAAAAATCACACAAATTAAAATTGCATGGAGTTAAAACAAGCATTTAGTAATGAAGCATAAATAAACCATTACTTTTTTTTTTTTTTTTAAGAATAAAAGGTACTTCTCAAAGTATAGCCTAGGACTGCTAGGCTGTAAGAATATATATTAACATAATAAAATACAGAAAGAAAGAGAAGGCAGGATAATAAATAAATTTAACTTACATAAAAGCTCAACGGTTAGTTTCCAGTCTTAGAGAAGAAAACAGTAACAGCCACAGGATATGTAGCAATTCAAATCATGCCCTTCCCTCTTAAACAAAAGGTCTTAAATTGAGGAAGGGCCAGGTGAGCAAAAGGTATACAGGTATACCTCATCTACTCAAGAATTTAAGAACTACTAGAAGGAATAAGAAAAGTTACCTGAGGTCCTAGGGAGGGAAACCTAGTAAGCTCTTCAGAGAGCACAGAACTCACTGAGCAGGCAAAGGCACACGAGTACAAAGTCCCAGGGGAAGCCAAGAAATAAAGGCAAGTCTGGGGACTGAGCACCGATTTGAGAATGGAGAGTGTAGTGTATGAGGTGACAGAAGCGGACTGGAAAGGTGGGCGAGAACCCAGCTAGGTAGGGAGTTTAGATTCCCCAAAGGGAAGCAAATACCCTGAAGGCACTGAGCAAGAGTGACTGGAATCAGATGTGCGTTTTAATAAGTATGTGCAGCTTCAGTTTAAGGTTTCCTTTTTAGGGATAATCATCATTACTTTCCCCAGGAGGGGCAATCAGTACCAGGAAGCCTGGTTTAAGAAGACAGAAGTATACCACAAAGCTACAGGCATCAAGACAGTATGGTATTGGTACAAAAACAGAAATACAGACCAATGGAAAAGGATAGAAAGTATAGAGATAAACCCTCCCACCTGTGGGCACCTTATTGTTGACAAAGGAGCCAAGAATATACAATGAAGCAAAGATAGCCCCTTCAACACATGGTGCTGGGAAAACTGGACAGATACATGTAAAAGAATGAAATTAGAATACTTCCTAACACCATAGACAAAGATAAACACAAAATAGATTAAAGACCTAAATGTAAGACCAGAAAATGTAAAAATCTTACAGGAAGACATAGGCAGTACACTCTGACATAAATCACCAGCAAGATCCTCTCTGACCCACTTTCTAGACTAACAGAAATAAAAATATACAAATGGGACCTAATTTAACTTACAAGCTTTTGCACAGCAAAGGAAATAAACAAGATGAAAAGACAACCCTCAGAATGAGAAAAAATAATTGCAAACAAATCAACTGACAAAGAGTTAATCTCCAAAATATACAAGCAGCTCCTGCAGCTCCATATCAGAAAAACAAACACCACAATCAGAAAACTGGCCAAGACCTTCTTTGGAGGCATTTCTCTAGAGAAGACATACAGATGACCAATAAACACATGAAAAGATGCTCTCAACATCGCTCATTATTAGAGAACTACAAATCAAAACCACAATGAGGCACCATCTCACACCAGTCAGAATGGCCATCATCAAAAAATCTACAAACAATAAATACTGGAGAGGATGTGGAGAAAAGGTATCCCTCTTGCACTGTTGGTGGGAATATAAATTGACATAGGCACTATGGAGAACAGTATGGAGATTCCTTTAAAAACGAGAAATAAGACTACTGTGTGATTCAGCAGTCCCACTACTGGGCATATACCCTGAGGAAACCACAATTCAAAATGACATGTATATCCCAATGTTCACTGCAGCTCTATTAATACAATAAACAGGACATGAAAACAGCCTAGATGTCTATTGACAGATGAATGGATAAATAAGCTGTGGTACAGATATACAATGGAATATACTCAGCCATAAAAGGAATGAATTTGAGTCAGATGAACTGAGGTGGACAAACCTAAAGCCTGTTATACAGAGTGAAATAAGTCAGAAAGAGAAAAAACAAACATTACATATTAATGCATAAATATGGGATCTAGAAAAATGGTACTGATGAACTTATCTGCAGGGCAGGAACAGACACACAGACGAAGAGCACAGACTTGTGGACACGGCGGGGGAACAGAGAGGACAGGACAAACTGAGACAGTAGCACTGAAATGTACACATCACCATGCGTGAAAAAGAGACAGCTAGCGGGAAGTATGACACAGGGAGCCCAGCCCTGCGCTCTGTAACAACCTATAGGGGTCGGGTGGAGTGGGAGGTGGGAGGGAGGTGCATAGAGGGAATATACGTATGCTTATGGCTGATTCACCTGTTGTACAGCAGAAACCAACAACATACTGCAAAGCAATTATCATCTAGTTAAAAACAAATAAAAATAAATGTTAAAGAAGAAGACAGAAGTATGTACTTCAGATGCCTTAGCAGCTTGAATATTCACCTGTGTCTACTCAGAAGCACACCTAAGTTTAGTCATATCCATAAAGCCACCAGGATAAGACAAGGATAATTGCTCTGGGCCTTAATTTAGAATTTCTTGAAAGCACTCCTTTTGGACTCCAACATAACTGAATTATTATAAAACCCTTTCTAAGATCTCACTTGCCTGTGGAGATAATAACCTAAGTTCTGTGAGCCAACTGTGCACTGGCCAAACTGTCCAGTGTCTGCTGCATGCAAAGATAACATGCATCAACTGGTTGTCCAACACAAAAGTGGTCCTAGAGCAAAAGCTTCACATTAGATTGATGAATGAGTTCTGTGAGTTGTCAGAGACAACTGAAAAGCAGGCTCAGAAACAATAAAGTTGTGAGACTGTGCTGAACTTGAGATGTGATTCTTTGGCAAAGGATGTGTGGAGTATGAAAAAAGGCTACCGAAGTTCTCCCAGCACCAACATTTAATGAGGTGGTCTGTTAAGAGAGCAGATTAATATGCATATGCAGGGCTTCCCTGGTGGTCCAGTGGTTAAGAATCCGCCTGCCAACGCAGGGGATGTGGGTCAATTCCTGGTTGGTGAGCTAAGACCCCACATGCCAGGGGGGAACTAAGCCTGCCCGCCACAACTAGAGAGGCTGAACGCAGCAACAATAGATCCCACAAGCCACAACTAAGACCCAATGCAGCCAAATAAAATATAAATATGCAAATACATAGGTATTTATTTTTTAAAATTATACTTTACTTTCAGCTGCACTAGGACTTTGTTGTGTGGGCTTCTCTTGTTGCAGGGAGTTAGGGCTACTCTCTAGTTGCGGTGCTCAGGCTTCTCATTGTGGTGGCTTCTCTTGTTGCTGGTACACAGGTTTAGTTGCTCCGCATCACGTGCGATCCTCCCAGCCCAGGGGTCGAACCGCCACATCCTGCACTGGCAGGAAGATTCTTCACCACTCAGCCACCAGAGAAGCCCCAGGGTTCTTTTCTTTGCTAGATTTATAATAGATAATGTCAACTCAGAGCAATAAGGAAGGACTCCAAGAAAAACTGTTGATTCCAATCAGAGTTCATGATTTGCAGCAGTGACTGTGTATACACGCATACACAAGCACACTCAGTTGTACAAAGAAAAGTCAGTTACTGAGATTACCTTTAGGGAACGCAATGGAGTGGAATTTTGAGGGTGGGGAGAAAAGTAAAAATGAACTGACCCTTTATTCTATGTATTCTACTATATCTGTATTGTCTTGCTTATGCCTGTTTCTCTTATAATTAAAAATAAAAGACACTTATTTTAATATGAATAGTCATGCTCATTTCCTTTTATATATAGTTTTTGTTTTAGGGAAAGTTAGACCATCAAATATTCTTATCCTTGAATAATGACCATCACTACATTTAGTGTTTCAAGCAAATTTGTAAATCTAAAGCCACCTCGGAATTTCTAGCTGCCACTCCCCAGTATGTCTCCTAAGATTGCATCTGCTTCTGCTACAACGTATTACAGCACACACCTTCACTTGATGTTCCGGGTTTGATTGGGAGCCTCCTGGGAACAGGAAGCTGGTTCACTCCCTTGTTTTCCCAGTGCCCAGCGAACAAGAGACTAGTAGAAAGCCTGTTTCCTTCCTTCAAACTACTGTTTGCCAAAGCCTCATGAGTCAGCAAAAACATAGTTTTCTCCCAAAATTTCAGGATTAACTATTCTAGTGCTTAAGGGTCTCACTCCACTCCAAGCAGCATACCCAAAGGATTCCTTCTGAATACAGGATGATGTCCCTGAAAGGAGTTCTGGGACATCCCAGCACGTTGAGGTTGTTTCTTAGCACCCACATTGATAGTGGTAAATGGGCGGGCACTTAGGAGAGATCTAAGCTTATTCAAGACACCATCAGCCCAAGACACCGAACATATCCCTTCCATGGTCACCCTACACTGCTTTCATCTCCTCCTCCAAACTTTCCATACATTCCCCTCTGCCTAATGGGTTATAACCCAAATTCCAAGGCCTTCAAATCCAACTGCAATCTTCTGTCCAACTTTTTGCCTGCCTCCTCACACAAACCTTCTGACCCAACTTAGACTTGGTGACTCTTTGCCCTGAAGGACATAACTTATAAGCCTATCCCCTCTTTGGTGCCTTGATCCCCATTGATGCTTTGTTTCCACCTTTCCTATCAGCTATTCTCTATCCTTAAAAATCCCACTTACTTCAGGAAGTTTGCCTCGACCACTCCATCCCCCATGATTCTCTCCCTCCTTTAGATGGGACACTGCATTCAGTCATCCATTGCCTGTGGGTACCAAGCATGCGCCCTCGGATTACGTATTTAATTTTCAGGTACAGATGCCCCTTCTAGGTAAGTGTCCTCAAGGCAAGATGTCTTAACACAGCCTTAACACAACTGGATGTACATAGTAAGTACTCAGCCTATTTCTCCAATATGTCCAATGTTTTACCAAAAAATTTCAAGCAAACAATTATACAAATATCTTGAACTAGAAAGAGTAGTCATTGTTGTATTGTCAGCACTTACAACAGTGCTTGCTTCACTGTAATTATATGACTTTGTGTCATCTATGAATGAGAGCATGCATGAACTAGAAGATGGTGGAAGATGAACAGGCCAGTGCGTTCACTACCATGCTAACTTTAATTGAACTAACCAGTCATGGAGACTACAATCTCTCAATACCATCCTGGCATTACTTTGTTCTTCCATGAGTGAAGGTCTCAGAATTGTAAGCTTCCACCACGTTTGCAGGCAAGTTCATTCTTATAGTGAATTATTCTTAATAAAATCTATCAAATTTTCCTCTGAGATCATGAAATTTATTTAGGTATTAAGGTATTTAACTTTGTTACTCAAGGTCATAACATTACGTCCCATTACTACAAAGATGCTCATTCTCTACACTGTTGTCTTAAACCAGAGCTCCTGCTATCAGTGTTCTTCAAAAGCGGCCGTGACGCTAAAGGTGCCCTTACACCATAGCCCCAAACTGGCTACTCTGTTAAGTATGCTTGTAAATTCAGAACTTCCTACCTTTGGAGCCAACACATCCATCTGCACTGGTTTCACAGAAGCAGTAGGTTTCGGGTGCTTGTTGACATTTGTTGTTTTGGTGGGTGGAACAGGTACTTTAGAGTTCTGGGCTTTCTGAAATGAAAAAGAAATGTGAAGAGGGCAAGACAGCCTGTGTTGCCACTGAGTGCTCTACAGGGTCAGCCTAGTGCGCAGAGGTGCAGCCCTCGCAGTTGTTACCTTAGCTACTTGTATGGCTCGGGTTGTAACCCGATTTCCAATTTCTTCTAAAACTGCCCGCCTGATAGTCACATGACTTTTAGGTTTAGAATTAACTCCTGTGTCATTATTCTCTAAATCGGTGGACACCTAAAAAAAAAAAACACACACACACAAGGAAAAAAATTATTGAAAGTTGAGATAATTTACAATACTTTGCTGGTGTCAGATCCTCAGGTTCAGAATTGATTTGGCAATGGTGCATCTACTGAGGTCTATCTGCGAGAGGGAAAGGTAAATTTTAGGAAGTCTAAAAATGCTATTTTCTATTTATAACATCACTCTAAATTAGGCAAATACACTCATTCATTTTTTTTTAATCCCACTAAGAGCTTCACAGATAAGTGGCTATTTCCTATATGGTCCCTGTATATGAATGGCATCTATTTAATAAACTTCCTGGACAGAGATGAGTAACAGGTGCAATTAAGATTCAATATTAAAAAGCTGTTTAAAAGCCAGATGTTTAAAACCTAAACTAGGTTTTGATTCTACAAATAAGTGCTCAGATTGGCAACATCTTTAAAGACAGCCTTTTAGCTGTGAGGGTGCCATAGCATGTAAGCTCTCTTTTATTAGGGATATTTAAAAAGAAAAGTTTTCATAGGTAAAACAGTTTTATCTCAAATTCAGAGGAAAGTGTGAATTGTATGAAATAAAAATTGTTAACATGCGTTAGACAGAATGCACTTAGAGACAGAAACTTGTTAGTAAAAACAAGAAAAGTTTTACATAGAAAAATTTATTATATGTGATAAACATCTCAGGAGAAAAAAACAGCATGTACTGTTCTTGATAATCAGGGGTCCTAATCTTAACATATTTTCCAACAGAGGGTTTGAATGGACCTACCAGAATAGACAAATGGGCAGGGGAAAACGCAAGCCTTACCTGAATAGAAGGGAATTTGATTATGAAAGCACTTTATGGGGTAGTTTAGACAAAAATTACTTATCAGTTTGACTCAGATTCACAAAAGGGTTACAGTTAAATACAGAATGTATTCAACTTATTAAGATCCTCAAAAGTCACACTGTTCAAGTCACTGCCAGTTTTAAAAAGTGATTTACATTTCCTGTGGATTGAAGTGGTAATCTAGGTCAATCCATCTGGAAGGGGAAATCAGCAGCTTTTAACAAGCCTACAGCCAGGAGGATGGAGCTCAGGTGTGTCAGGGCCCTCTACTTTTCAGCAAGGAAAAAACCAGCTCCAAGTACGATTCAAACCCACAGAAAATTCCAAACTACCATTAACACTTTGTTTTTTGCAAAGATGAAATAAATGAATTTGGATCTTCTTTCAGCCTGCCATATGGCTCCAAATAATATCTCTATTACACTTGAGTAAAGGAAATTACTTTTTTAAAGGGACAAGCCCATACATTGGCGAACTTAGCCTTGTAAGACTTCGTGAGCAGAAATAAACAGGAAACTCATACAAAGTGAGCTTGATTAAACATTTGAAATACTTTTCAGCCTGCGGAATTTCTTCGTCCTTCTCCCCTTCCCCACAGCTGATTCCTTAGCTGGCCAGGGCTGAAAGAGGAAGAAAACCCCAAGAAGCTGTATTTAGATAACTCTCTTAACAACAAAGCGCTTTCGGGGACCGCTTGCCCAGTCCTAGGCCCAGCGCTCCAGGGACTCACTTGACAAGTGCCAGGCCCGAGGCGTTTTCCTACACTCCCCTCGCCCCGCGGAAGGGACGGCCAGGCCAGGAGCCAGCACCGGGAGAGCGGAAGCAAGGCGGGGAGAAGTCAGCCGGTGGGGATAGGCCTCAGGGCCGGCCAGGCCCTAGGGCCCAGGCCGCCCGCAGGAAGAGAAAAGCGGCGCAACTTGGGACGAAGTTCAAAGCCGAGGAGAAAGAGAAGCGAAAGTCGGCGGAGCAGGCAGCGCGGCCGGGCCCAGGGCCGTGCGGAGGGTCGCCAGCCCACTCACCGTCGGGCGTCGGAGCAGCGCCATGAGGAAACGGACAGGCAAGAGTGGCAGCCCCGCCCAGGGAAGGACGCGGACTGGACACTGAGAGCAATAGCTTCCGCCGCGCAGTTAGGCCTGCGTTCCGGGCCCGCAAGCTGGAGATCTTCGAGAAGTCGCCTAGTTCCAGGATTCAAATACCGCGCCGCTCGCGCCCCCATTGGGCGGCCCTACAAACCACGCACTCTTCCCATTGGCTAGTCAGGAGGCCCTTCCGCAGACAGATTGGCTGAATTTTCCAGACCCGTTTGTTGTCATAACAACAGGTTGTTTTTTTTTCTGCTTGGTGTATTTAAAAAAAAAAAACTCGGCTCCTAAAATAAACAAAAATAAAATGCCTCATTGGAAAAGCAGACTTAGGACGCCTTGTCTGGATTTTTACGCGGCCTCAATTACGGATGTCTGCGTTTGTACAGGGTGCGCGGAAGTTGGTTCTAGGGAACACCGTTAAAATGCCTTTTCTTATATTACTCTTCTTCCATAAATTTTCCGTTGAAGTTAGGTCAGATTGGCCTGCCTAGGTGTGGAACAGGCGCCTATGGGTCATTTAGGGCTGCGCTGTGTTAGGTGGTTGAGATGCAAACGTGTGCTTAAGGAGTGGGAATTGTGGCGTTTACTCTAAAGCTAAGATTCTTAGGAGATGGGAAAAAATGATAAATGCAGTTTGTGTGACTTGTGATTCAAGTAAGCTCTTCATTGTATTGCGGAACCTGGCACATTGTTTCGTGTGTGTTGTGATTGGTGCTCGAATTGTCGAATTGTGATATTTGTCGAATAAATTATGATGTGCTGAAGATTTTAAAATGAGAAAGACAATTGAAGTGTGATCCAGCCTTGGGCACCAGGATGGAAGGATCAGGTCAAGACAAGAAAAGAGGAAAGAAAAAGGGAGAAGAACAGGAAAGAAAAAGGGAGAGGAACGGGAAAGAGGAGAGGAAAGGAAGGGTCAAAGGCCCACAGTAAAGGTAGTGAAATGACTTCTGATGATAGGCTCCGTCTAAGAATTTGAGCAAGATTTCCCATCACTCCTACTCTTTAAAAAATGGTTTACCTCTCTGTTACTGGGGTACAGCAGCTGCTAAGTCGCTTCAGTCATGTCTGACTCTGTGGGACCCCATAGATGGCAGCCAACCAGGCTCCTCTGTCCCTGGGATTCTCCAGGCAAGAATACTAGAGTGGGTTGCCATTTCCTTCTTCAATGCATGCATGCATGCTAAGTCGCTTCAGTCATGTCCGACTCTGTGCGACCCCACGGACAGCAGCCCACCAGCGTCCTCTGTCCACAGAATTCTCTAGGGAAGACTACTGGAGTGGGTTGCCATTTCCTTCTCCAACTGGGGTACTAATGAGTCTTAAATAATAAAGTGATCTGAATTAAATTCCTTCTCTTGGATCTAACACGACTACACCTGTTTCCTCTTCAGTTCAGTTCACTTACTAAGTCATGTCCAACTCTTTGCGACCCCATGGACTGCAGCATGCCAGGCCTCCCTGACCATCACCAACTCCCGGAGCTTACCCAAACTCATGTCCATCGAGCCGGTGATGCCATCCAACCATCTCATCCTCTGTCGTCAGTTTCTCCTCCTGCCTTCAGTCTTTACCAGCATCAGGATCTTTTAAAATGAGTCAGTTCTTTGCATCAGATGGCCAAAGTATTGGAGTTTCAGTTTCAACATCAGTCCTTTCAATGAATATTCAGGATTGATTTCTTTTAGGGTGGACTGGTCGGATCTCCTTGCTGACCAAAGGATTCTCAAGAGTCTTCTCCAACACCACAGTTCAAAAGCATCAATTCTTCAGCACTCAGCTTTCTTTACAGTCCAGCTCTCACATCCATACATGACTGCTGGAAAAAAGTATCTTTGACTAGATGGACCTTTGTTGACAAAGTAACGTCTCTGCTTTTTAATATGCTGTCTAGGTTGGTCATAAACTTTTCTTCCAAGGAGCAAGCGTCTTTTAATTTCATGGCTTCAGTCTCCACCTGCAATGATTTTGGAGCCCCCCAAAATAAAGCCTCTCACGGTTTCCATTGTTTCCCCATCTACTTGCCATGAAGTGATGGGAACAGATGCCATGATCTCAGTTTTCTCAATGTTGAGTTTTAAGCCAACTTTTTCACTCTCCTCTTTCACTTACATCAAGAGGTTCTTTAGTTCTTTTTCGCTTTCTGACATCAGGATGGTGTCATCTGCATATCTGAGGTAAAACAGAAATAATTGCAGCTACTAAGTGGCATGAGAAGATGTTAATGTATCCATCGTCCTAAAACTAAAAATTAGATATACAGTGAAAAAGTATTGGGAAAGGAAAATAGATATTTAGGGCATTGGGGTTGTGAGTAAAATTATACTTTTTCCTTATTATTATATTTTGGTGGTAATATCAAAAGTTACAACTATAAAAGAATCCTTATCAACTCTTAGGGCTTTGTAAACAGAAATGTTATGAATGGTAAAGCGCTTTTATAAACTGATTTGACACTGTTAAAATTGAATAATTTATATTAGACATGTATTTTCATATAAAGTAGAGGTACTATTTCTTGTGGCTTATCCCTCATTGCAGCTAACCTAGAAACTTACAAATAAACTTTTTGATTCAATCTCGTTTAATGCATTGTAGTCCTATATTTTTATTTCCTATTCCTGTCTATCTTAGATAACATTGACCACTCTTCCTACATACTAATTTAAATAAACTTTCTCATGGAATCCTCTTAGTCCTTAGATACCAATTTTTAGTACTATCCTAATTTGGGGGGCATTTTAAGAATTGATGTATAATTGATATATATTAGCTTCAGATGTAAAATATAATCATTTAATATTTGTATATATTCCAAAAGGATCACAATGAGTCTAGCTAACATCTGTCATGTGTTCCAGTCTAACAGATAAAGAAACTAAAACTCAGAACAGTTGTATGTCTTGGCTGCAATTACAGTCCTTATGGGTTTCAGAGCTAGAGAGTGTACTCAAGTCTGATTTCAAAGTCTTTCCTCTGTATTTACCATTGTCCTCTCATTGGCTTCCCTGATGGCTCAGCTGGTAAAGAAACCACCTGCAATGTGGGGAGACCTGGGCTCAGTCCCTGGGTTGGGAAGATCCCCTGGAACAGGGAACAGCTACCCACTCCAGTATTCTGGCCTGGAGAATTCTATGGACTGTATAATCCTTGGGGTGGCAAAGAGTCGGAAATGACTGAGTGACTTTCACTTTCCCCATTTACATTTGGCAGAAAGAGTGGCAAAAGCTGAAATAGTCATCAAAGAGAACTGAATAGAAAATTAACTGAGGATAAATTTCCTGAAGGCCAGTCTTTTGCAGTATGGTACAATTCTACATGATCAATTCACTTTATTTCATTTCTTGGTCAAGTACTGCTTCAAATATATGCATATCAGGTGAATATGGACTGTGGAAGAATATTCCAGGCATAAAATGCACCCTAAGGAAAAGCACAGACCACCAATACTGGACTGGCATGACTGAAGACACGGTGAGTGGCTTGGTTTGGCAGGAGTTATTACGTTTCAAGGTAGGTGTTGCCTAGTATCTTTCAACCATACAAAAGGAAGTCTGAGACAGATTCTGAGATTCCTACACAAATGTTTAGGTCCTGGACTGCCAAACGGGAACTCTTCATACACTAAGATTCCTCAGTCTGGGATAGAGTGAATGTTGACATTCTAGGAATCAGCGAACTAAAATGGACTGGAATGGGTGGATTGAACTAACATGACCATTATATCTACTGCTGTGGGCAGGAATCCCTTAAAATAAATGGAGTAGCCATCACAGTCAACAAGAGTCCAAAATGCAGTACTTGGATGCAATCTCAAAAACGACAGGATGATCTCTGTTCATTTCCAAGGCAAACCATTCAATATTGGTAATCCAAGTAATTAACGGTAATCCAAGTCTATGCTCTGACCAGTAACGCTAAAGAAGCTGAAGTTGAACAGTTCTATGTAGACCTACAAGACCTTGTAAAACTAACACCCAAAAAAGCTGTCCTTTTTATAGGGGACTGGAATGCAAAAGTAGGAAGTCAAGAAACACCTGGAGTAACAGGCAAATTTGGCCTTGGAGTACAGAATGAAGCAGGGCAAAGGCTAATAGAGTTTTGCCAAGAAAACGCACTGATCATAGCAAACACCCTCTTTCAACAGCACAAGAGAAGACTCTACACATGGACATCACCAGATGGCCAGCACTGAAATAAGACTGATTATCTGATTGATTATCTGGTTGATTATCTGATTATCTGGTCAGCAAATCAAGATCAGGACCTGACTCTCGTTCAGATCATGAACTCCTTATTGCCAAATTCAGACTTAAATTGAAGAAAGTGGGGAAATCCACTAGACCATTCAGGTATGACCTAAAACAAATCCCTTATGATTATACAGTGGAAGTGAGAAATAAATTTAAAGGACTAGATCTGATAGAGTGCCTGATGAACTATGGATGGAGGTTTATGACATTGTACAGGAGACAGGGAGCAAGACCATCCCCAAGAAAAAGAAATGCAAAAAAGCAAAATGGCTGTCTGAGGAGGCCTTACAAATATCTGTGAAAAGAGAAGCGAAAAGCAAAGGGGAAAAGGAAAGATATACCCATTTGAATGCAGAGTTCCAAAGAATAGCAAGGAGAGATAAGAAAGCCTTCCTCAGCAATCAATACAAAGAAATTGAGGAAAATAATAGAATGGGAAAGACTAGAGATATCTTCAAGAAAATCAGAGATACCAAGGGAACATTTCATGCAAAAATGGGTTCAATAAAGGACAGAAATTGTATGGACCTAACAAATTGTATGGACAAGAATACACAGAAGAACTGTACAAAAAAGATCTTCATGACCCAGGTAATCACAATGGTGTGATCACTCACCTAGAGCCAAACATCCTAGAATGTGAGGTCAAGTGGGCCTTAGGAAGCATCACTACAAAACTAGTGAAGGTGATGGAATTCCAGTTGAGCTATTTCAAATCTTAAAAGATGATGCTGTGAAAGTGCTGCACTCAATATCCCAGCAAATTTGGAAAACTCAGCAGTGGCCAAAGGACTGGAAAAGGTCAGTTTTCATTCCAATCCCAAAGAAAGGCAATGCCAAACAATGCTCAAACTACTGCACAATTGCATTCATCTCACATGCTAGTAAAGTAATGCTCAAAATTCTCCAAGCCAGGCTTCAGCAGTACGTGAACCGTGAACTTCCAGGTGTTCAAGCTGGTTTTAGAAAAGGCAGAGGAACCAGAGATCAAATTGCCAACATCCACTGGATCATCAAAAAAGCAAGAGAGTTCCAGAAAAACATCTATTTCTGCTCTATTGATTATGCCAAAGCCTTTGACTGTGTGGATCTCAATAAACTGTGGAAAATTCTTCATGAAATAGGAATACCAGACCACCTGACCTGCCTCTCGAGAAACCTGTATGCAGGTTAGGAAGCAACAGTTAGAACCACATATGGAAAATAGAATGGTTCCAAATAGGAAAAGGAGTATGTCAGGGCCGTATATTGTCACCCTGCTTATTTAACATATGCAGAGTACATCATGAGAAACGCTGGGCTGGAAGAAACACAAGCTGGAATCAAGATTGCCGGGAGAAATATCAATAATCTGATATGCAGATGACACCACCCTTATGGCAGAAAGTGAAGAACTAAAAAGCCTCTTGATGAAAGTGAAAGAGGAAAGTAAAAAAAGTTGGCTTAAAGCTCAACATTCAGAAAACTAAGATCATGGCTTCCGGTCCTATCACTTGATGGCAAATAGATGGGGAAACAGTAGAAACAGTTGGTGATTATTTTTGGGGGGCTCCAAAATCACTGCAGATGGTGACTGCAGCCATGAAATTAAAAGACGCTTACTCCTTGGAAGGAAAGTCATGACCAACCTAGACAGCATATTAAAAAGCAGAGATATTACTTTGCCAACAAAGGTCCATCTAGTCAAGGCTATGGTTTTTCCAGTGGTCATGTATGGATGTGAGAGTTGGACTGTAAAGAAAGCGGAGTGCTGAAGAATTGATGCTTTTGAACTGTGGTGTTGGAGAAGACTCTTGAGAGTCCCTTGGACTGCAAGGAGATCCAACCAGTCCATCCTAAAGGAGATCAGTCCTAGGTGTTCATTGGAAGGACTCATGTTGAAGCTGAAACTCCAATACTTTGGCCACCTGATGCGAAGAACTGACTCATTTGAAAAGACCCTGATACTGGGAAAGATTGAGGGCAGGAGAAGGGGACTACAGAGGAATAGTTGGTTGGATGGCATGACCAACTTCATGGACATGAATTTGGGTAAACTCCGGAAGTTGGTGATGGCCAGGGAAGCCTGGCATGCTGCAGCCCTTGTTGAACTGAACTGAAAGATAAAGCTGCTAAATGCTAAAGATCCAGAAAATGAGAAACTATGGAAAGTTTTGAAGGATGATGATTTGCTTAGAACTTTGTTTTAGAAAGCTGCTCCTTGGGGCATCATGAAGAATGGACTATGGAAAAAGTTTTCCTAGCTGACATGTAACTAAAAATCTGATTTGTATGAATGTAGAGAAAAAAAAAAAAAACAGGTATGAGAGACATTTCTATGCACATGAGTCTGAGCAAGCTCTGGGAGTTGGTGATGGACAGGAAGGCCTGCCATGCTGCAATCCATGGGGTTGCAGAGTCAGACACAACTGAGAGAGTGAACCGAGCTGAACAGAATCTGTTGCTGGCTTGGCAGGGTGTATGGTTATGTCCCAGTCTGTTGTCTGTTCAGTAGCAGGGAGACCCAGAGAGGTAGAAATAAACACCTTTCTATTATGAGCCTCCACTCAAAAGGATTCTTTAAAATCTGGACCTCAAGCTTGTGGATTATCCAAGCTTTTTTGTTGTTGTTTGTTTTGTTCTTTTAATCCACTAAATGCCTTGTATAATCAAGGCACTGTGCATGCTAATTAGAAGAAAAGAAGGGTGGTCATTAAAAACTGTGCCCCTGGGACTTCCCTGGTGGTTCAGTAGTTAAGATTCTGTGCTGCCAATGTAGGGGTTGCAGTTCAATCCCTGGTTGGGGAACCAAGATCCCACATGCAGTGTGATGCTGTCAAAAGATTGAAACAAACAAACAAACCTGAGTTCCTGCCTTCATGGTGCTTAAAGTATAAGGTCCATGAAAGGATAACAGTATAATTTACTCATCTTTAGAAGATAAGCATAAAAATGAGGTCCCTTGAGGATAACAAACCATTGACTCAAGTTTTAATATTATGCTGTTCAATTATTCATGCATTTTCTCTTTTCTGTTATTCCAGATAAACATTGTAAGACACTCTAATTTTTGTCTCATATCCTAATCAGCTTTGGTGAAATCTTGAGGAACTACAGAATGCAGAGAATGTCCCAGCTGGCATATCAAGCTTTCTTTTAACTAACCAACCCATGCTGGGCTAAACTGTGCCTGTGGGGTATGCTGGCCAATTGGGACATGAGAGCCAATCCCACTCTCACCCAGAAGGTAGAGAAAGTGAAGACTATGTCTCATTTCACTTCAGTTTGTATTCCTTTTTCAACTCATTCTTTCCATTTTCACACCTGTTATTTAGGAAACCTGTGCGCCCTTAGAAAATACCACCATTCCAAGACCTAACTCATTAGCATGAGTAAGTTCAGGTTAATTCTGTACTTCTTTAATGCTCAGGTCACATCTGGAGTGATGATCATTTTCAGGTATCATTTTGTGTGTGTGTGTGGACTGTAGCCCACCAGGCTCCTCTGTCCATCGGATTCTCCAGGCAAGAATACTGGAGTGGGTTGCCATTTCCTGCTCCAGGGGATCTTCCCAACCCAGGGATCAAACCTGTGTCTCTTGTATCTCCTGCATTAGCAGACGGATTCTTTACCACTAGAAATATCCCGAAAAATGGTGACAATAGATAAGAGGCTTATGATCCAGTTTAAACAAAAGGGTTCTAAGGATATTCCACTTGGAAAAGACCCAAATCAATCAAGATGTCTATCTTACAGTATCTGAAGAGCTACCATATAGCAAGAAACCACTTATTTTTACACTGCTCCAAAATATAGGATAGGATCCTACATTGTAGGAACACCTAACAAAGGAAAAGAATTAATGACTTTTAAAAATAATTAATGATTTCAACACTTTACAAAAAAAAAAAAAATGTGCTTCTACAATAAGTAGTGACCTCATCAGCCCTGGAAGAATATAACTACAGGCATAATTGGATTGGTTGGGGTTCTTCAGAAAGATAGGGAATTGGCCCACACAATGATGAAAGCTAACAAGTCCTGCAATCTTGTCTGCAAGCTGGAAACTCAGGAGAGCCAATGGAGAGGTCGCAGCCCAAAGGCTGGTAGACTAGAAATCCAGGAGGAGCCTAGGTCTCAGTTTGAGTGCAGAGATAGGAGAAAATCAATGTCCCAACTTGAAAGTAGTGAAGAGGAGAATTCTCCCTTACTCATGGGGTGCGGGAGGAGAAAAGGAGAGTCTTTTTGTTCTGTTAAGACCTTCAACCGATTGGATGAGGTCCATCTATATTAGGGAGGGCAAACTGCTTTACATAGTCTACAGATTTAAATGTTGATCTCATCTAGAAACACCCTCAAAGATAGACCCAGAACAATGTTTTACCAAATGTCTGGGCACTCAATGGTGCAGTCAAACTGACACAGTAAATTAACTATCACAATAACCATCTATCAAGAACACTGCAGAAAGAATTTCTAAATTACACAAAGATAGGGCAGTCAAAGGAAAAGAAGCACCTAGCTATCTCCAATCTCTTTTTCTCAAATATCAGCATAAGGAAGTCAAAGTTCCTCCACCACTGATTCCTCTCATGATTACACTTCAGAGAACAGACCATCTGCATATATGGCTTTTCCATATGTCGGGCTTCCCTCGTAGCTCAGCTGGTAAAGAATCTGCCTGCAGTGCAGGAAACCCGGGTTCAATTCCTGGGGAAGGAAGATCCCCTGGAGAAGGAAATGGCAACCCTCTCTAGTATTCTTGCCTGGAGAATCCCATGGACAGAGGAGCCTGGCAGGCTACAGTCCCTGGGGTCACATGAGTCAGACACAACTTAACTAAACCACCACCACATATGCTAAACTTCGACTTGGGGGAAAAAAATAAATGTGTTCAGGAAGTTTGTACTAGGAATTCTAACAAAGCAATAGCACTTGTTTTATCTCACTCTGATAAATTAAAGATGGTCATAATTCTTTTTTTGCTGCTGCTGCTATTTATAGACACAGTCTATTTCCCCTCCCCTTGAATCTGGACTAGCTTTGCTTTGACTCACAGATTATGGCAGAAATGATACTGTGTAGTTCCAGACCGAGGTCTTAGGAAGCCTGGAGGTTTCTTTTTAGAGCTCTGACCCACCATGTGCAGAGCTCTAGCTATCCCTCACTAGAGAGACCACATCAAGAGAGAGAAATACCCAGTGAGTCTTCCGCTGTTCCAGCCGACCCTACTAAAGCATCAGACATCGAAGGGAGGCCACACTGGACACTGCATCCCAGGAGAGCTCCCAAATGAATGCAGCCACATGAAGAACACAGAAGTCACACTATACTGAGAGATGGGCTATCCTCGCCCAGCTCTGCCCACATTTTAAAACGATGAGCAATTATAAATTCTGTGTCTAAGTCACTAAGATTTGGTGTGGTTTGTTACATAACAGGTAACAGATACATTTACCTGGCGGTATTCTCAATCCTTACATCAAGCAAGCTTTTCTGTTTGCTGGAACAGTCTTGTTATCTTATTGCTTACTATGGTGTCACAGCTTAGGAAAACACAGCACAATAGGTAGGATTTACAATTATTTGTAAAGGCTGAATCTCAAAAACATTATTCTTGGAAATTTTTTCACACAGGAAACTTTAGTACCTGAGCCATGTTCTTGCATTTGGCTTTCTGAGGGCAGAGTTTACTTAGTGCTGAACCATGGATCAGATGTAACTGAGAGCCTAGGAAGCACTGAGCTGGTCTCATAGAATTTCTGGCCACAGAAGTCCAAGGTCTGGAGACTGGGTCTTGATATAGGGGATAAGACAGTTACTAACTGTAGTATTTTAAAAATATGTACAGAAATTCTTGCTATACCTTCCTTCAAATGTTGGAACCCAGTCAACTCCTCCTGGGTAGAGGCTATAATTCGTAACTTGCTTCTAATGAATATAATATGGCAGAAATGAGAATATTACATCAGACTAGATGAAAAATCTCTCTGTGGCTTCCTCCTTGCTCTTTCTCTGTGGTCATTTGCTCTGGGGAAGCCAGCTACCCTGCTGTGAAGACATTTGAGCAGCCCTATGAAGTGGCCCTTATAACAAGGAAGTGGGGTGGGGTCTCTTGGCCAACAACCAATACTGAACCAAGTCTCCTATCATCAGCCATGTGAGTGAACCATCTTCCAAAGAGATCATCCATACCCAGTAATGACTTCAGATGACTGCAGCCCCAGCTAGCACCTTGACTGTAACTTCACGAGCCACCCTGAGCCAGAAGCACCAAGCTAAGCTGTTTCCAAATTCCTGATCCACAGAAACTAAAATGTTTGAGGTTAAGCCACTAAGTTTTATGGTTACCAAGCAATAGAAGGTAATACAAAGTTTTGCGATTTGGGGTATGTGTAGCTAACAGTAAAGGAGGACTCTATAACTTATTCTCTAAGCAAATACTAATAGAATGGTAGTCTAGATAGTTCAATAAACACATCCATCCCTTATTAAGGGCAAGCTGGGAGACTACCACATCTCTTCCAATTCTCTTGTCAAAACTCTTCTTAAAGAGGCTCCTGAGAATCTAAAAAACAGAATCCTTAGGATAAAAGGTTTGGAGCATCCCATATTATGGGCCAGGTTGGAAATCTTAGTGTCTTGACCTGTTCTACCAGCCACATAGGCCTTGGCAGAAGCCAAACTCTTTCTTTCTAAATAACACAACAGATCAGTAAAAATCTAAAGAATTTCATTTTCAAAGTCTCCCCACCCACCCTGCACACATATTGAATATTGCCACCTAAGGTAAAACTGACTTGGAGTAGCACACAATGAAAATCAGTGAATCTAACCATTCTGCTTTATTGATTGATTATGCCAAAGACTTTGACTGTGTAGATCACAACAAACTGTGGAAAGTCTTCAAGAGATGGGAATATCAGACTACCTTACCTGCCTCCTGAGAAATCTGTATGCAGGTCAAGAAGAAACAGTTAGAACTGGACATGCAACAACAGACTGGTTCCAGATTTGGAAAGGAGTACATCAAGGTTGTATATTGTCACCCTGCTTACGTAACAATGCAGAGTACATCAGGCGAAATGCCGGGCTGGATGAAGCAAAAACTGGAATCAAGCTTGCCAGAAGAAATATTAATAACCTCAGATACTCAGATCTAAAGAGGAACTAAACAGCCTCTTGATGAAAGTGAAAGAGGAGAGTGAAAAAGCTGGCTTAAAACTCAATATTCAAAAAACAAAGATCATGGAATCCGGTCCCATCACTTCATGGCAAATAGATGGGGAAACAATGGAAACAGTAAGAGACTTCATTTTCTTGGTCTCCAAAATCACTGCAGATAGTGACTGCAGCCATGAAATTAAAAGATGCTTACTCCTTGGAAGAAAAGCTATGACCAACCTAGACAGCATATTAAAAAGCAGAGATATTACTTTGCTGACAAAGGTCCGTCTATTCAAAGCTATGGTTTTTCCAGTGGTCATGTATGGATGTCAGAGTTGGACTATAAAGAAAGCTGAGTGCTGAAGAATTGATGCTTTTGAACTGTGATGTTGGAGAAGACTCTTGAGAGTCCCTTGGACTGCAAGGAGGAGTTCAGGCCAGTCAATCCTAAAGGAAATCAGTCTTAAATATTCACTGGAAAGACTAATGCTTGAAGCTGAAACTCCAATACTTTGGCCACGTGATGTGAAGGACTGACTCACTAGAAAAGACCCTGATGCTTGGAAAGGTTTAAGGCAGGAGGAGAAGGGGACGAGAGGATGAGATGGTTACATGGTATCACCGACTTGATGGACATGAGTTTGAGCAAGCTCTGGGAGTTGTTGATGGACAGGGAAGCCTGGCATGCTGCAGTCCATGAGGTTCCAGAGTCAGACAAGACTGAGCAACTGAACTGAAGTGAACCATTCTCTGTAGTGATGATAAAGGATTACAAGAGACATGTAGTTTGTCTGGGCTAATCAAAAGCTTCCCCTGGAAACCTACAGCTTCTACACAGTCATAGCTCTCAGCCTAAGAATAAAGCTTAGAAGCAGCTAATACAACATACGTGGCTCAGTAGTGTGCTTAGTTAACCGTTAATGGGCACCAGATCGCTATACAACACAATTTGATGGGAAAAATTAGGAGAGATTGAGGAATTCTCTTAATTTCTCCATAATATTTATTTTCTTTTAGCTCAGAAAGGCTGAATGGTTTCATATTCTGTGCCAATTCTGACCCACTGGCAGTAACCTAAAACACAGCATTAGATGGTTTTTATGGGCAACTATGTGCCTCATGTGCTTTCAAGGCCTTTAAAGGAAGAAAGCACACGTGCTCTGAATCTTCCATTCCTCTGGTAGAAGAAAAAAGGCCAACCTATCAGAGAAGGGCTGAAAAGGATTGTTCATTCTTATCTAGTAATCAGTTGGTTGGGCCCAGTAAGAGAAAGATTGCAGTAAACACTGATCTATGGTCCAGCACCTGCCTTTGCTATTATTTGTTATGAAGGGCAAGAGAATCTGGGTGGTGGGGTGGAACGGAGCAAGTGCTGGGAGAACTTACTTCTTAAGTATATCCTATATGCAAAGCTCTTTATACTCATCCCATTCAATTCTAGTAACAAACTATTTCTGTTATAGGTAAGAATGATGGAGCTCAGAAAGCTTAAGATTTTTACAGTTGCACAATTCAAAGCCCAAGTCTGTCTGACACCAAAGACTATATTCTTTTCAAAATTTCAAAAGATCAACTGTGTAACCTGTGAATCTGTACAGGATACAGAGGAGAGAGATGAGATTGTGTCCAGAAGGCACAATCACAGAATTGATTTTTCTTACAAGAAACATGTTTTGGACATAACTCTTATTTCAAGGAAATGAGTGAAATCTATAACTGAGAGAAAATATTTCAACCTTAATACATCCAATATTGTGACATGTTAAGTCTTGAATAAGCAAGAAAATTTACTGTGTTTCCAAAGGTTTTGGAAGTTAAATTAGAAATCAGGATGCAGTAATAACCTAAATGGGAAAAGAACTTGAAAAAGAATAGATACATGTAAAACACATAACTGAATCACTTTGCTGTACACCTGAAACTAACAAAAACACTGTAAATCAACCATACTCCAATATAAAATAAAAATTAAAAAAAAATCAAGATGCATTTTCTACAAAACTAAGTTATTCTCATTTATGAAAAACTAATAATGAAATGTCCACAGCGTCAACATTTTAATCTGTTACAAATGTTAATAGCATTTTTAAAACAGAGCTAGTTTCCTGTCAAATTGTTATGATTCAAATGATGAAACATGCTAGCAGCTGAAAATCTCCAGATAAGAAAAATGCTTCAAGTATCACTTTATCACTTCCATATTAACAAAAATGAACATTAGGATTTGCTGACAAAAGAATTTTAGTTTTAAAGAATTTTTGGATAGCTATCACTGAAATTTTCATTTTGACATAAAATGTAGCAGGATATGGAAGACAACAAAACAAAGCACAAAAAGGTAAAATACTAAAAACTTCCTTCCATATTTGGTTTAACACTAATCACATTTTCCTGCAACTAACTGTAGTAGCTTAATAAGCTCCTACATAGTTCAGGTATATGCCACAAATACTTGCATAAAGTAAATTTTAAAGTAATGATAGTTTATATTTTTAAAAAATCAGTAGCAAATGTAAACAAATCAACAATTTAGTTGTGCATCTAAATCTGATGTAATAAAAAAACAGAGAAATCTATATGCATTTGTGTTTTGGGGAGCATCAAGAGGACTCCGTTGCATAGAATTCTCCCAATCTTATCCCTTGGCCTGGACCACAGGTTTTCCAGTGGTAAAGTCCTACATCTAGGCCAGCGGAATATGGGCTACTAGGTCTTCTCCCCAGTAATATGGCAAAGTCTCTCTTTTTCTCTCTCATTCTGTCTTGCCACCCCTCCCACAACCCTTCCACAACTGCTGCTAGTATTCTTATTAATTGTGTTATTTTATATCCAATTTTCTTAACCATAATCCACCCTTGATCTCTAACACATACTATGCTGAAGCATGTTGATATTGACAATTACTCAGTGTAACATTTACTAATACAAAAAAAGGGCAAGTAGCCATAACTGAATGAATACAAACAAAATTAGGCAAATGTCAACCTAAGTGAGATCACTGTTTTTGAATCCCATAATGTTCAAGGTAGGCAGTTTTATAAAAATGAATTATGAAACACAAACACAATAGAAATATAAGTTATTTATTAATCAATCCACTTACAAAGCAGGTGGCTTAATGCAAGCTTATCGACATCTTCACATATGATCCATGGGAACATGTCTTCCACATACAGACAGTGATGTTACTGACTGATGCATTTGCAATCTGGGGCATATTAAGCATATTTAGACAAATAAAATTAGGCTATCCTGTATATGAAAGTATCTTGATAATATGCATCCTGAAGTGGATTAAAACTTTCTCCAAAAGAGAAATGTTAGTACATTAACTTAACTTTAATATTCTATATTATGCAGTAAATCTTAACTATAGAAATTAAAAATTTTAAATCAGTGATCGACTCTTGGTAATGTATGAAGTGGGAGTCTAAAACCAGAGCAACAGTAGGTTGACAGTATAATTTGTGCCTCACAGTATCTGCAGATTTACTGTTTTCAAGCTTAAAGAGAAATAAAACAAGAGACATGTAGATTCAGCTGACTTTATTTATCTTTAAACTAATAAAAATCCCTTTAAAAGTGATTCTGGGACCTTTAGAAGTTCTATGAATGCATAGATACCTGCCAATGACTGCAATTCTAAATCCTGACTAAATGTGTTTACAAAAATCAGTGTAAGCAGATATCTTTACTATGCGTGCTTAGCAGAAGACTGAATGAAATTCTACATGTCTTCTTCAATTTCCCTAAAATTTTGTTAAATCTGCAAGTATATACAATCCAGCTAATTGAAATTAATATTTAGTGTTCATCAGAGCTGTTTCACAGCAGCAAAAATTGAATCTGGGAAATAAAGTTCTAAACGATGGAGGAAAAAGATAAATACAATAGGAACAGCAGTCTAAATGTATGGTATTAATATTCAATTCTATCTGCACTGTGCTAAAAGGAAAAGGATACACCAAGAAGAATTCTATTGATCACTCTGGTGATGTGAGTACCACCTGCATCTGATTGAAAATGGTTTGTATTCTGTTCCCGGTATCAAGGATGGTATTGAACTCAGAACTCCATATTGTAAATATACAGCAGCCATTTTGTCCTAATTAAGGAATGTCTTAATACACAATATTATCATTTTCTAGAGGATCTTTATACATTAAACTAAAGTACATGATTGATTAAATTAAACGTTAGTAATGGATAAAAAAATTCATAATTCTCAAGACCTGGTACTATGTAAAAACCAAAAAGACCACAAAATTCTACTTACTAAAGCAGCTAATCTTGCCTGCAAGTTTAGGGTCACAAGCCCATAATATGTGCAAAGAAATGCAATACAAGGAACCATGCAAAAATACAGTAAAATGATACAGGAAAAATGTCAAATCTAGAAAAAAAAAGCTTTTATAAATACATCAAAATCAACTGTATACATAAACTGTAGGTCTAGCATTAGTTGTACCATGTAGCAGAGCCAGCACTCTTAAGTTCAAGGCTTCCGAATCTGCGCAGGTAAGTCATGCCATCTTTGGTTGACTGCAGTACCAGGAGGGTGGGAATGAGAGGGAGGGTGAGAGTTCTGAAACATGGTGTCAACTTTCACTTGGCAGCTGGGCCTCAATGTCCACTCTGCAAATGGGGCACTTCTTATTGGTGATCAACCACTGGTCAACACACACTTGGTGGAAAAGGTGCATACAGGGAAGGCGTCTATTATAAGTAAACAAAACAAAAAGCAAAAGTTAATTTTATGACAAGTGCAGTGGCATTTAAACAAATGATACATGCAATACTTCAGTAATGTTCTGAAGTTACTAAACATTTTCTCTTCTGTTAAAAAAAAAAAAACCCTCCCTACTCAAGATTATATACCTACATTAAATTAATACTTTGGGCAATGTAATGTATTAATGACCAAGATAATTAACTGTCACAGCTAAAGAATCAAATTATATAAAATCTCAAGAATTTTAAGAACAACTACAGTAACAATTATTTCAGCTTTGTTTCTATACATGAGCTGCCAATGTATTAGAGTTGTCAATATGTTCCCCACAACATAATACTGTAAATATATTTTTAATATCAAATCATTGTATTTATAAAGCACTTTCCAAAAAATTCTCACTTAATTCTCTCAAAAGAATTCTGTAAACACACAGCAGCCATATCATACTAACTAAGGAATGTCTTAATATGCAGTATTATTTTCTGTCTAGAAGATCTCTTTAACACATTAAAGAATATGATTGATTAAAGGTTATTTGTTTCATGAGATCATTTTCATGTTATATCGTACTATGCTCTTTTAAAAGCAGATTAAACAGATATGTTTGCTTTAGTACACTACACTATCAATTAGAAATAGAGAAATAAATAAAGCTTCCATGCACTAACATGCTAATATCAAACCTAACGGTAGAATAAAGGTTACTGACAATTTCAACTTCCACCACTGTTGAGTTGTTGTACATTTCAGATTTCATATTTTGTATAAATAGCTAAAAAGAGGTGTTCTAATTACTCTCTGCACAGTATTATCAATACTGTAAAAAACAATTATCTATATTTATAAATCTTCATTGGAAATACAGTGTTCAAACAACCTTCTATGTGATACAGTAGACAATAAAAGTTTATAACTTTTTTTTCTCTCTTAGTCAACTGAAGAAATAAGATACAGTTGTTATATTATATATGTTATAGAACTTGCTTCATATGGGATTATGTTACATTAGAAAAAACAGAAGAGGAACAAAACAGTTACTTAACATTATAAAAAGAAAAGTCTAAAATATTTGGTTAGTATAACATTTTCTAAATCACATAGTTGTAAGAAGAAAACAGTCTACAAATTGAGAGGAAATTTTAGGACAAGATCACTTTATAAATGATGATGTAAAACAAACTGCATGGAGCTAATCTGGATCCCTCTCTGTAAGCTTTGGAGAAACATTAATATACATGTTTTGGCCTCCAAAGTCTCTCATCTCTCAAGTTCTCCGTCCTACAAGTTTCAGATAAGACAATACTGACCACAAAATCCCCCTGGCCAAGTCTTGGTGTGGCCCTAAAACAGGTAGTATATTTCTCTTTGATGTTAATACAGAAACTTAATCTTTTCACTGTTTTATTCACTATTAGAAGGCAAGTCTCTATCAGAGACTGGTAACAGAGTATGCTAGGAGTAATCTTTATTTGCTTTCTGGTCTGCTTTATAATAAAATTCCTCTTATTTTGGCTGTGTTGCAGTCTGTGGGAGATTAGTTCCCTGACCAAGGACTGAATCAGTACCCTCAGCAGCTCAAAGTGCAGAGTCTTAACTACTGGGCGACAAGAGAATTCCCTCAAATAAAATCTCTTGTCCAGTTTTGACAATGAATTTTAGATAATTAGTGTTTAGTTACCTCACATCTTCACCTTCCTCTAAAATAGACAAACAGATAGTACATTTTTCCTCTGTGTCTTCCTCAGTCCCTTCTTCCCCATCTTGTTTGCAGTGCAGTTTCCTCTGTGAGAACCAATCAGTTGTTACCTTGTTAGTAGAGATGACATTATTGAACAACTGAGTAAAGTTCGTGTTTATTTGAAAAACAAAACAAAACAAAACCATACATTCACCCACAACATATTTCCCAGATAAAATTGCCATGAATTAAAGGATGAATAAAGTGACTATTATCAACGAACTGTTCTCGTAAGACCCTTAAATAATCAGCATTAAAATTAAAAGTAACATATTCATTAGTCTGAAATCTATCATTTCTAACCCACAATTGGGATCATATATATTATTCTGTCCCATCATGAGGCACAGCCAGATAAACTTCATTTCATTAATAAATGTTTCAGATAATGTTCAAAAAATGAATGCTAGTTATAGTATTTAGCTTAAACAGTTGAGAGGACTTACATTTAATGGTAATACCCCATTAATAATCTTAGGAAAAGGGTGAAAAATACAACGGATAGTCATTTTCAAACTTCATTAGTCTCTATAGTATAGAACATTGTTTGTTGAAAGACATTTATTTAACATGCCTACTGTACATCTTCTAGATGTAACGCTATATAAGGAATATAAGGGTAGAATATAAGAAATGTAGGTCAATTAAGTTCCCATCCAAACAACTGACTAGCTAAATTATGGTACCACTAAAGGATGGAATTCTGTATAAGCTATTAGTAAGAATACAGGTCATCTGTAGGTGCTGATATAGAATAAAAAGAAAATGGACAAAAACTGTATGCATATTATCCCCTTTGAGTTATTTTCAAAAGTGGAAGAAAAAATATATACATACGCACATTATCAAAAATACTTGGAAGATTACCTAAGAAATCTTTAAGCATGATTTTTCTTCTGGGAAGGAAAACTAGGATCATTAGAGTAACAGACTTCAATTTATAGTTTTAGATTTTTTAACTATATGCATATATTGTTTTAATAATAAAAAAAATGTAGTTGATAGACTCCACAAACTTGAAAAAAGTCCATGATATTAAATGTTATGCATTTCAACAATAATGTAGATGTTTCACAGAATAAATGCTTACCTTTTTGTATTTATGTGGATATGTACATCTTTCAATTGTCCCCTGGGATGCTCCACGATTGACATTTCCTAATCTTTCTTCTAAATGAATAAGTTCCTGAGGAAGAATAATAACCAGTATTAAAGCCAGCATTATTATTTCTTGAACAGCACAATCAATATTGTAAAAGCAATAAAGTACCATATTTATAAACATGCAATGTTAATAGAGTATTCAAAACCCATATATGGTAAGGCAAATGGCTGTTTGTAATTATTTCTCAGCTAACTGAAGTGGTATGGCAAAGTTATCTTGGTAGACTAGAGCAACGTATTACCACATGATTCTATATAAGTCAGTAAGCATGTATGCATCTAGAAGATGAAGTCACTGCAGTAAAATAGGGAAACAAGCCAAACAATAATTCTTGATTCCAAATTCCAAACTGACATGAAGAAACAAAACTTTAATCATATTTAAATGATCTGTTCTTCCAGAAAATTCAAAGATATTTAGCAAAAAACTGAATTATTTAGGTTTCTTTTTCTATAGCAATGCTTCTCTAAAAACTAAGCTTAGTCAAAAGCATTAGGCATTATTATAGTAGAAAAAATATTTTAAAAATCTAAATGTTTTTCTAGAAGAATGGTTAAATAAATTATTTTCATCTACCCAGGATAATATCAGAACTATCAAAAACAATGTACTAGTCAAAAAACTGATAGTACTTATTTCCCAGATATTTTGCAAAGAGTAAATTTATAGAAAAAATGTTATCACTAAATTCTAATGTATTACAAGCATCACATGGGTTCAGTAAAGCATATAAGTCTAGTGCATTAAAAAAAAATTTTAACTTCTTATTTTGTATTGGGGTAGAGCCAATTAACAATGCTGTGATAGTTTCTAGTGAATAGCTAAGCGACTTGGCACATACATGTATCCATTCTCCCTCAAACTCCTCTCCCATCCAGGCTGCCACAAACCCTGAGCACAGTTCCACGTACTACATTTATTTAAAAAAAAAAAAAAAGCATTAAGGTTTTTCTAGCACATTTAAAGGTATGGTTCTTTTTCTGATATTTATATTTATTTAATAAAATTCTCAACATTCAGAAAACAAAGATAATGGCATCTGGTCCCATCACTTCATGGCAAATAGATGGGGAAACAGTGGAAACAGTGTCAGACTTTATTTTGGGGGAGCTCCAAAATCACTGCAGATCGTGACTGCAGCCATGAAATTAGAAGAAGCTTACTCCTTGCAAGAAAAGTTATGACCAACCTAGATAGCACATTCAAAAGCAGAGACATTACTTTGCCAACTAAGGTCCGTCTAGTCAAGGCTATGGTCTTTCCAGTGGTCATGTATAGATGCGAGAGTTGGACTCTGAAGAAAACTGAGCACCAAAGAACTGATGCTTTTGAACTGTGGTGTTGGAGAAGACTCTTGAGAGTCCCTTGGACTGCAAGGAGATCCAACCAGTCCATTCTGAAGGAGATCGGCCCACCGAAATCAGATTGATTATATTCTATGCAGCCAAAGATGGAGAAGCTCTATACAGTCAACAAAAACAAGGCCAGGAGCTGACTGTGGCTCAGATCATGAACTCCTTATTGCCAAATTCAGACTCAAATTGAAGAAAGTAGGGAAAACCACTAGACCATTCAGGTATGACCTAAATCAAATCCCTTATGATTATACAGTGGAAGTGAGGAATAGATTTAAGGGCCTAGATCTGATAGATAGAGTGCCTGAAGAACTATGGAATGAGGTTCGTGACATTGTACGGGAGACAGGGATCAAGACCATCCCCATGGAAAAGAAATGCAAAAAAGCAAAATGGCTGTCTGGGGAGGCCTTACAAATAGCTGTGAAAAGAAGAGAGGCGAAAAGCAAAGGAGAAAAGGAAAGATATAAGCACCTGAATGCAGAGTTCCAAAGAATAGCAAGAAGAGATAAGAAAGCCTTCTTCAGTGATCAATGCAAAGAAATAGAGGAAAA
>SJYT01060955.1:322002-400052 GCA_006410635.1 Cephalophus harveyi
CGTGCTGCGATTCATGGGGTCGCAAAGAGTCGGACACGACTGAGCGACTGAACTGAACTGAACTGAACTGATGATGCTAAAGCTGAAACTCCAGTACTTTGACCACCTCATGCGAAGATTGACTCATTGGAAAAGACTCTGATGCTGGGAGGGATTGGGGGCAGGAGGAGTAGGGGACGACAGAGGATGAGATGGCTGGATGGCATCACGGACTCGATGGACGTGAGTCTGAGTGTTGGTGATGGACAGGGAGGCCTGGCGAGCTGCGATTCATGGGGTCGCAAAGAGTCGGACACGACTGAGCGACTGAACTGAATAAATTTCTACATTGTTCTATTATTAGATATTTTCAATTGCTCTTCTTCAATATTTGGGTAATTTCTGATGCTAAGATTAATATTACTAATAAATCTTTCTACAATAATCCCTAGAAACAATATAGATGTGTTACTGCCTTTTGATCCTCAGTCACTGCAGCAATCCTATACTTGTAACTATTAATATTACACATACTCTCTTTTTACATTACAGATACTGTGGCAAATATCTTCATTAATGCTATTACATACCTCAAAATTGCCTCTGAAAGGACCTCTGAATGATGTTCCATCCAAGCCTGATGAAATGTAACGAATGTGAGGATAGCCTGCCATGTCAGGAACCTATTTTAAGAGAACAGGTAAGCTAAATGAATTAAGAACAGGCTCAAGTTTTATTGCTACCATCGAATAATTCAGATACTCAATTTTCTCCAAACAGCTTCTCAAAAAAATCAACTTCAGGAAGTATACATAACTCCAAAAAAGGCATTCTGTTAACAGGTTCCTCTTCAAAAATGATCTCATTTATAATAACTTTTAAATTATCATCAGAAGGAAAAAAACAGAAACAGCAATTCCATGAGATAACAGATTCTCTTCTACTTGATTTATTTTGCACAAAGAATCCTAAGTAGGGAATACTCAAACCTAACAATGATGCTCTTAGTAGCCTAAACATATACAGAGTAAAATTTTCATAAGATCTGGTCAATTTCATACAATATTGTAAAGGAGTTAGCCTTCAATTAAAATAAATAAATTTACATTTAAAAAAAAGATCTGGTCAATTTCAGAGAGCTTTATTATACAGTATTAAGAAATAGAAATGCATAAAATTTTCTAACAAAACTTAATTTCAGGATAAAAGTTTTATTTACCTTTCTCTAACTCCCAAATAGCCAAAGGTATCTTTGGCTGCTCTTTTGGTTTGGTTCTATTAGTGACAGTTCAACAGTTTCTAATTTTTTGTTAGCTAAGGTCAATCTTCACAATCTTATTTGTGAGCTCACCTACTTGACAGAATTTGTTTGTAACTCCAAAATCAATAGTTGTGCTCTCACAAGTAATTCACAGACCTGCACAGAGCAGCAAAAAAATCTGAGTTACCCAATACGTGCTCCCAGCTGAGGAAGAACAAGACCCTGCCCACTTGTTTCAGTTCTTACACTGTAGACAAGTGTCTTTTTTGCAATGTATTAAGTGCAATGTTTTTCACATTTTTGTACTTTTTATAGGTCATTTTGTTGTTTAAACTGATGCCCAAACATAATGCTTAATTGTTAGCTAGGGTTCCTAAGTGCAAGAAGGCTGTGATGTGCCTTATGGAGAAAATATGTGTACATAAGCTTCATTCAGGCATGAGTTATGGTGTCATGAGCTTGGCCATGTGCTCAATGTCAATGAATCAACAGTATATATCAAATAAGGTGTCTCTAAACAGGAAAATACATTAAAACAAGGTTATGCATTGGTTGTTGGGACTGGAGGCTTGCAATAACCTAGGGCTGTATTTACCCTGGGAATAATGGTTCAATGTCCATTTTGTCAGCATTCACAGTAACTCTATAGTACATTAACTACCATGAATAACAAGAGTTGACCATAGTGTTAGGAAAGGGATATTCTAAGGCCATTCCTGCATTTTTATAAACAAATCTCCAGAATTATTTGGCTTCTACTAAATCGTAATACACTTCTAGTATGTTTTACAGCTTTAAAAGACAGTTCACACATGGAAAAGCATTTAAAATAAGCAATAATTTTTACCCTTTAAATAGTCTATTATTTAAGTATCTGCAACTTTCCTTATAATCAAGATCAAAAGCATCCAACTCTAAGCAGAAAACCTATCTTCCTACACATCTCCAAGAGAAATGAAAAAATCAGAAAGGAACTCCTGCCTTCCAAATTACTTAAACCTGCACGTCTCCTGTAACCCTCTCTAGCCTCCTTTCTCTAACTTTTAGGGATAAGCTTCCTCGTTCTCTTACCCAAAGGTGAGCTCTATCATTTGCTCCCCCTTTCTCTTGTTTCCCCAACCTGGACCATCCTTAACTGCTACCCACCCTTTTCCTGTATATCTTCAAACAAGTCCTCCCTGTTACCACTGTTTTGTCTTAAACCTAAAATTACCTTCAAGTTTCTTCAAACCCAGGTTGTCTCTATAATCCTAATAATGAGAGAGTGTTAGTCACTTAGTCGTGTCCGACTCTTTGCCACCCCATGGACTAGAGCCCGCCAGGCTCCTCTATTCATGGAACTCTTCAGGCAAAAATACTGGAGTGGGTACCCATTCTTTTCTCCAGGGGATTGCACCTACCCAGGGATTGAACCTAGGTCTCCAGCATTGCAGGCAGATTCTTTACCATCTGAGCCACCAAGGAAGAATCAATCCTGGACCAAATGCCAACGCTATTTCCCACTTTCCCTTCACAGCCAAACTTATAAGGCAAGTAGTTTATATTCAATCTCCACATACTTTAACTTTCCCTACCTTACTGTGATCTAAGAGGCACCCCAACCTCCATCCCTCACCATTACTGAAATCACTTTGACAAAAGCTGCCAGAAACCATTCTAATGCCAAATGCATTCAGCATTTTTCAAACTTTACTTTTTTGTGATGAAACACTACTGACCATACTATTTTGACATTATTCTAACTTTGTTTCTCCTCAATTACCCTAGCCAATTCTTGGAATTATTTGTTTGAAGTACAGTTGTTGTTGTTGTTGTTTAGTTGCTAAGTTGTGTCTGATTCTTTTATGACCACATGGACTGTAGCCCGCCAGGTTCCTCTTAGCACTGAGCCACCCAGGAGGCCCTGAAATACAGTATTATCATTTAAATACAGTATTATTATTGGCCAAGGTTCTTTCAATCTCTCATCAGTTTGCACATTTTTCTTAGAAATCTAATCCTCTCCCATGGATTCATGTAATATGACAGACATGTGACACACATAATATTTTATATTGACAGATCACAACCTATCTTTAACTCAAAGACCAGTTTATTTTTTGGAGATCCAGACCATAAACCCAACTTCCTACTAGACAGTCCACCCTGACACACATGTATCTCAGATTCAATATGTCCAAAATCTAACTCACCTAACCCCTTCCCTAAATCCTCATCTAATATTCTCCAAATTAGTGAATGGCAACACCATACATACACCTAACATCTTAAATATTACTCAGAGCCCATCATTTTTAGGTCAGCTGCCACTGCCCTTGTTCAAGCATTCATCAACTTTCATCTCTTCTACTATAATGTGTCCTTGCTTCCATCATGAAACCTATTTTCCACACAAATGAAGAGATGGTCTATTTAAGTGCAATCTGATTAAATCATTCTAACAACATAAACATGATCAAGACATTCCTCTTTCAATGAAGCCTAAGTTCTAGTTTCTTGGCAGTGCACATATTTCATTGCTGAGTGACCTTCACCCCTAAGATCTAGAAACAGCAACTTGGATTTCCCTGTGCTTATGCTATCTGAAAGCTCTTTACATGATGTAGTCACTTTAAGAGTATCATTCTCAATTCCAAAGCTTGCTTAGAAGTTGCATGTATAGTAAAGTGTCTTGAAAACCTTCTCTGCAATACTTCTACCCCTACAAAACTACTCACTTCTCTGTATTATGCAATATGTATCATGTGAAAAAAAAACTCAATTTTTGCTGAATTTGCTCTTTAGAACTCAAACTGGTATCAACAAAATCTGAATCTGCTCAAATCAGTTACAGAGAATTAGTAGAGTCTTTCTACTGATCAGAAAATAAAGTATGAATGCATCAGAACAGACCCATTACCATTTATGATGATAAAGCACATATCCCACTAAAAGCGGATAAAGATTACCAGGTCAGTATAAAAGGAAAAAAATGTCATTTTTTACATCAAGAAGAGTATATGTAACACTGCAAATACAAACACATATTTTACTGTATCTAATACCTTCTTATAGCACAATTTCAATCTAATAATAATTCTAATCCTCTACTGAAACACCTATTAACAACGAATACATTAAAAAATATTTCCAAAAAATAATTTAGAAAAGGAAGAACAGTTTTTGAAGGCAATTGTGTCAGAATTTTGAAATCTTCCTATTTTACCATTAAAGGTAGAGCTCCTAATTGCAAGTGATGAAGCCGAGGTGGTGCATGGTAATGGGCCAAGTGAGGATGCAATGCTCCAGGTGTATAAGTAGCTGCAGTTACTCCAGCTTCAATTCCCAGTTCCCTGACAAAGGAGAACAGTTTAAATGTTAGATATCCTTACAGTGTCTATTATCAACAGAAATGCAGGAGTATGTTTACATTTTTTAATGTCATCTGAAGATTCTTATCTTACTTAGCTGAGAAAAAAAGATAATTTAGCCCAAAAGATATAATAATTTCAAGTTCATTTTAGAAACCAAAATTCAAAGGTTCAACTTTGTGACCATGAGGAGCAAGGCATCTGTATCCAGTTTCACACCTTACAAAGGAAGGACATATGAGTGGCCTTAAGGTTCCTTCCAATCTAAAAGTCTGATTTTTCATGAGAAGCATATACAATTGAGTTTACTTTTTTGGTTTATATGAATATTGCTCCCAGGTCTTTTGTTTGTTGGATAGTGCCTCTGGATTGTTGGCATCAAGGATAATTCAAAGAGTAAACACTTCTATACCTTATAAAGCAAGGGTAAACAAAATTTTAGAAAGTAAAACTGGTAAATATCAAATCTTCATTTATTTATTCTCATTTTATATTTTGTCTGAAAAGTCTCTGTGGATCAAGATCTCAATAGCTACCTACAGACAACAGATTCAGAAAGAAAATTAATGCAAATTTGCCTCCATTTCTCTAGGAAACAACTCAAGCCTGGAGGATCCAGGCTAGATTTCCCTTGTCAATAGCAGGGGTTAAGGGAGGTACAGCAAACCTGAGTACAAAGGTGGGGGTGCTAGATAAAGAAGTTATGAAAAATTTAGGGGTTTTATTTTGGTGGTAGATCTCTGAGTAACAACAACAAAAAAGTTCTATTCCAGTTTGACAGGGTTCCCTGCCCTAGAACTCCAGTTGCTACTCTTTCCTCCCCAAGTCTCTTATGACTCACCCAGAGACAGTGAGTCACAGCTAAGCTGGAATTCAGTTTCTCTGTATTATCCTTAAAAAAAATTTTTATATATCTAGCTATTTGCTGTGCTAGGTCTTAGCTGCAACACTCAGGATCTTCAATCTTGTTGTGACATGTGGGACCTTTACTTGCGGAATGCGAACTCTTAGTTGCAGCGTATGAGATCTAGTTCCTTGACCAGGGATCGAACCCAGACTCCCTGCATTGAAAGTCCAATCTCAGCCACTGGTCCACCAGGCAAGTCCCCACATTACCCTTCCCCTACAAAGTATCTCTTCCACCTTTTCTACCACAAGAAACTGATCACAGCTCTGAAATAAATAAGATACTGACCAGGCAGATCTCTCCGGAGCCTGTCGAGGATGTGAGGACATAGTCTGAGGCACATGAATATGATGCCCGTGACCATAATTTGGGTGCATCCTATGTGGATGGGGAGGGGGGCGTTCATGTGCCCGCCTGGAAACACAGAACACAAAAAGACCACTGGAAATAATTGAATAATTGGTTATTTCTTAATGTATAAAAAAACAATCTAGTATTAATATTATAAACATCTATAGATTAGTCTTGAAATTAACTCTGTAACAATAAATTATAAAAATGCAATATAAAATAACTTAATGATTAACAATAAATCAAGAAACCATAGTCCCACAAATTCTCACTACTCATTTATTTCAATGTCTCCAATCCAAATATCATCCAATGGAAAAAACAGTATCTTTATAATCTTTATATGGCAGATATTTTAAATAGAATAACAGGAACTAAATGAAAATAAAATTAAAAAAATTAATACTCCAGCATATGCTATAGACATAAGGAAGTTGTTTATATAAACATATAAAACAGAAGAAATGGAAACTATCTTGCGTCATCTTTTTGCTGTAATAATACTCATCCATTTTAATGGATAAAACTTCTAAGTTAAAAAAAAAAAACTTCTAAGGAAAAAAATTTAACCTGTGCATTTTCTTCAAACACATGCAAATACATGTCAACACATCTGGGAAACTGGTATTACTTCTATTCACACTCTTTATTCATCAGTCCAGCTTACTGTATTTTCTCTTTCTAAAGTCCGTCAAATTTACAAATGCAAATGGTAACAAAGTTCTAAACGAATGGCACTTGAGAAAAAAACAGTTCTAGGGATTCATTTTAATAGTCTAATTCTCATTTTCTACTAGTTTCAAACACATATACAGAGTTTTCATGTTTAACCTTAATAATTCAGAACAGGTAATTTTCTAGATACTGGAAGATAAAAATATTAATTGGCAACTTTCTATATAAAGAGGCATTATATTAAAATGACAGAAATAATCACAGATTCTAAATATAACCTTAAATTATGTAACTAAAGAAAGAAGTTACACAAGAGCCAGATCATTGATTAAATCAAGAGTCTGCAAACATTCTGTAAGGGCCAAATACTTAATATTGCTTGCTCTATAGGCCACATGGTTTCTGTTCTAACTACTCAACTTGGTTTTTGTAGTGTAAAAGAAGCTACAGACAATATATAGATGAACCAGTGAAGCCATTTTCCTGCATAACTTTAATAGGCAGGCAGAATAAGACCAACAAAGTACATTGCCCCAAATTAGAACATCAGATCCTGAGTTTTCCAAAGAAAACAAAAACTTCTTTTTGTTTTTATAGTCTTTTCATATGAAATAACCTGATATAAAATTTTTATGTCAGCACCTACAACTCAGGATAAGACATTCTGGTTAGTAAAAAATTAATTTCCTAGTGAACTGAGGATTAAGTATAGCTATATTGCTTCTGAAGACTTTACAGTTTTAAAAGTCAATGGAAATAGAAGGCAAAGAATAAAGGGTGATTATCTTTTTAAAAACGTAAAACATACGTTGGATGCTGCATCATTCTCCTTCTTTGAACTTCCATCCTCTGCATCATTTCATGAGGATGCAGTCTTTGTGCTGGAGGTGCTGTGGCTGGAATATGGTGTGAAATTGGCTGGTGTGTGGGAGGAAGATGCTGAGGGATTGGTGCAGCTGTACTGGCTAAATGAGTTGGAGGTGGGGGTGCCACGGGGTGAGATGTTGCATGAGACGATATTTGAGAATGGAAAGCATGAACAGGATGAGGAATAACATAATCCACTTGAGGTGGAGGCTGAGTCTGAGGAGGAGGGTTTCCATGAGAGTGGGGGCAAGCAGAGGTTTGATGATGAAGTGGTCTTGTCAAAGAAGCATCTGTAAGAAAAATACAAGCACCACAAGGTTAAACATATATTGCCATAATACATTCATGTTATACTTTACAAACATATTAGTGTATTTTATTTTATAAATACTTTATCAATGCTTGAGTCTGCTTGCTTAGTCTTGTTCGGCAACCTGCTTTCTTCGAGTAATCATAGGTATCTTCTCAAGTCAATATATATAGCTTTACTTCATTCACAGCATTTCATTACAAGAAGGCACCAAAATTTGTTGAAGAAATCACCATTGATAAAAACTGGAAGCAAACCAAAGCTGCAATAAACATCTCTGTGTATAATTCCTCTTGTGCTCTCTTTCATACATGCCCATGTACACGAATGTCTGAACACAAAGACACACATTCATACACACCACTCACGGAAAGGTTCTATAGCATAAACTCCTATAAGCAGATCTGAGTCTGAAAGAATAATTTAAATTCAGATTACTGTTGTTGATCATGGTCGACTCTGTTATTCCATGGACTGCAGCACGCCAGGCTTCCTTGTCCTTCACTATCTCCCAGAGTTTGCTGAAACTCATGTCCACTGAGTCAATGATGCCATTCAACTATTTCATCCTCTGTTGCACCCTTCTCTTGCCCTCAATCTTTCCCAGCATCAGGGAAAGATTGGCTCTTCGCATCAGGTGGCCAAAATATTGGAGCTTTAGCTTCAGCATCAGTTCTTCCAATGATATTCAGGGTTGATTTCCTTTAGGATTGACTGGTTTGATATCCTTGCTGTCCTAGGGGCTGTCAGAGTCTTCTCCAACATCACAGTTCAAAAGCATCAATTCTTTGGTGCTCAACCTTCTTTATGGTTCAACTCTCATATCCATACATGACTAATGGAAAAACCATAGCTTTGATTATATGGACCTTTGTTGGCAAAGTGATGTCTCTGCTTTTTAATATGCTGTCTAGATTTGTCATAGCTATTACTACAAGGAGCAAGTGCTTTTAATTCTGTGGCTGCAGTCACCATCCACAGCAATTTTGGAGCCCAAGGAAATAAATAAAGTCTGTCACTGTTTCCATTTTTTCCCCCATCTATTTCCATGAAGTGATGTGACTAGATACCATGACCTTAGTTTTCTGAATGCTGAGTTTCAAGCCAGCTTTTTCACTCTCCTCTTTCACCTTCATCAAGGGGCTCTTTAGTTCCTCTTTGCTTTCTACCATTAGGATGGTATCACCTGCACATCTGAGGTTACGGTTATTTCTCTCAGCAATCTTGATTCCAGCTTGTGCTTCATCCAGCCCAGCATTTTGCATGATATACTCTGCATATAAGTTAAATAAGCAGAGTGATAATATACAGCTTTGATGTATTTCTTTCCAATTTGAACCAGTCAGTTGTTCCTTGTAAGGTCCTAACTGTTGTTTCTTGGTCCATATACAGGTTTCTCAGGTGGCAGGTAAGGTGGTCTGGTATTCCCATCTCTTTAAGAACTTTTCACAGTTTGCTGTGATTCACTAGTGTAGTCAATGAAGCAGAAGTAGATGTTTTTCTGGAATTCCCTTGCTTTTTCTAGGATCTAACGGATGTTGGCCATTTGATCTAAATTCAGATACTAGTTGACAAAACACCTTTCCCAAAAGTTTATCATAATCAATTACCATCAACAGTACATGAGAGTTCCTGACTAATTACACTGTCACATTTTTTACATGCTAATCAGAAAAAAATTTATTCATTAATCAATTATATTTCTTCCCAGAATTATCTATTCACATTCTTAGCTTATAATTCACCTTTTTCTTATTGATTTATAAGTATTCTTTGTATACATGGGAGCTTTGTCATAAGAAAAAGTATAGTATAAACACTGTCATAGTATAAACATTTTTCCAAATTGTCTCCTGGCAATTTTACTTTGCCATAAGTATTTTGCTTTTGTAAAATCAAATGTATACATTATATATTTATAAACACATAAATCATGTTTTCTTTTATCATTAATGGTTATATAGCACTATAGAGAGGAAAGGAACTTGCAAGTCCCAGGCATGCCTGTAAACATGTATTTTCACCACTGCACTTCTCTCCCTGCCCCATGCTATTTTTCCTGTGCTATATATTAAATAGAGGGTATATTTGCTAGCAACTTGCCATGAAAATCAGCCTTTATCAAGATGGTTTCACCCATTTCTTCAATCTGAATCTTTATGTTGCAAAATGACTGTTGAAAGGTCCCTTAAAGGAATACTTTTCTCTCTTACTCTTAGAAAGCATCAGTTTGAGGTCTAAAAGTAAGTTTGTCTCCTCCGCGGATTTCAGCCCTAATTTCATTTTATTTGTAAGATTTTCTTGGTAGCCTGGTATGGAGCCATAGCATTTCTCTAGTTTCATTACAGAAAGATTACCTTCAATTTTTAATTGCTTTGATTCGTGCAGCAGGGGTGAAAGTTAGGTAACCACAGACTCATTCAGCCATACTTCAAAGGAAAACGTGTTAGCATATATTTAAAGGAAACTTTCACTGAGCTCAATTTAAGTTGTGAGACATATTTTTAAACTAATTTTCTAAAAGTTGTATTGTCAAATCAGTGTTTTACTCTAAGAAGTCACAAAGCTCAGTACTTCTTAGTCATCAAAAAAGAAGTCACTAAGTTCTCTGTTAACTATTCTTCCTCAAATTTAGAGCATTTTGCCCAGTTTCACAGCAAGGTTCTCTAACTCTATAAATTATTATACAAGAAATAATACTCAAAAATATCACAAAATGCTAAAGTTTTGCTTTGGAATGAATCAATTTATTTAACCCTTCATTAATCATTTTTCAACTTTACTGAGGTATACTGAGGTATAATTAACAATTAAAACAATACATCCAAAGTGCATAATATGATAATTTGACACATTATACTGCATGAAATGACTACCACAATCAGTTTAATTAACATATACATCACCTCACACAGTTGCCAATTTTTGTGTGTGATGAAAACGTCAGCCATCATTATAACGCACTGTTTATCTAAACAAAATAATTAATAATCATTGTATAAAGGTGATATATTCTGCATTCCCACAGATCATTTCCCTTTTTTCTGTATTATGTGTTCTTGCCAGTAAAAATAAACAAACAAAATTTTTCTTGATATTGTTTCTTAAAAGTTTAGCATGTCACTTTAACCCAGCAATCTCAATCCTAGAAGTTGCCCTACGGACTAGTAGAAAACTACAAATAATTTAAATGTTTATCAACTGAGGACTAACTCAATATACAATAGAATATTATGAGGATATTAAAAACAATGAGCTAGAATTTTATATTTTACAAAAATCTGAGACATATTGTTAAATTTTTTAAAAATGAAAAAGAGGGAAATACTATGTTTGATATCCCATTTTTTTAAAAAAAGGAGAGATATGTCATAATAAGAAATGTGTCATAACAACATGTGCAGAGAAAGAAAATTTCTGAAAGGGTTTATAACGAACTATAAAACAGTTGCTATCACTGAGGTACTGGGATTAGTGGGAAGAATGGAGAAGGACTTTTAACTTCTTATTTTATATTATTCTGTGATTTCAATTTCTTAAGGTGTACACAAGCTACTTTTATGATAAAAAGAAAACATTAATTTTTTAGATTAGGACATAAAAAAACAAAGGATACACTTATAAATTGCTTCAGTATATTATTTTTAAAGAGGAGGGGGAGAAAACTACACATTTTGAGTTTCCAATAAAAGGTGATAAATGAAAGATGAATATCAACAACTATTACAGAACAGCCTGCACATCCTTCCAGTATTCACACACAGAATTTGTCCACTGGTTAATGCTTTGCAAAAACTTGCACTCTTGAAAAGATAAATGATGTATCACCAGATTTCACTGTACAAATTCTGGGTTGACTCTAGCTGTATATGCAGGACACAGATTTTTGAAATTATAGGACTGGAATTGTAAGAAGATAAATAACTGAACATTATCCCTCGTATGTAATCAGGGGACAAAAGCAAATTTCCTTGCCAATGTTTTGCTTTACTCCTGGCATGAATTTTCAGTGCTTTTTTTTAAAAATCAAAATATTTAATAAGTTTCCATCTGATTATTAGCCTATGATTTAACAAAGCAATAAATACATAGCCTAAGGTTATTCTCATTTCTTGTATCTTATAGATTTCAATTTCTTAGAAAAGTCGTATCTGATTCTATTTTAATTGCTTACATGAAAAGAGGACAGATAACCTTTCTACAACAGGCTTTCTGTCAAGGAATTTTCTCCTGTATCTCAGTTAAGTTTCAGAATTCTTAAAAATTTACTTTCCTATGCATAGAAACAACTACTAAACCTTCCAATTTCTTTTTAATACTAAAGAATAAATATAAATTCCTTAAAATTTCCTTTTATAGGAATCTAAAGTGCCGTTCAATGTACTTCTAAAAGACAGATATTAAAACATAAATGTTAAAATGTGTATCAGACAAATATGGTATTTTTTATTATTTTCCCAGACCTTTTAAAACATCTGCCATTTTTGCTTAAGAAGACCGCTTTAGGTATATGAGTTGAAGGAAGGATGAAATGGGAAAAATACACTCCACTTTTTGGTCAAGGAAATACTAGAAATTTATAAATTAGAATTACTGAAAGGTTATTAAATGGAGGAGAGTACAATGCTTCATTTATGTGCCTCTAAGTTCTTTGCCTATTAAATTTATACTTACAAGGAGGTGGCATATAATGTCGACAAGATGACAGTGAGGCTTGTGGAGGGGGCTGGGGCTGGGGCTGGGCAACCATGCTTGATCCATAACCATCTATTGATAATGGCTGACTTGGGGCAGCGGCAGCAGCAGCCTGATGGCCAAAGATTGCAGCTCGGGAAGAAGAAACAGGACAGCAGGGGTCAAATGCAGATGCTCCATGAAAACCAGCACTTCCATGACTTCTGATACCACTGCTGCTCAGGTCTACTGGCAATGCCTGCTGTATAAAGAGGAACTATGTTTTATCTTTCTAAAATTTGGTCAAAACATTGTTTATGGTATACTGTAGAAGTAATGTAATCTAGAAAAATAGAATCAATAAATTTGAAACTGGTAAAATTTTGAGTGTGAAGACCTACTGAGCACCAAAATATACTATGTGTATCTTGGATTGTAAAAATTATAGTGCTTATCCACTTAAAAACTATAATCAATTTTAAATAACCAAGTATGTGATAGTGCTTGAACAAAAATTAATGTATTATTTTAAGATCTATTTATGTTCCATATACTAGGTCTTAAGAGAAAAACTTTTAAATCATACTTCGATATCCTCCTTTACACCAAATTCTTCACTGGTAATTTAGGACTCCTTCAGAAAACATATAATCATGCCACTGAAAACATTTAAGGTTTCAGGTAAAAATCTGTCTCATTTTTAAAGCAAGGATTCAACTAAAACTCAAATAGTGAAAACATCCAAGATAACAAAGGGTCTAAGATTATTCAAGCTAAAACCATTAGTTAGCTTTGCCTCACAACCTTTTTCACTTAAAAAAAATTAAGCCATGATTACTTTTATTAGTAAGGTAATTTTAGGGAAGGATCATTTACCAAGTTGAAAAATCAAAGAGCCTAAATTCCATCCCTACTACAGCACTTTGAAAAGTCCTAAGGAAAACACTTTACCTTCTACTCTAGAGCAGATAACAGAAACAGAATTGTTTCTTTACAGTCTTAAGTATTTTAAGTATAAGCCTTTGCTTTAGTACAGCTGCAATTTTTAAAATACGATTAAAGAAAATGAAGATGTTATATACGGAATCATATGTAGGGATTGTTCACTGCTGAAAGCTGAGGGGCTAGAGGTGAGGAAAGCTAGGGTAATGCATTTATTAGAGGCCCAGGTCACTTAGTCCAGTGAGGAACCATAGCGGTCTTAGTGTATTTTAAAAATTTATTTTATTATTATTATTTTTAGAGACAGAGTGGTCTTTGTGGTTTCAATGGCCACCCTGTTCAGAGGATAATAGAAACATAAGAAACTCTGGATATTAAAAAGGAAGGAGGAGGACGGTACAGAATGAGGGAAGGACAATAGAACTACTTTCCTCTTGTATATTACGTGTCTACAATCAATTAAGTAAATGTCTGACGTCTTTCTTCTGAGTTGGCAAATACAATATCAGCTTCTAATCTGAATAAGGTTTAAGAACAATATTTTAAGATTGTGAATTATTACTGATGACTCAAATCCTTTGTGTATTTCCTATTTAGGTTAAAATTTGGCAAATGGACTGGAATATTAACATACTAGGAAGGTGAGCAAATTTCCTATCTTCTTCTCCAGTCAGTGATTAAGAAAACTCTCAAAGTGTGAGTAAAGTAGGGTGAAGGTCCTCGTAGAAGCAACCGAGGGTAAAGTTAACAGTAGAGAATAAGAAGAGGGAAAAAACCAACAGAGAGAACCCTCTTCTTCACAATTCCAAGAGTTCACTCAATTCTTATTCTAGAAGGAAAAGAGGGGTTAAGCAAGATGGTACAAAAATAGCGAATATTACTTTTTTGTTGTTCAGTCACTAAGTCCTTGTGACCCCATGGACTGTAGCCCACCAGGCTCCTCTGTCAATTGGATTTCCTAGGCAAGAATACTGGAGTAGGTTGCCATTTCTTTCTGCAGGGGATCTTCCTGAAGGGAAGGCCAAGAATGCTGGAGTGGGCAGGCTATCCCTTTTCCCATGGATTTCCCCAACCCAGGAATCAAACCAGGGTCTCCAGCATTGCAGGCAGATTCTTTACCAACTAGGCTATCAGGGAAGCCCTTTACGTCATAAATAATGCATAACACTAATTAAACTATTCTATCACAAAAGAGAAAGCTATGCCCAAAGGAGTAGTATGATAGAGTCAAGTGACCACTAAAGCTTCTCTGTTGTTAAGACTAATCCTCCCCAATCTTTCTCTGCCTATCTACAGTTTGACAGTCATGAGACACCACACAATTATAAATTCCAAGATCAATAATCTTCTCCTCAGCTTCCTACTATGTCCACATAGGCCTCAAATGTAGACTATATGAGACTATCTCATGTACATGTGGTTAATTTCAGAGTCCTACAAAGAGCTACATGAATCTCAAACTGTTCATATCTCCAAAACCTCACTCTTTAGCTTCATATTCATTATCACTACTGAATGCCTGATCCTGCTGATCTTCCTCAAGGTTTGTGTATAGTCCAAATACTTCTACTTAGAGATAGATGTTAGAGAAGATCTCCTGGAGAAGGAAATAGCAACCCACTCTGGTATTCTTGCCTGGAGAATTCTGTGGACAGAGGAGCCCAGCAGGCTACAGTCCACAGGGTCACAAAAAGTCGGACACAACTGAGCAACTAACAATTGAGAGAGAGACAGATCAGTAGGTTACACCTATATTTGACATAAAACAAAAAAAGAGATTCTACCTATAATTAAGTCACTCAGGTTGCTTTTTTAGGCCCAAAAGGTAGAACAGGTGTAGTCGACCAACAGATGTTAGTACTTAAAACTGCTGTTACCAGAGCCAAAACATCACCTAAAATCTCTTTAATCACATTTCCTACTAAACCCTTTCAATTTTTTTTTTTTTTATATCAGCAGCTAGTTTCTTCTTCTTAAGGGAACACTTCACTTTCTTAATTTTAATTTGTCAGAACCAGAAGAGATAATCATCAAAAATTTAAAAGATGAAGCAAGTAAAGTACTTGAGGAAAGGGGAGAGGGTACAGTGAAGCACTTATTCTGAATTTCACTTTAACTTTTTCTAGCCCATTTTTTTTTAGCACATGGGTCACTTACCATTTTATATTACCCATTTTGTTTTCTGAAGTATGCCAGGTTTACATCACAATTATACACAGAAACAACACAGCAAAAGTTAAAATAGCACATAATACCTCACCTTATTTACTCCATGTGATCACCAATATGAATTTAACATTATTGACATTTTAAGTACTCACTAATAATATCAACCAATTTACTTAATTAGCAAAAAAATATTACTGATAATTTTTTCTGCTGATATTTCAATTTCCCAGAAACTAAAAATCTAATCTGCTCCTGAGAAACAAGAGGTTCCTCCCTGTATGGTTTTGCAGCTGAGAAGTCTGTTTATTTCTAGATGAGTGGAGATTATCAGGAGGCTCCAGAAGAGGAGGTAGAGGAGGAAAAAACTGGGAGAATTCCCCAATTTCTCATGAATGAGGCTGACACTGAAGTTTCAACACCTTTGTTTGAAATGAAATTCTAAACATTAAATCCACTTATATTTAACTAAAAACACTGAAAAACACTCCAGAATAAAAAATAGTATCCAATCATCCACATCCCTGGTCCCCTCAAATGGCTGCAATCATTTAAAACATGAGAAAACCCTAAATACTTAATTTAAAAAAAAAATCACAGATCATTAAATTATGCTACTCTTGCAGGGACAAAAAGAATGACTTATTTGGAACATAAACTTTATCATTAGATTTTTTTTCTCTGGCAGGAACTGCAATTTTAAAAAGTTAAGAACTCATCAAATTCCACATACCTGGTCATGGTAGCTGGTACTAGAAGTACTATTTGCTCCACAAGGTGGTTGTACTTGTGGAGGTCTTTCCACAGGACAAGTAGGATCACTAAAGGAAGGAGAAACTGGGACAGCTGGGTGGGGAGTATGATGATGGTGGTGATGATGCTGAAAATGGTGGCCATGCTGCTGAAAGCAACTTGTGTGTGGATGTCCTAATGCATGGTGATTCTGCGATGACCCTCCACAGGGCGAGTGCTGGGGACAGCAGGAAGGTAACCTAGGCATTGCAGGAGGGCCAGTTTCTGTTACAGCATTAGACGCAGTTCTCCTCGAGTCATCTTGAAATGAAAAAATGCACAGATCAATTAAATGATCAAGTATCACTGTGTAAAAAATACGTGTGTGTGCTTATCTGCTCAATCATGTCTGACTCTTCACAACCCCATGGACTGTAGTCCACCAGGCTTCTCGGTCCATGGGATTCTCCAGGCAAGAATACTGGACGGAGTAAGGTAGCCATTCCCTTCTCCAGGGGATCTTCCTGACCCATGGACCAATCCGGGTCTCCTACATTGCAGGCAGATTCTTTACCAACTGAGCAACCTTGTGTATAAATGTGTATAAATAGGTGAATAATAAGTGATTAGTGAATTCAAGTGTCTGTAAATAATAATGTGATATAATCACACTCTTAACATGTATATCCTATAATTTTAGGCAGTGGTCTTCACTGGGATTTTCTTCCAAGCTTCAAGAGGCTTGTATTTACCATGACATCTAAATATGGCAATAAATCACCTTTTCCTTGGTCATGATAAATTATTAGTTTTTAAAAATAAATTATTAGTTTTAAATTGCATTTTAAAATCTCCAAAGTATCATGGGAGTCCTTCCAATATATACAACAAATACTCTTAATACTATGAATCATTCCTATATAATGAAGACTACTATGTCACACTTCTTAAAATCTTAACTTCTAAAAGATATAACCATCCAACTCAGAGCATATCTGGCTAAGTCTTACTAACTTCCAATGTTTTTTCCCTTTTTCTGGTCTCTAACCTCAAACCCAGTAGAACAAAAGAAATGATAAGATTCTACCTGGTTGAAAATTAAAAGTCTCCTGTAATAATTTTGTGAATCAAAGTTGAATAGTGGGATAAAAGCATGAAGTCAGATGGGCTTAAATTCTAATCCTGAGTCTAATTTGAGTAATGTGACCTTAAGAAAGTTATTTAATCTCTTTCTCACCTATTAAATGTAGCAGTAACTATCTTGCATGGCTGTTCTTAGAAAAGATAATAATCTTCTAGGTACAAAACATCTGAGTCCTAATTATGCTCTGTCGCATGCACAGAGTTACTTTGAAGGTACATTCTTCCAGGCCAGAAGAAAAGCAAAGGTGTCCCCAGAAGGTTTATCCTAGTGTTTCAAACTCCTCTAAGAAACAGCACCCTTTCCTCAAACTACATATGTGCAAATTAAAAAAACATAAAAATGGAGATACATTTTTTACTTAAAAAATAAAAATTAGAGGACTAGAAAACCCAAAGCCTTGTCCTTCCTTTCCCCCACATGACTCAGAAGCATCTCCTCAGAATTCTTAGGATTCTAGAGTACACCTGTGTTCCAGCCATATTTCTAGAATAACCAATACCAGGGATACCCTACTCCTATTTGGCTCACAATACAAAGCTATTCTCTTCTGGGTCAATGTACCAATTAGGAATCTTATAGTTATTTAGAAACAATACTAAAAATCCAACCAAAACTGGCTAAAACAATGAAGGGAATTTACAGATTCACATAAATGAATCTGGGTGGCTCTGACTGACGACACCTCCCTGTAATTCTCCAGGGTCTGCCTTCCTATACATGTCCTATTCTGCTGTTGCCGAGTCTCTTCTGGGCAAACCTAAACTCTTCGTAAACCCTGTTAGGCAGTATCTCTATTCTAAATCTCTGAATATTGTTTTATTTCCCCCTCAAATTCCTATTCTGGCCTATTTGGGCTAATTTTCTGAGCCCTTTTGTATGGGTTCTTAACCTGAGAACCAGAATTCAGGAGTCTGTAAACTCAGATAGAAAAGAATTACACTAATCTCTAGTAGCTTCCTGGAATTAATACTACCTTGTTATCACAAGTTGAGAGGTTAAATATCACAAGTAATTTGTAACAAAAACAAAAAAGATAAAAAGTCAACAAGTTGTTCACTTTTAAAACATAAGTGATAGCAGATTCAAAGTCAGTTTGATAACTACATCCCTTTTATTCATTTGCATTTCAAATTTCTTGAGTAACCTGGATAGAATCACAACTGGCATACTAGAAACTGACCATGATCAACAGCTATCTTAGTTATGCTGAATCAAAAGTAGCTATTTTCTATAGGCTGTAATATTTATAGCAATATCATTATTATCCGATCTTTACTTTCTACAACATTTCTGGGGTTATATCTCCGTCTCCATGTCAAAATGTTACACAAGTAAATGTCATTTATTATGTGTTACTTCAGAAAAGAAAATCAAAAACCTTTAGGACACTAAATCCATTCAGTGGATGGGCTAAATGACCTTCACGGTTCCTTCCAACTGTGACACATTAATTTTACAAATTGAAAAACTCTAAGACTCAGATGAGTCTGTAACCAGAGCAAGAGACCTAGGGACTGCATGACCAAAGTGATAGATATGACATTTATCTGTTTAAAAATGACTTGCCCTCTTGGTCTTCAATTATTACAAAAACAAAGGTCAGAGTGAGAGAAGAGGAAGCACAGTAACTATAATATCCTTAAGGCTGAATATATATATTTAAGGGGTTAAATGATTAACAGTATGCCCCTCAAAAGAGGACTGACCTTATAGCTCTACTTCTTAGGGTACAGTTTTGACTTCCAATTACGTTAACATCTGTTTTCCTACAGTCCAGAAGCTATTTGTTGCTCAAACAAGGTAGAAATCCAAAGTAAAGACAACTGAATCTCCTGTTGTTCAAGAGTTAATAAACAAAGAAAATTGCCAGAGCAGAGTGAAATACAAAGATACCTGATTAAGTAAATAAACCCTGCCCTTTTTAAAAATTAAAATTAGCCTACTGAGTGTCCACTAAAAATAGATCATCACAAATCTACATCAGAGAAATTAACTCCACATCCCAGTGACATCAAGCTGGTTAAAGTATTTACTGTAATTCAAAGGTAAGAAGAAGAAGAATACTGAGATGTACTCATGCATTTATTCATTTATTTGGCAAGTGTTACATATAATAATAACATGGCTAAGGATCTATAAAGATACTGGAAAATACAACAGCAAAAAGGAAAGTCTTGGTCATTAAAATAATTTAGGGATATTGTCTGCTTTTGTTGTTTTATCTCTAGCAACTAGAAACAAACTACAACATAGGCAGATCAATAAGCACTTGCTAAATTTAAGCTAACCTCGCAAGGGAAAAGAGGCATTACCTGCATGGGAGCAGCTTAGTGCTAAAAAAAGGAAGACTTGATCTTTGGTCCTCAAGGAGCTCATCATCAAGCACAGAGAAAATTTAAAAAGAAATCAACCAGTATTGTAACAGAAGCACTGGGTTCTAGTACAGTATAGAGCCAACACTGTCCCCCAAGGAGTATCCAGCAACAACTGGGGATACTTTTGGCTCTCACAACTGGAGGGGAGGGGGCACTAGGTTATTCAGTGGGTGGAAGCCAAGAAGGATGCTAAATATCCTACAATGCACAGGAGAGCCTGCCCACCCCAAGGTTGAGATATCCTGGCATAAAGAATACAGGGATTCAAGCTAGACTTTGTAGGTCTGAATTCTGGCTCTACTGTCATATAACCTTAGATAAGTTACTTCACCTGCAAAATGAGAATAATCATAGAATCTGTCTCACAGGTTATTACAAAAGTCAGAGCTACTATAAATAATTAACCAATATTATGAGTTCAACAGGTGTTAGCTATTATTATCCGCTACAATTGTTAGCTCTTTTTATGTTGTGTTCCCAGTGTCTAGAACAGTGCCTGATACATAGCATGCAATCAATAAATAGTTTGCTGAATAAATGAATACACAAGATATGTATGCATACGCTAGGAACACATTGAGAAATCGTACAGATGATAAGCTGACTGGAGGCATGCTGAGTTTGAGGTGACTTCAGAATAGCCCAGAGGAGAGGAAGCTGGATATGAAAGTTTAAAACAAGGAGAGCACTCTGGAAGCACAAAATGGTGAGTCACTGACTACTGGTGGCAGGTGAAAACACCTACACTTATGAGATCGACCAGTGAAAAAAGGGATGAGAATAGAGTTCTAGGAGAAAAGAAGATGAGAAGAAAATTTACTGCCAGATTTTAAACATCATGGTTGTTTTAAAAGGAGTCAAAGTTAAATGAAGGAGTTTAAGGTGAAGAAGATCCCTTAGGTGTACACAGACTTAACACAAATGCACATGTACATGTACGAAAGGAATGAAACCAGCACAGATGCTGAACACACAGGCAAGATTAAAACAAGGTCAAGGACACAAAAAAGCATAGCATGAAGAGCATAGATAAAGAAACTGGAAGCTACAGGAAGGGAGTTAAGAGACCAGCAGTTAGGAGATATGGATAGGTATAAACATACCAAAGTTTTTATTAAAGGGGCTGGAAGTTACAAGTATTCATGCATGAGAACCTTCATTTATTTTTTTAATCCTCCTTCCACCCCCAGAAATGAGAATCTTAAGGAAAATAAGACAATTTTGGAATAGACACTGAGGGGAAGGAAAGGGAAGGGAACTAATTGAGGTATCATACTATCACAACTTATTACCAACAGCCCCAAGATTTGATTCCATAAATTCAGGAGGCACTGATCTGCACGGTTCTATGATTTCTATCAGCCCCATTTAGAAACCTGAATAAGAGAGAAGCTAGACGGCTCAAGTGATTCAAGGTTGGACATATGCAAGAAGGTGCAAAGTAAAGACAGGATGTGAAGAAAATAGGTGAATGATATTCTACAGTCCTGGAAGGAAATGAAGCCAGCAGAACTGAATGCCCCTAATACAGTCTATCTGTATGTGCTTTTATCAGATTTATACAGAGGAACAACTTGGCCTTGAAAAAGATTCTCCTAGTCTAGAGAAATGTAACATGATTAAGTCTATCAAAAGGGCCATCATAAAAAGATAGAATAAATATCATGGAGAGGGTCCACTCATGCAATGATGTTACTACTTAATAGATTAAATGTGAATCCTAACTAAACAAGTGTGTTAAAAAAATAAGTACATAAATAAAAGCTTTGAGATAAAGTTTTCTTGGGACTGTTTCAAAGTTGTCTTGAAATAAAGTTGGGACTGTTTCACATCTAGTTAAACGCAAGGTACAGAATGCAACCAGAAAAGAGTGTGCGGTCAATAAATGAAATAAAAGCCCATTTCACTTCTGCCTACATTTTCTTTTTCAAAAAATACAGTATTTAAAAGATATCCCTAGGAAATCTTGTTTCCTCAAGGTTCACCTTTAGTTTCCAGGAGAGGGAGATCTAAACCAGACACAGTTTTCCAATCTGCTCAACGTTAAGTTATAAGGATATAAGAATTAAACATATTATTAAAAGCAAAAAAAAAATTTGATATAAAATATATGGTGGTTTCATTATTAATGGTGATTACTATTATTACTGGTGATAGAGGCAATCTACGACCTATAGGGTCTATGATGTCTCTGTTAGTAAACAGCAAGTTCCTATCTCTGTGCCATCATTCAGGAGAGAAAAAAGACTAGTTTAAGATCTAGTCAAACAGCTGATAGGAAAGAACCAGAGACAGCACTGCTAACTGAAACTTAAGAAATAATCTATAAGCTGAAACTATAAAATAATCTCTTTAAAAATTTTTATTGATATATAGTTGATTTACAATGTTGTGTCAGTTTCAGGTATTAAGTGACTCAGTTATTTACATATATATATATATATATATATATTCTTTTCTGGGGCGTGGAGTGGGTGGGCTTCCCTGGTGGCTCAGATGCCTGGAGAATTCCATGGACAGAGAAAGCCTGGTGGGCTATGGTCATAAGGTCATAAAAAGTCAGACATGACTGAGCGACTAACACTTTCACACATCACTTTCACACATCACTTTCACACGTACTCTTTTTTTACATTCTCTTCCCTTATAAATTATTACAAGATATTGAGTATAGTTCCCCTGAGCTATACAGTGGGTCCTTATTGGTTATCTGTTTTATATATCAAAGTGTATATATTTTAATCCCAAACTCCTAGGGATGAAGGAGGAAACATGTTAGGCTGCAAGAAGGAAATTGTTCTAGGACTAGTGAGAAGACATCAGCTCATACTGCACACAATCAGCACCATCATATTCCCTTAACTCCCCAGAGGGCCCTTCTTGCATTTATTTTTCCCTTTTTTTAAAACTATAAAACTCTTAAAACATAAGAGTAAATCTTTGCAACCTTGGGTTAAGCAGTAGCTTCTTAAACATGACACCAGAAGAATAAACAATAAACTTGGGGAAATGGACATCACCAAGCTTCTTAAAACTCCCACTCCTATTTTCAATTCTTCTGGATACGTATTTAGGAGTTGACTTTGGGTCTTGTGGTAACTCCGTGGTTAACTTTTTAAGGAACCATCAGAGTGTCTCCTATCATTTTACACTCCTACCAGATGTTAATAAAGGTTCTAATTTCTCAATATCCTTATTAACACCGGTCATCCTTTGATTTCTTGTTTCTTGTTTTTGTTTTGTTTAATTATAGGCATCTCGGTAGGAGTAAAGTGGAGTTTCATTCTGGTTTTGATTTCCATTTCCCTAATAACTAATGTCTTCATGTGCTTCTGGGTCATTTATATAAATGACCTTCTTCTTTGAGAAAATGGTTATGTACATTCTTTGCCCATTTAAAAACTGGGCTGTTTTTCTTTTTACTGTTAAGCTGTGCAAGTTCTTTATATATTCTGGATACCAGATCCTTATCAAATACACGATTTTCAAATATTTTCTCCCATTCTGTTAGCTATCTTTTCACTTTCTTATAATTACCCTTAATTTACAATAATTTTAAATTTTGATCAAGTCCTATTCATTTTTTTCTTTTGTTGATTGTATTTCTGGTGTCAGCCATTCAATTCTCCCCATCTCTTTCAGTTGAGCTATAATAATCTGGTAACATAGCACACAGAAACTCAAATATGAAGTCATAATCTAATTCTAATAGAGACTACTTTGTTAACATATGATGTTTATTCTAAAAATATACTCTTGCTATCACAGCTAAAATCTTAATAACAACAATTCTTTTTCTAACGAAGAGTCCCTCCCCGCCCCTTTTTATTTTTTAAACATACCTCCTGTAGAAGTACCAGTCATACTATTGCTTGTGAGAGTAGTTGAAGTCTCTGACACTGTGGAGGGTTGGCTACTAGTGACAGCTGCAGCAGTGTCAGAGGCCTGCTCAGAGGTAGATGGATTCGAATTGTTAATGGAAGCGCTTGTGGTTTGTGATTCCATTCTCGCAGAAGTGGTTGGTACTACAGTAGGTTCTACAAAATATAAAATGTTTACTTAGCATTTCAAAACAAATTAGGCAACGGGTTATATTTTAATGAAAGCTAATATTTTTATAGCTATTAAACTTAAAATGTGAACCCTCTGATAAGTACAATATATAGTTTTAAAAGAAAAGCTTTCGTAAAATTAAATCAACATTAAAATGAAATGTTACTGTATTTTTAAATACACGTGTGCATATTCCAATAATTCAAAGGACTAACATAGTTTTTTGGGGTAAGGACCATGTAAGTTTTCTGATCACAGAGAGGTAAAGGGAAAGTCCCTCTGCTATGTTCACACACATTGTCACAGGCTGTTAGAACAGCATACAAATTGTACTTTCTCTGGTACCTATGGATTTTAGAGTCAAACGGTTTGGATAGAAATTTTGATTTTACCACTGACATATTGATCCAGGAGAAATTACTCAACTACTCTTCATTTCCTCATCTACAGAACTAGTAAAGTACAAAATTTTCTTCTAGAACTGTTGTTAGGATGAACAGAGATCACACATATGAAGCACTTATAGATGATGCTTTACAAATGGAAGTCATTTAATAAACATTAGCTGTGATTTTTAATATGTTTTAATTTTTCACATGTCTTTTTGTATGTTTTCCCCCAGTTTTTTTGCAAATATTTTTATCAGTGCTTTCTAATAAAAATTAAAGTTTCTGTAGTAGAAACTGAAAGGAATTTCAGGTAGACCTTAACTTATGAATGAGTTCTATTTTAGACTCTAATTGTTACATGACTTTAATAATTAATAATGGGAATAAATCTGTCCAAAGCATAGTCACAATAATTAGACTTGCAAAGAAAATATTTAAAAGTGATACAGAATAGAATGTGAAGACAACCATTCTATACAATGCAGTACAGGAGACTGATTACTGAAACACAGATAGTGCCTGTTAGTCTATATGGAACCCTATACTTCAGATGCTTAAACAAATATATTTGCCTAAACATAAAAGGGAGAGGAAGGAACTTCTGTTTATTTGCCAATAGTTTATCTCAGTTTCTCAATCAGAGGTATTGACCTTTTTGGTTGAATAATTCTGGACTGGAGCGGGGAGTGGCTTAGAGGTGGGCTGTCCTTTGCATCATAAGATGTTTAGCAGCACCTCTGGCCTCCACTAGATGTTAGTAGCACTCTCCCTCCACTCTGAGAATCAAAAATGTGTAGATACTGCCAAATGTCTCCAGGCACACAAAACGGTCACTAGGTAAGAACCACTGTTCTAACTAAACTTATGTTTTAGATTTACTTTTAGTAAGATGGAAGCCTTACCCTGAGAGAAGGGAGTCTGTCTACTAATCACTGGAATATTTTTAACATAAAAGTATTCTGTTTGAACTAAATTCAAGTGGATTAAAAAATTACTTAGATGGCAGGTGTCACATGGGTAAGCACAAAAAGTTTCCAAAAGAGTCATCAATAATTGACTGGATAATCTTTAATAAATCCTTATTATATTAACCACTTCTTACAGATGATTTATGGTACTTCCAAAATAAAAACCAAGACATTGTTAACTGAAATGTAGACATTGAGAAGAAATTCTCTCTTCATAAACATCTTAACTCCAAAGTACTGGTACTCTGAAAGTTATGATCATCCAAACTGCCAACAGCCAATATTAGAGTTGATTTCACAAGGCCCCTAACTCTTCTGACCTAGCAAATGTATTCTTCATCTAATTTATAGCTAACTGACAAAACTAATGGGCTTCCCTTATGGCTTGGATAGTAAAGAATCCAATCCATATATAGCTTACCAAATATTAAGGACATTATGATTGAGGACTTCTTTTTATTTTTTATTGGAGTATGGTTGCTTTACAATGTTGTATTAGCTCCTACTGTACAGCAAAATGAATCAGCCATACATATACATATATCTCCTCCCTTCTAGACTTCCTTTCCATTCAGGTTACCACAGTTCATTAAGCAGAGTTCCCAACCATTTCCTTCTAAGATGTAACTATCAGTATCTGAAGATAATTCTCAATTTGAGGGAAAATTCACAAATGTATTCATATATTCATACTTGCTTACCACATTTCCTAACCTCTGCTTTCCAACTCTAGCATTGTTTCCTCAGTTACTTGGGTGTAGCTGTATGTAAGCCAAAGAAGTGAAGTCTAAGTCTTAGTCGCCCAGTCATATCCAACTCTCCGCAACCCCATGGTCTGTCCATGGGATTCTCCAGGCAAGAACACTGGAGTGGGTTGCCATTCCCTTCTCCAGGGGATCTTCCTGACCCAGGGATTGAACAGGGTCTCCTGCATTGCAGGCAGGTATTTTACCATCTGGGCTACAGAAGCCCTGTAAGCCAAAACGAAACGCTTAAGCTAAGCAGTACATAAAGTAACCATATTATTACACTGAAAGATAACGTAACTTATAAAAGCAAATTCAACATCTCAAATAACTAGCATTAATCATTTACTCAGTTACACTGCTTTTCTCTTCTGTATTTTAAAACTGTTGTTTCTATTTTTCACAGTAAAGTATGATAGCAATATTATAAATGAAGTAACACATAAGTCTGAGAATAGATCAAACTACCACTTGTAAAAATAATTTTTTCTAAGAAAACAACTACCAAGCAGTGAAACAATAACCAGAAAGAACTTTTAGACACAACTTACAAACTGGGGTTATATTATCAATTGAAAACTAACATTAGGATATCTGCCAACTTCTCTGTAATTTAATATTATTGACATATTATTATTACCAATAATAAGTAGCAACAAGAGTTTCTAACATATTAAGATATTTCATTTTACTTAATTGTCTTCATAATTTCACACTGCTAGCAATGGCACCCCACTCCAGTACTCTTGCCTGGAAAATCCCATGGTCAGAGGAGCCTGGTAGGCTGCAGTCCATGGGGTCGCTAAGAGTCAGACACGACTGAGCAACTTCACTTTCACTTTTCACTTTCATGCATTGGAGAAGGCAATGGCAACCCACTCCAGTGTTCCTGCCTGGAGAACCCCAGGGACGGGGGAGCCTGGTGGACTGCCGTCTATGGGGTCGCACAGAGTCAGACACGACTGAAGCGACTCAGCAGCAGCAGCAGCACTCCAACTTACCATCTTCATCAACAGTAAGGTCCACAACTTCTGCTGCATTCTGCCTCAAGGGCTGTATAACAGTAGACATTCTATTGCGGTTCCGTGGCTCCTGTGGTCGACTTGTATGAGAACTTGAACCTTGGCTCCAGTGAGATCTATTGTGTCCAAGGGTTGACCGAGACCTAAATAACAAAAATTTTAGTCACCTAAGAAATCATAAGCCTTTCTTACAAAATAAGTTGTGAAATTCTTCATGCAAGAATTCTCCAGAGAGATAATCACAATAGAATTTTAAATTATGACTGGCATAATGCCGAGCACTCAATAACCATCTGCTGAATTAAATATTTAATAAATGTTCACCAACCAACTGACCTAAGAAAACAAAAAATATGTTAGGCCTATATCATTGGTGTAAAAATATGGGATTCTGTTTCAAGAATGCTACTCTCTTTTCAAGGTATACTTTGAACAGTCACCTGGGTTATAATCAATCATTTACATTTTATGTTAATACCTAAATTATTCACCATAGATATAGTACAAAAATATCAACACCCTAAACATTTAATAACATTCACATGATCTTCAGCTTTGGGAGTCCAGAACCAAGTTGTTTCTGGGACTGTCCTAAAAGAGATTTCTTGCTATCAGGAGAAGGAAGGATAGCTGTAGCTAGTTTACTGCAGCTAACTATACTTTGGCAGCTATACATAACATCATTGTTTGAGCCACTTTATGCTTTAAAGGCATATAACTACAAACCCTAAATACTGAATGCCTTTTATCATCTTTTAATTATGTATATTATACTAAATTACTTACAGGCATATATTTTATTATTAAAAAATTGTAAAGGATTCATTGTAATGATTTGGATTAAAGGTACAGAGAGACAGTATATAGAATATGCAGTTCTCAGGAACCAAGAAGAAAAAAATAAATGTTTTAGGAAGATGGGGTTTATTACAAAGTTGGTTTTTCCTCCTGCCCAGAATGAATGTAAAACTGCCTATATGCTTTATATGTATGTATGTCAGCATGTATGGAAAAAAGTGAGCCAGATTCACTAACATGTAGTCGTATGTGTATGAGACTGATCACTCAAAGTTCATACAGAGAAGTTCAGAGAAGAACTCCAAAGTTCAAACTGAGCTGAAAATGGCCTCAGCAATCATAGAGCCTAGAAGTTTAGAAAGAACTTCAAATTGTAAAATTAAATTTTCAAGTAATAGGAGTATAGAGGTTAAATCCTGAGACACAGATTAAAAGAAAAAAGAAAAAAAGACAGTGTATTCCAGCAAGAATTGTACATATTAAGGCATGAGGATAAACAAATGTTTCAAGATGAAATAGTTTTAGATAAGGAGAATGATCACCATTCAAAATTCTTGAGAAACCAAGAGTCTTTGATGAAACTGAGCAGCCTATTATTTCTGATAAACTGTTAATAGTTGAAGAAACTTCCAGGTCTTTGCAGTACTTTGGTGAAAACTTCACAGGATATACTAACTCCAAATATAATGTTGAGTGAAGTACCAGCAAAAAGCCTGATGTATAAGGACAGTTTCAGAGAGACCTTAGTGGCAATTATCAAATCCTGACACAAGGAGACCTGAAATGCGGATACATTCTCTCTTAGAGAGGAAGGGCGAGGAGCCAATTGAAGTAACAAAGTTCATGTTCTACGTAACCATAAGGAAAATAAATATGAGTAATGAGCATGTATGTCTTTTTCAAGAGCACTGTCTACCACTATGTACATGCATTTGCTTCAATATTTAAACATCTGCATGGTAAGAAAGCTCTTCAATTCCATGAAAAAAACAGGTTCTTAGTTTCAACAATCATTATAGCTCATAAAAATCAAGCTAATGTTGTATCAAGCACTATGGGCAGTCACAGGTATCAATGGCACATATCATGGAGTATCAATTTTCCTCCAAGTATGGGAAAATCATTTAAATTTAAACAAGGATATGTTATAGAGTGCTCTCTTCCATGCCATTAGAGCAGTACTCCAATGAGAAAGTGTTAAGAAGCAGTCCAGATATGACTGTAACATGAACATTTTTTTTTAATCAGTAACATTAAAATACATTTTAAATTCATTCTAAATTTCTAGATTCATTTTTAAATTCATTTTAGAATTCATTTCTAAATTCATTCCAACACAAAAATTAAGGTTCATCCATAGATTAGTTTTGTGCATGAAATGAAAGCGAGGAGCAGTTCATTGCTTCCTTTACCAGTATCTGTAACCATCTAAAGCCCAAAATGAATACAGTATTAGGGTCTCTCTCTCTCTTTTTTGGTCAAAGTGATTCTCAAAAGGACAATGTCATTTCAATTATTTATCAAAACAAACGAGGATATCCCACTCATTTTTTATTACAGAGCTTATAACAAATTACTGAGTGAAGGACAAAAAAATTTTAAAAGAGGTTTCATACAAAGTTGTCCTAATATATAAACATCACTGAAGTGAAGTCGCTCAGTCGTGTCCGACTCTTTGTGACCCCGTGGGCTGTAGCCTATCAGGCTCCTCCGTCCATGGGATTTTCCAGGCAAGAGTGCTGGAGTGGATTGCCATTTCCTTCTCCAGCCGATCTTCCCGACCCAGGAATCGAACCCAGGTCTCCCGCATTGCAGCCAGATGCTTTACCGTCTGAGCCACCAGGGAAGCACTAGTATTAATGAGAAACCAGGAGTTTGTGAACTCTGAATCATAAAACAAACTCAATTTTATAAAACACCAAGTAAAATCAATATTTATCCAGAGCAATGACTCAACTCTCACTGTATACTTGAGGTGCTTAAAAAATACTGATTCCTAAGATTCTGGTTCAATTGGTCTGGGCCATGATCCAGCAACAATATGTATTTTATAATCTTCCCAGATGAATCTAACTCAGCCTGGTTCAACAACACATACTCACACTAGGTTTAAAAAAAAAGTAAAACAATGAAAATATCTGCAGCACAAATGTGTCTAAATATTTATACTTAAAACTTCAAATATACAACTAGGAATTAAAATCTTACCGATAGCTTTCCCCAACTGTTACTATCTCCACTTCACTGTCAGTTGAGGTAACATTAATTTCTTCATTGGCAGTGATCTGGGGAGTGGAGGAAGCTTCTATCACCACAACATCTTCATCAATATTTCCTAGAAGAAAATACATTTGAAGGGTAGATGAGATAAAGTCCTACTGTACAGCACAGAGAACTATATTCAGTATTCTGTGATAAACCATAATGGAGACGAATAAAAAAAAAAAAAAAAAGAATGTATATACATGTGTAATGTTATCAACTTGCCAAACAGAAGAAATGAACACAACATTGTAAGTCAACTATACTTCACTTTTAAAAATTAAGGGCATATGCCTGTCAGCTAACTTATAGACAAAAAATTTTGACAGAAATTACTCACAAAAGTAAAAATTTTATCTGTCAAATCCAAGTTTTTAAAACCAGAATTCACCACACATAGTGAAAAGTTACTTACTCTTTTTTAAAAATTTTATTTATTATTTATTCTTGGTTATGCTGGGTCTTCATTGATGCATGCAGGCTTTCTCTAGTGGCAGCAAGCAGGGACTACCCTCTAGTTGCAGTGCACAGGCTTCTCCTTGCAGTGGCTTTTCTTGATGCAGGGCACAGGACTCTAGGACACGCAGGCTTCAGGAACCGTGGCATGTGGGCTCTAGAGTGCCCGCTCAGCAGTTGCGGAGCACAGGCTTACTTGCCCTGAGGCATGTGGGATCTTCCCAGACCAGGGATCGAACCCTTTGCACTGGCAGGTGGATTTTTAACCAATGGGTCACTAGGGAAATCCCTTTCTTAATCTGTACTTATTCATTTTTAATTCTTATGATTTTTATGCTTTACAAACTTTCAGTAGTTTCCATATGAATTTGCATAATCGTATAAGGACATTAACACTGTAATATTAGGAAGTAGTCATTTAAGATCTTATGTAAGATATTCACATTCTGTAAGATATTAACCCTTTAACATATAAAATGAAGACACTACACTCTCTGCACACTTTCTTCAGGGTTGTTTTTATTTGTGTGATATGGTATTTTTTAAGAAACACAGTGACTTTTTAGTTTTATGCTACGAAATCTTTTTCTGTACACAATTTTTTCTAAAGTATTCTAAGCTTGGAAAGTGCTTCCTTATCTAGAAGACATTATATTGGGTTCAGTGTGTTTCCTTAGTATTTACTTCACCTAGAACTAATTTTTACTTATGGCATTAGATAAGATTATTACTAGAATTTGGCCCTGCTAAATGAAATAATGTAGTCGTGCACACACACACACACACACACACACACAGAGTATGATTTCACTTATGGGTGACTGTCTAAAGTAGTCAAATTCAAAAGTGGAATGGTGGTTACCAGGACTGAGGGTGTAAGAAGGAAAAGGGAGATGTTAATTGGGTATGGAGTTTCAGACTGCAAGAAGAAAAAGTTCCAGAAATCCATTTCACAACAATGTGAATATTCTTAAAACTACTGAACTGGACCCTTTAAACTGGTTAAGATGGTCAAACAAACAAACAAAAAAAGGATAAAAGTTACGCTCCATTTCTTCTCTTGCTGTATTTTCCACAAATCTAGGGCTAAACTATCTTTTTTAAAATAGTCTTTTCTCTTCATTACTATCACCTGTCTAAAGGTCAGCCAACAATTTCTAAGACATGTTTGAGATAAGAATTTTCCAATAATAAGGATATTGAGAGCTTAAAATTTCATCCACTTTAAGTGTACATTTCACTGACTTTAGTACATTCATGAAGCATAACCATCACCACAGTCCAGTTTTAAAATATTTCCAAAACCCTAAAAATATCCCACAAGCCCTATTCCAGTCAATCACCATCCTTCTACCTGCATCCCTACACCCCTACAACAGGGAGAAGGAAATGGCAACCCACTCTACTATTCTTGCCTGGGAAATCCCACGGACAGAGGAGCCTGGTGGGCTACAGTCCATGGGGTAGCAAGAGTCGGACACGACTTAGTGACTGAACCACCCCTACAACAACTAACCTGCTTTCTGTCATTATGGATTGATTTGTATTTTTAAAAGCTTAATGTAAATGGAGTGATATATTATAGACACTTTCATATCTGGCTTATTTCACTAAGTATACTTATTTTGTGATTTATTCATCTTTCTGGCATATCAACAGTTCATTTTTACTGCTGAGTAAGTATCCTATCATATGAATATATCACAGTTTATCCATTCTTCTGTTATTGATGGACACCTAAATTTTTCTCACTTTTGGCTATTATAAATAAATGCATGTACTTCATTGTATACATGTGATTTCATTTTTCTTGGGTAAATTCTTAGGAATGCAATTTTTAAATACTATCATAAATTTATATTTAGCGTTTTAATGAAGTGCCAAATTGTTTTCCTAAGAGACTGTTCAATTTCACATCCTTGTCAGGAAAATGAGGGCTCCAGTTTGTCTACATCTTTGCCATGAATTATTATTGTCTCTTTTTTATTATAACTGTTCTAGTGCATATATAGTAGTATCTTATTGTGGTTTGATTTTCATTTCTATAATAACTAATGATGTTGAGCATTTTATTAACCATTGTGCCAAAATATCAATTCAGATCTTTCATTCATGTTTAACTTGGACATTTGTGTTGAATTATAAAAGGTCTTTATATACTCATTTTCTTAATGGTGTCTTATGAAGCTCTTTCATTTTAACATGGTACCGAAGAATTTATTTGCAGGGCAGCAATGGAGAAACAGACATAGAGAACAGACTTACAGACATGGGGAGAAGGGAGGAGAGGGTAGGATGTATGGAGAGAGTAACGTGGAAACTTACATTACCATATGCACAACAGATAGCCAGCGGAAACTTGCTGTATGTCTCAGGAAACTCAAACAGGGGCTCGGTATCAACCCAGAGGGGTGGGATGGGGATGGAGATGGGAGGGAGGTTTAAGAGGAAGGGGATATATGTATACCTATAGCTAATTTATGTTGAGGTTTGACAGAAAACAACAAAATTCTGTAAAGCAGTTATCCTTCAATTAAAAAATAAACAAAATTAAAAAGAAAAGAAGTCTTTCATTTTGATGAAACGCCAAGTCAGCAATTTCTTTAACGGATCATATTTTTGGTGACTGTTTAAACAAACCTCTGGAGAAGGAAATGGCAACCCACTCCAGTACTCTTGCCTGGAGAATCCCATGGATGGAGGAGCCTGGTAGGCCTGTCTCTTATACACATCTAGATGTGTATAAGANTTCATTTTGATGAAACGCCAAGTCAGCAATTTCTTTAACGGATCATATTTTTGGTGACTGTTTAAACAAACCTCTGGAGAAGGAAATGGCAACCCACTCCAGTACTCTTGCCTGGAGAATCCCATGGATGGAGGAGCCTGGTAGGCTACAGTCCATGGGGTCGTAAAGAGTCGGACACAACTGAGCGACTTCACTTTCACTGCATAACCAAAGGTGACTGAGAATTTGTATGTTTCTTTAGCAATTGTGTACTTTAGCTCTTAACATTTATGTCTGTGATCCATTTTGTTAATCTCTGTGTCTGACATGATATAAAAGGTCTAAATTCACCTTCTGAGCATGCAGATCTATAATTGTCCCAACACCATTTGATGAAAGGACTAAAATAATTCTATTTTGATACCTAGTACACTCAGGTTTTCTTAATTATTCTTCAGGATTGTAAATCAAAGGGAGAGAAAAATTCTTGAGATTTGGACTGGAGTGGTGGCATTAGACATCACTTTAAAAGCACTGATATCTCTAAAACATATATACTTCCATCCAAGATCCTATCTTGACCTCTACCAATATCATATTTATAAACCCCTAAAACAACAGAGAATACGGTTTGATTATAAATGTAATTCTATCAAGTTACATAATTTTCTTCAGAGAAGCCAAATGTACTCCTATTGAGATTATTCTTAGACACTGTATTCTCTTTGCTGCTTTTGTAAACATGTTACCTTTTTCTCATTGTATTTTCTACTAGTATGTTGGTATTCCATTGATAGTTATATTCAATTCTATCCAGTTTTGACAGAACGCTTGCTTACCACATGATAACAAATGGCTCAACTTTTTTCTCAGTGTGGAGTTTACACAGTCTACATTCCTTCATCTGAGGCACCATTTCTAGACATCCTAGAATTTCATCTGTAATACAGCTGTATCATCAAATATCTGCACTACTTCAAAAGCTGGCCAGTATTTGGAGGAGGTTACAAGTACATGATTAGATATGTAACGTATTCTCTGATATGGAGTATATTCTCGATATACTCCAAAGAGGATAACAAAGCAAGCACTAGTAAATCATAGAGGCAATGAAAGATGTTATGATTAGAGAAGTAGTTATTTTAAAAATATTCTGTAACATTTCTATTTTGGAATTCTTATAAATTGTTCTATCCACTAAATAGAAAAAAAATTAAGATTTAAAAACTATGAGATGTGCAAAATTTTAAAGTAGTTTCTAAATCCTAAAGACTACACACATAGACATGTTCAGGTCAAATGTTGTTTTTTTGTTTCTGGTTTGCTTGTTTTGTTTTACATTTGGGAAACCAGGAGATGCCTTCTCTTTGTTTTTTAATTGTTTTCAATTTATTTATTTAGCTGAGCCAGGTCTTAGAGGCAGCATGCAGGATCCTTTATTTGCAACATGTGGGATGTAGTTCCCTGACCAGGGATCAAACCCAGGCCCCCTGCATTGCGAGGGCAGAGTCTTATACCAACTGGACCACCACAGAAGTCCCTAACTGTATTTTTAACATCATAAATATCTTCTACACAGAGAACAACAAAATGGTGGCACTTAAGTGTCTACTTAATATTCTCAATTCAATTTCCAAATTACTTTTCTAATTCTTCATAATCTCATACATACATGATACAGATTAAGACAAAAGCTCCCAGCAATCATATATTTAGAACTAAAAGTATTATATATAAAAATAAAACACCATGGATTAAAAAAAAAAAAACTCCCTTATTTTAACCTATCAAGTAGACATTACCATTTTACATGGAGAAAAGCTACATCTGCATATCAACTTTATTGGTGTTCCCTCCATGGTATGTATATATGAAATTTCTTTACAAGCCTGTAAAGAAATCACCTAACGTTGTTGTTCAGTCACTAAGTTGTGTCCCACTCTTTGCGACCCCATGGACTGCAGCCTGACAGGTAATATTAAACACCTTTCACATAGTTAAGCAAAGTCAAATATCAGATCCAATGATAAATGTTACAAAGCTAGCTTTGCTACTGTATTAAAATTCAATTTGTATCATTTTTTATGAATATAGAGGTTGTATAACTAAAAGTTATATAAGTAACTCATTTAGGCACTGTTCCTCTATTTGCTTAAATGTAATTTTTCCAAAGAGAATCTTTATAATCTACTTGAACACACTACACAAAAATCATGCAACTAAATAACATCACAATTAGGCAAGATTTGGGTATCTTTAGAGTGACTATTATTTAAAACAAAATTTAAAGGAAATATCCCTGATATTATGAAGTTAACCCTAATAAAGCTTTAAAAAAATCAACAGGTCACTTCTTATTGGACCAATTTCATTTTTATGTTGTCTTTCACACGGAGAAATATTAAATAACAAGAAACTTTAGTTTAACTAAAAGTAATGGGACTGCAGGTGATTTAGCTGTTTCTTTTAAGTTTACTTATTTTATTTGTACTTCATGAGAAAAATAAAATGTAACAACCTGGATAGTGTAACACTGGTAACAAAAACAATGGTTGCTCTCACAGACTTCTTCAAGAATCCCTCCATATCACTTGTTATTTTCATTTCCCTGTGTCTTAAGTCTGGTATAATGCCAATAACAAGAAGAGCTTCCAATTTGTGAGCATATACTCTGTCCCATGTTTAATATTCTATGTGTCTAGCTCCATAAGAAACTGAAACTTAGAAAGTTTAAATGACTTGTTGAACAAACATAAGCAACACTTGGAATTAACACCTAATTCCAAATCTGAACTCAGACTCTTTATATAAAATATATCATCATGTAACACATACTCAACAAGCTGATGCTAGTTACTATCAAAAGAATCTTCCTGTTACAGTTGCCATTGCTACTGCTCCTGTCTTCTGTAGTCACAAAGTTACTTAAGTTTTAATAGCTTTGACTCTTCTTCTTAGGGAGCTTTTGTTGGGTATCTATTCAAAAGAAATGAAAACATATACATACACCAAGAATCTGTACCCAAATGTTCACAAATAGTATTATTTACAATAGTCAAATACTAGAAACAATTAAATGTCCACCACGTGACAAATGGTAAACAAAATGTGGCTTATCAATACAATGGCATATTACAAAGGAACTAAGTAATAAAATGAATACAATTAAATAAAAACAAAAATGAAATTAATTACTGATATCTGCTACAACACAGATGAACCTCAAAAACACTAAGGGAAGTGAAAGAAGCCAGATACAAAAGATTACACATAGTATTATGAAAGGTCCTGAAAAAGCAAGTCTATAGAGACAGCAGCAGATTAGAGGTTGTATGAGGAAATAAGTGTAGGACAGAGACTAACTGTAAACAGGCAGGTGGGGTTTTTTGAGATTAATGGAAATGTTCTAAAACTGTACTGTGGCAATGGCTGTAAAGCTCTAAGTTTACTAAGTCACTGAACTGTATACTCAATATGGATACATTTTATGATAGGTAAACTATACCTCAATAAAGCTGATAAAAAATCTACAAAACATTCCCTGCAAGATCAAAATTACATATGAAATGTAATTCCATACTCTGGAATAGGAACACTCAAAATCTTAAAGATGTCAGTTCACTCTAATTTAGCCTACAAATATAATTCCAAAATTATCATCATGTGTCTCCCCACTACCACCATGCTCAAAAAAAGTTGATTATACGTTCACTTGGAGGAAAAAACAGGAGAAAATAATCAGGAAACCATGAAAGAGTCTATAATTAAAACTGTGCTTCTAGTGCATGGACAGACAGACTGACCAATGGAATAGTAGGAAAGCTCCATAAATAGATCCAAATGCTTATGGAAATTTAACATATGACAAAGGTGGCATCTCAAGTCAATAGGAGAAAGGACATTTTAAACGGTTTGGTTTGGGACAGTTGGATAGTCACATGAAAAAAAGGATCCATTCTTCACATTGTAAACATCAAATAGATCTGCACTTTGTAAGGGGGAGAAAAAAAAGGTAAACAATACAGGGGCCAGAGGGAAATGGGTTAGTTCCCTTATAAACTTGGAGTGGGAAAAACTTTACTAATTATGATCAAAAACACAGAAACAGTAACGGTCAATAAATGTGACTAATCCAAAACAATTTTTGACACTGCAGAGTCAAAAACTAAAGAAAAACTTGAGGAAAATGTGTGATACAGAATACATCTAATATATATATAAAAAACTTCTAAAAATGGATGGAATAATGACCAATTTTCTGAGAGAAAAACAGGCAAATGAAGTGAATGATCTCAAGAAAAGAAATGCAAATAACTATAAATACATGAAAAGACACACAAACATTACTCATAAAAAAATGCAAATTAAAATACACTGATATACTACTTCTTCCCTATCAAACGGGCCAAAAAATTAAAATCTGACAACAGATGCTGGTGGAAAGGCTTTGGGGAAATAAGCACTTTCATACAACGCTGATGAATCCAAAATGGTTACAATCTTCACAGAGAAATTTGGCCATATTTTAAAAATAACATACTCTTCTGTCTTTGACCCAATAATCCCCTCCTAGAATTCTATCCCAAAGATACAATGGCATAAACTATCAAATTACATACACAAAAAGCTATTCATTGCAAGCCGATTCATAATAGCAAAAGTCTGCAAAATGTTCATCAATAGGAGACTGGTTGAACAAATTAGGATATAACTATACAACAAGTACTGTGGACCTGTGGAAAAAATAAAAGAGGAATGAAAAGGAATGAATAGAGGAGTGAAAGCCTACATATCATATCCATTTTTTAATTCCTCTATTATATCTCTATACTCTAACAATTGAATATATTGTTAAGTGAAAAAGAGAGCTATGTTGTGAGTAAGGGGAGGATGTGTATATGTAAACGTATACACACACACATATATATATTGGCTAATCTTTTTGAAGAGAAAAATGGAACAAACAAAGATAAAAATAGTGTGAAATGACTATAGTGAGAAAAAGACAGGAAGAGAGGACAGAGGTGGAAAACTAGACCTCAGTGAATGCATCTTATTTAAAAGTTTAGATTTTGTTCAGCCGCTAAGTTTGACTCTCTATGACCCCAAGGACTGCAGCATGCCAGGCTTCCCTGTCCTTTACTATCTCCCAGAGTTTGCTCAAACTCATGTCCATTGAGTCAGTGATACCATCCAACCATCTCATCCTCTGTCATCCTCTTCTCCTGTCCTCAATCTTTCCCAGCATCAGGGTCTTTTCCAGTGAGTTGGCTCTTCACATCAGGTAGCTTCAGCATCAGTCCTTTCAATGAATATTCAGGGTTGATTTCCTTTAGGATTGACTGGTTTGATCTCCCTGCTGTCCAAGGGACTCTCAAGAATCTTCTCCAACACCACAATGCAAAAGCATCAATTCTTCAGCACTCAGCCTTCTTTATGGTCCAGTTCTCACATCCATACCTGATTACTGGAAAAACTACAGCTTTTACTATATGGACCTTTTTCAGCTAAGAAATGTCTCTGCTTTTTAATGCCCTGTCTCGGTCTGTCATAGCTTTGATTCCAAGGAGCAATCATCTTTTAATTTTGTGGCTACAGTCACATCTGCAGTGATTTTGACTTCAGAACCAGGTATGTGCTTCACAGAATTAAAAAGCAAAACTAAAAATTTTTACAAATCCTTTAAAAGAAAAAAAAAAAAACCTTGCAGCAACCATGAAACAAATGATCCTAAATGCATATTAAATTGGTGGCATAACCACACAGAAAACCAGCCAAGGGCAACAAAGAAACACACAGAAAAAATTTTGTATTATATTCAACAGAATTATTGTTAGTAATAATTTTAAGTATTTTCATTTAAATTCATATATGAATGTTTACTTCTGTGTATTTATAGTTTGTATAGAATAAAAGTGAATATTGTTAAGAATCAAGATTTCAATGTAAGAGTAAACAGATCAAAAAGTAAAACACAAGCTTACATAAAAACCCTAATCCTAAATTTTCAGTGGAAATAGTCACGTGAATTAATGTTTTATCTTTCTATAATCTTTACAAACCACATCCATTAAAAAAGATGAAAAGCAATGATAACCCAATAGAAAAATGAGCAGTTCTGTTCTCAGTGTATAGCTTCTAACTATCATTTCTCAATAAAAAGCAATCAGGAGTACTTGGAATGACTAGTTCCGGGTTTGGGACAGGAAATGAAAAGGATGAATCTGGACTATCTTGTGAAATCAGAGAGTAAGAAAATTATCAAAGTTTACTTGAGTGGTATCAGAAGGACACAGACCAACTTGAAAATGCTCCCACTGGTCAAAGATGAAACTATGTGAACATCAAAAAGAATAAGAAGACTGCAACATATCAACTATGCCAAAATCCATGATCTCAAAATGGTACTTGAAAATGAAAAATCTCTTTAAATATTGCTAGAGTTTATTCTGAAAAAATAGCAAATGAAGGTAAAGATTCAAGCATTCGTCTTACCTTTCCTGTATGACCTACATTCCAGAGTAACCGATTAGTTGATGTAGGGAAAATTCTTCCTTTTAAGAGAACTCAGTTAATAAAAATAACAGAATGACAGAATTAGAAAGTCAGCATTTTAGAACCCTTAATGAAATAATCTTATTGAGATAAGATCATCAAAGCTGCTAAAAGTATTTTATGAAATGTTGATGGGAAATTTTATGGTGGAACGATCAGGATGACACAATCTAAACCCTCTCATCAATTTTAACATGTGATACAACAGAAAGTGCACAGCATCATCAAGGAAATGTTGCTAAACTGAACCTGTATCTAATCAAGCTTTTAGATCTACCAGTCTGTAGGAAATATCTAGTATATAAAACAAATTAAATGGTATGATGTCAGAAACTGTTCTGAAATTCTCCATTAAAAAAAAAAGTGAGAGGTAAGAGATGAAATAAGAATGGCAGAATGTTGAAAACTGAAGTTAGATTCTGAATATGTAGGAATTCATTGTATACTTATATATTTTTATATTAAAAGTGTGAAAATTCCCATAGAAAAATTATAAAATAACAAAAACTGTTATTTTTAGAAAAGAAATATTCATGAATTTAGATATAATTCACAGTGTAAGGACTTTAGAATTCCAAGGGTTGAGCATCTTTACAAGCTGAGTACACTTGTAAAACCCTTAAGTCAATACAATATGGAGTACAGTCACAAAATATGAACATACACCTGTTGGATACATTTTTAAAAGCTGTAAAGTGTACAGCTATGAGATATAAAACAAAACAAAACACCTACGAAAAAGGGATTTTCCAATCATAATAAAAGGAAAAAAGGTATATGTAGTTTGGGATAAAATTTCCAGTGACAGCATCACTCATGGAGTCAGCAAGTGCTATATCTTACACAAAGATGAGAATAATATGATCTTGAAAACTGTCCAACTTAAAATGTGGTTCTAGCAATTACCAAGTCACTGGTACCTAAGGTGCCTGTGTGAGTAATAATAATTATTATTATAATTCCTATTATAAGGAAATATGGGTACTGACATGCAATATTTCTAAATTGATGTTTATTCAACATTTTATATATGCAAATAAATTAGTGATTTAGTTTTAAGACTAAAACTACTACTTTAGATATGCTCCTACTTTAATTATAGACCTAAATGTATATATTTCAAGAGATTCAAAACTTTTTTTTTCTCCTCAGTAGGCAAGTGGGACTGACATATTCTAGCTCTCTTATTTGGGGACATACACGGTATTTACATTTCCTTCAAGTCTGGAGGAAATATAATCTATAAATATTTAATTTAAAGTTAGTAAAATAAGGAGATCCTCAAAAGCACAATTAATTGGGAGAAACCAAAGCCTATAGTATTATATAATAAAAATTTAAACAGCAGTTCAGAGAGGGCACACTGAATAATAGCTCTCTGAAACTTCAGTTCAGTTCAGTCGCTCAGTCGTGTCCGACTCTTTGTGACCCCATGAATCACAGCACGCCAGGCCTCCCTGTTCATCACCATCTCTCAGAGTTTACTCAGACTCACATCCATCGAGTCAGTGATGCCATCCAACCATCTCATCCTCGGTCGTCCCCTTCTCCTCTTGCCCCCAATCCCTCCCAGCATCAGAGTCTTTTCCAATGAATCAACTCTTTGCATGAGGTGGCCAAAGTACTGGAGTTTCAGCTTTAGCATCATTCCTTCCAGAGAAATCCCAGGGTTGATCTCCTTCAGAATGGACTGGTTGGATCTCCTTGCAGTCCAAGGGACTCTCAAGTCTTCTCCAACACCACAGTTCAAAAGCATCAATTCTTTGGCGCTCAGCCTTCTTCACAGTCCAACTCTGAAACTTAGCTGCCACTAAGTTATTTGAAAATATATGAAGTTCTTGGCAAATATTGAGAACAAAACAGGATGTACAAATTCTCTACCCAAGTGGCAAAGGGAAATAACTCAATGTCCAACAACTCAAGTTGTGTATCATTTTGGCTTTCTAGGCTTGAATAGAGAGCTCTAATAAATTAAAAAGACAATAATGATAAAGCAAAAGGCAAATAGGGATTATACAGAAATCTGCTGACTACATATTAACTAATTTGTTATACAATATAAAGTACTGACTTAAATAACTCATTCTTGGTAATCTGGCAAAACCCTTAATTATCTATAACAGTTTTGCCTTAGAGAGTTTGAAGGTTAAACAAAAGACTTAACATGTAAAACATTGTTTCCATCAGTTCATTACAGTAATAATCAATAAGCGCTGATGAACAGCATCATGAAAAAGTTGTCCCAGTACTCCAGATAATGTCCATCCACATTACAAATCATATTACTAAAGTTCAGTAGATAAATCATCCCCAAATCGTTTACATTCACTAAAACACACTAGACCTGGAGTCAAAAAGCCAGGACTAAAAATATATCTAGAAGAAAACCCTATCTCAAGAATCTAAAGAATCCAATTTTTTGAGAGCACTAAAAATTTTTGACAATACACCACTCACTGTTCACCTGAAACTATTACAACATTGTTAATTGGCTATACCCCAATACAAAATAAAAAATTAGAAAATAAAGATAATAAAGTGGAAAAAAGAAAAAAATGTTTGACAATACAGTTAAGTCCCATCAATATTTAACTCTTCTGTATATAAATTATTCTAAAATGGTTTTCTAAATGCTTCTCTATGATATGAAGATAATAATGACAGAATCTACCTCCAAAGAGTGGGAGGATTAAATGAGAACACATATAAAGCACTTAAAACATTACTGTGCACGTGTGCTAAGTTGCTTCAATCATGTCCAACTCTGTGATCCTATGGTCTATAGCCCACTAGGCTCCTCTATTCATGGGATTCTCCAGGCAAAAATACTGGAGTATGTTGCCATACCCTTCTCCAGGGGATCTTCCTGACCCAGGGATCAAACCCACACCTCTTATATCTCCAATACTGGCCGGCAGGTTCTTTGCCACTAGCGCCACCTGGGAAGCCCAGAACATTACTAGCACAGAGTAAATACCCAACAAATACTAGCTGTGTTTTAAATTTTTATTTACTTATTTGGACTACAATGGATCTAAATTCATGGTTACACATGGGCTTTCTCTAGTAGCGGCAAGTAGGGGCTTCTCTTTGTTGCAGTGCACAGGCTTTTCGTGGCAGTGGCTTCTCTTGTTGAGGAGCATGGGCTCTGGGCCCTGGGCTTCAGTAGCTGTGGCTTGCAGGCTCAGTAGTTGTGGCTCACAGGCTTAGCTGCTCCATGGCATGTGGGATCTTACTGGACCAGGGATTGAACCCGTGTTCCCTGCATTGGCAGGCGGAATCCCAACCATGGGACCACCAGGAAGTCCCCAATACTAGGTATTTTTACTATCATGATATCCTCCACTGTTGGGGTGTGAAGAACTTGAGGCAAACTCCTTGGAGGGCATCCTGGCAATAACCGCTACCAAATTTTAAAATCCATACACCCTGTGATATACTTTTCAAATTATTCCTTAAGATATGCTTACTTAGACATGTAAAAAATGCATGCAGAATGCTGAATACTGATGACTGTAGCAAATATCAACAAAAATAAGTTGATTAAATAAACTGTGGAACACGTATACAAAGGGAATACTATGCAGCCCTTTTTTTAAAAAATGAAGTAACTATACATACTGATATTTTTAAAACCCACATTACTTATCTTTATTTATATATGCTTCTACATTTTTTGAAGGAAGTAAGAAACTGCTAACTGATTAATTTTGGGTAGCAAGACTGGAACCTAAGAAGAGGTAAACTTACTTTTTACTTCATACTTTCTTGGAACTTTTAAAATTTCACACCAAATGAATATTATTATTAAAAACTAATATAAAATTCTGGTCTAGAAATGAGAAAACATCAGGAGTACTTGGCTTCAACTTTTGGATCTGTGTTTTCAGAGACAAACCATTAAGGGTAATGTTTGAAAATAATGAAATTCTTACAAGGAAGTTTAAAAACCCATATGCTACAACAGTACTAAACAAGATTTTTTAATTAATTAGAGTTTGAATTTATCTTGAATATTTGAAGGTATACGATTTCCTTTCTTCCTAGATAAAGACAACTGATCCAGACCTACATTTATTCTCCTCTTATGCTTCCTTACAAATACCAGTTCCTTGGAACTTCTGCTTTACATAACCAGCCATGCTGTCTCACTAATTTCAAGCAGACACTAGATTATGTTACTCCTACTCCCCAAACTAGTCCTCACATTCCAATTACCTGAGAAAATGTAAAATGTGACATTTAAGCAAGACAATTCCTATCATCACTTCCCCCTTCCTCAAGAAACTTCAAGGAATGGCTGTTGTAACCTTCTTTCAGGTGATCTCAATGAACTTTTTTAAAAACAAGTATTTGGGTAGGTTTTAAAAAATAACCTAACCATAGCCAAGACTAAAATTAAGAACAAAGTTGCTGATTTCAGTGTTCTGGCAAGGATAGAAAAATAAACATGGAAGAGGAAAGGGAGTCTCAAGAAAGGAAGGGACCCATATAGAAGGAGAGAAGGGGGAGAAATGGTCATCTGCAGAGAAGGCTAGCAGGCTTTGCTCTCAACAGGAAGACACCAGGCAAAGACTGGGAAAGTTCTGCCAGTAATTGGAAACCATGATCTTTGCCCCATAAAAATCAAGCTCTCTCAAATCACATTTTCCTTATACTTTCACAAGAAAGTAATCTTTTACTTCAGTTCAGACTTCACTCATCCAACTACCTTAAGTGACTATGAAGTGTTAAAAATGATTTGTATGTAACATATACTTTAGAGACTAGACATAAACTTATTCCAATTAAATGTAACATTTACTGTGGTGAGGGGTGCACTCGAGCTAATGATTAATCCATTTTTAACTGACTAATCAATCATAGGCTTGACTGAACACTGTCAGGACTAAAAGTTTGTGTTCCAGTATCACAATAAAAGCTACCTCCCAAATGCTTGAAATTATTTTTTGGTTATAAAGAACATGACAAAATCATAGTAAACAGTAAGAATAGAGTACTTAATGAAAAATAAGTGTCTTTTTTAGTGACCAGAATTGTCCCTACTGTGGCTGAATGTAAAAGAAATCTGTCACATAGCTATCTAAAAAGGCACTCATAAAAGGTAATCATATTAAAGATGCACTATAGAAGAAAAAAAGAAACTGTACCATAAATCAACAATTCATAAAATATAATCTGATACGTATAAAATGAAAATTTTTTCAAAACAACCCTCAATAAAATCTCTTGCTTCATTTTCGTAGGAAAAACATACAATTTTCTATTTAAAATTTTAGAAAATTTAAACATTTGTATCTCAGAAGAGGAGTCATGGCTAAATAAAGTTGGTAATTTGTATAGCTTAAACATAAAAGTTAATAGAGCCTCATATTCCTTTTAAATATGAAATCACCAAATGTAGAAGAAAATAAGGACAAACACAAGCCAATAGCTTCCATGCTATACTAAATTTAAGGAACAAAATTTTTACCTGAGGCAACAGTTGGATTGTTTTGGTGGTTTTCACTGGTAGAAACAAACAAATCTTCTTCTCCTTCAGTTGATGAGCTAGAAGAGGATTCACTGCTGAGGTCATTCTCACTGGAACTACTAGAACTGGGGAGCAATGCATATTTTCTTCGGGCTAACACTTCTCGTTTTTTCCTTTGCATTAATATCCTCTCTTTTTGTTTCTGTGTCCTCTGGGAGGAATTATTTTTCACAAATCTCTTTCTGCATGGAAGTCTCCTTAATGAACTGCTATGAAAACAGGGTCTTTTCATTAACAATCCTGAAACGGATTCTGTCTCAGTCCGAGGCCACTTATGGGACCGTGAACTGTGAGTTCTACTTTTAGCACTCAAAATTGCCTGGGAATGTCTTACAGAGACTTCTTTATCCTCATCTGAAGTCACAGTATCAGAATCTCCAAAATGTAGACTAGATGAAGGAGAAGAAAGACAATCACTAAAAGAGGAATCATTATCTTCATCACTTGGTGTTTCTAGGTGTTGTCTCAATCCTAATATTCCCTGGTTCTCTTTAGCACAATTTTGCATGTATGAAGGGCCAGCCTGCTGGCTTTTGCGTTTCTTCCTCACAACAACACTTTTTTCTTGCTCTTGTTGGTTACCATTCATGTCCTTCTCTTGTTTTTGAGAATCATCACACAAATGAGAGAATTCATTCCCCACTTTACTATTAATCATCTCAACTCCAGCAGGAAAACTTTTGGCTGCCCCAATGGGCTCTGGATGCAAGAGGATCCCTTTCAGACTCTCCTGTGTCTTTGGTGCATCAGAAGGAATCTCACTCTTCATATCCACTTTTAAGGTATACAGCTTGTTATATTCAGGAGTCCATTGAGACATGGGAAACTTTAAGGAAGGCCTAGAAGACACAACACGATATTTAAAAGATTGTCAATGTATTTTATTAGAATATTTAAAGAGTTCTCATATTCCACTGAGAATATTCCTGTGCGTGCGTGCTAAGTTGCTTCAATCATGTCTGACTTTCCAACTCTTTGTGATTCCATGGACCGTAGCCCATCAGGCTCCTCTGTCCATGGGATTCTCCAGGCAAAGATACTGGAGTAGGTTGCCATGCCCTCCTCCAGGGGATCTTTCCAACCTAGGGATCAAACCCACGTCTCTTAAGTCTCCTGCATTGGCAGGCAGATTCTCTATCACAAGCGTCAATTGGGAAGCACGAATATTCCTGTAACAGGGCAGAAATGCCTTTTTCTCATCAGGATATAAAATGGCTATAACAAGTCTTTTTTCTCTGACACCCCTTACAGATCCAATTTTTAGAAACAGAGTAAAGATCATAGAACATAGAACATAAGTCCACTTCAAAACTTATATCAAAAAGCTGATCTTATTGTATCTTCCTAACATCAGCAGCATAATTGGTCAAAATCAAACAACTTCTCCAAACCCTATTATAGTAAAAACAGATAAAAAGATCAGAATTCAAAAGACTTTGATTAGTCAATGTTTTTCTTTTGGTAACACATTTTAAAGTGATAATTATATCAAATACTTTCTGTACATCTTGATGGTTACCGTGATAGATGGATTACTATAAATAATGAATATGAATATAGCTTCTCTTTCATGGTTCTTTCCTTCACACTACTCTAGTCTCTTAAGGAGATTCAACTCACCAACAGACAGCAGGCACAACTACTACATTTCATGAAGTTATAGATACATATAGAAAGAAAAAAGCCAAGACTGAGTTGCTTCAGATTACTCAGTTAAAGCAACACAGCAGAACATAAAAATCAAACTCTCTACAGCCAATCTGAAAACTTAAATCATTGTATCTCTAAAATTATGAGCTGCACATCTGGGAAGCCCTAACAAGAGAACCTGAAATTAAAACGTCTATACCAAAGCAGTGTATATACAAGAATGGTGATAATGTAAGGTATTAAATATCATGACTCAAAATGGAATACATTCTTGGGATGGGAGGGGGGTAGGAGGTTCAAGAGGGAGGGGACATATGCATACCTATGGTTGATTCATGTTGATTATAGCAGAAACCAACACAATATTGTCAAACAATTATCCTTCAATTGAAAATAAATAAAATTTTTAATACGTATATATACTCATTTAAAAGGTAGTTAATAAGATAAATGAAGACCTTTACTAGCGCTAAAAATGATTTAAACAATGTTAACAATTTTAACTTAAGATTTTATTGAAGTATAACAAACACACATGTATTCTAAGTTTACAGCCAATGAATTCTCACACACTTATGTAACTAGCTCCAAGATCAAAAAACATAAGATAACTAGCATTCCAGAAATCCCCTTCCAGTCACTCCACCCACCAAGAGTTTCAACCATTATCGTAACTTCTAACACCATAGATGATTTTTGTACTTAACACTCACTTTGTAAACTACTTCCAGAAAAAAGAGGAAAACAAGATAGATATTTAGTAGCAAGATTTTTCTTCTCCACAATTGACAGTTACAGGAATAAACAATGTCACAGGTATATGTTTTTGTTTGTAACTATTATCAAATAGATGAAGAGAGGACAGGGATTAAAAATTGAAATAACCTATTTCTATACGAAGCTATCAAAATCTCTATCTTCTTCAAGGGCAAGTAGTGTTGTATCCAAGATCAGTCATCAAGCCCTGTCCGGAATTCAGCAGTATCAGCAGTAAAGGAGGAACAAAAGATGGGCTTACATATGTGTAGAGCAATAAGCAAACTGTAAGAGGCAGCCAGTCATACAAGGATCACATTTTCTTGCATAATTAAATGCAAGAAAAACAAGTCACAGTAAGGCACAGGTATATGTGATTCAAGATTCAAGCGGTCCCTTAGGAGAGCTACAATAAAAACTACAGACAATAACAAATGTTGACAAGGAAGTAAAGAAACTGGAACCCTCACACATTGCTGGTGAGAATGTAAAATGGTACATACACTTTGGAACAGTAGTCTGGCAGTTCCTCAAAAGATTAAACACAGAATTGGCATATGATCCAGCACTCCCACTCCAAGGCATAACCCAAGAGAAATGAAAATATAATCCACACAAAACTTTATACACAAATATTAATAGTACCATTATAGCCACTCACAAGAGCCAAAAAGTGTTAACAAATGTCCATCAACTGATAAATAAGTAAGTCCACAAAATTGATTAACACTCAGTCATCAAAAGAAATGAAGTACTGATTCACTTTACAACATTATATGGACCTCAAAAATACTATGCTTCAAAAAAAAAGTCATAGAAGACCACTTATTTAAAGACTCCTTTGATGACTGTTCAACTCAGTGAATATTCTAAAAACCACTTAGTTCAGTACATTTAAAGTGAGATGTGTATGGTATGTGAATTATATCTCAATAAAGCTGTTGTCAAAAAGTAAAGCCATAATTAAGAAGGCATCAGATCGTTATGAACATCTTCTGGGTCTTGGTAAAGCAGATCCTGAGAGGCAATAAAAATCTGCCATAAGAACAAGATAAATTCTGAGAACAGGAATCCATAAGAGAATTTACAAAGAAATGATTCACAGCATAATTTACTAAATTCAATTTCTTTTCCATTAGTTTATGCCCCAAGGCCAAAATAATTAACTCTTTATGTTAACTCTGCTCTGATTTTTGGTGAATTTTGTCTGCTCAATTCAAGGTGGGAAGGGAGTAAGGGAGAGAACTGTGGAGTAAGGGAGAGGAGTAAGTATGGTGCAGCACGTGGTATGTGCATTTGTTTGCCAGTGACTGTTCTCTCCACTATCACGCAGTCCTTAGATGCAATATTAACATCCCATATTACCTGAGATGTTCCCACCAAGGGAGTAAAAATGTATGCTCTACTTTGAACTAAGAAAAAGAAGGGGAGCAAGGTCAGGAAAAGAAATAAATATCAATTCTATATTTTTTAACTAAAAAAGCAACAAAATTGACACAAAAGATCAATAAAGAATGCTCTGAACTACTTGTTATTTAATAAGATTATCATCTAGTATTTTATTTCTGTAAAAATTATTGGTTGATCTAATTTATAAAGGTAATTTTGTACTAGATATATCTAGTTCCTTGGCCCGATTATGAATGGTTTGATATTATACAGTGTTTCAATACTGAAACCATAATACTAGTTCTTCTTTGTACTGGTTTGATTTAATCATTTTACTGCTATTCATAACAGCAGCATACCAATTACTCCTGATATTAGTTTAGGATACAGAATGAGTAGTAAATCCTGCATGAAAGAAGATAACAGCTAAGAAGGCTAACTTTCAGAACTAAAAATTACGGTTAGGATTTGGCAATTTACATTATAAATTAAGTTTATGTCACGGTATAAGTTTAATAATGGGGGTAAAAACCCACTAACTTTCTCAATACAACTTTTAGGAACTGTTATTTCAACACAGTGATAAAGTTTAGAAAGAGTCATCATTATTGGTATGAACCTTCACTACCAATGATAAATATACTTTTTTATGATTAACACAGTATTTTAAATTTTTTAATAAAAATAATTTTACAGAATTCTAAAGGAACAAGATTTTAAAAGGAATACATAATTTTGATTTTTCTATTAAAGTTTTAGAAGTTTTCAGAAAATGAACTAGAAACAAGTTTGCTCTTTATTTTCTTTCATATGTGAAAGTGAAAGTCACTCAGTCGTGTCCGACTCTTTGTGACCCCATGAACTTTACAGTCTAAGGAATTCTCCAGGCCAGAATATTGGAGTGAGTAGCCTTTCCCTTCTCCAGGGGATCTTCCCAACCCAGGTCTCTGGCAGTGCAGGCAGATTCTTTACCAGCTGAGCCACAAGGGAAACCCAAGAATACTGGAGTGGGTAGTCTAAGCCTTCTCCAGTGCATATTCCCGACCCAGAAACTGAACTGGGGCCTCCTGCATTGCAGGATTCTTTACCCACTGAGCTATCAGGGAAGCCCAGAAGCCCCTTTCATATAATTAGATGGGGAAAAAAAGGAAAGAAATATAGGATAATGAAGATATAGGACAATGGAGTTTAGAACTGTCAGACTCTGAAAGTTGCCTTAGGAAAGGTCTGCTCAGGATCACTATCTCCCCTAAAAGGGTAAAGAGGAACCAGGAAGCACAGAGAGCACCAAGTTTACATTTAGAGTTCACACGGTCTGACTATCTCATCTAAGGCTTACTCTGTGAATGCAAAAGTCTTGTGCCCCACCCTCCCAGTACAAACTTGACCTCAAATGACTTAGGGTAGAGAACTAGCCGACTAACCAAACCACCAAGAGGAATATTTCAACACAAAGATATTTTATATCTCCAAAATATTCTAGGAAGCTAGAGGAAACAAAGGCACTACACTAATAACCAAAAAAGTTATAGCAAATTTAAGAACTTCAGGAAAATATTAAGGAAAAAGATATACTCAAAGGATACTGAGATCAAATTGAGGAACCAGAGATCAAATTGTCAACATGCACTGGATCACAGAAAAAGCAAGAGAATTCCATAAAAACATCTACGTCTGCTTCACTGACTATGCTAAAGCCTTTGACTGTGTAGATCACAACAAACTAGAATATTCTTAAAGAGATGGGAATACCAGACCACCTTACCTGCCTCTGGAGAAACCTGTATGCAGGTCAAGAAGCAACAGTTAGAATCAGACATGGAACAACAGAGTATGCCAAGGCTGTATATTGTTATCCCACTTATTTATCTTATTAGAAGAGTGAAAAGCAAGTGAAAGTGAAGTCACTCAGTCATGTCCAACTCTTTGGGATCCCATGGACTGTGGCCTACCAGGCTCCTCTGTCCATGGGATTTTCCAGGCAAGAGTACTGGAGTGGGTTGCCATTTCCTTCTCCAGGGGATCTTCCCGACCCAGGGATCGAACCCGGGTCTCCCACATTTACAGGTAGATGCTTTACCCTCTAAGCCACCAGGGAAGTCAGAGTACCTCATGTGAAATGCCGGGCTGGATGAAGCTCATGCGGGAAGCAAGATTGCTGGAAGAAACATCAATAACCTCAGATATGCAGATGACACCACTCTAATGGCAAAAAGCAAAGAGGAACTAAAGAGCCTCATGATGAAGGTGAAAAGAGGAGAATCAAAAAGCTGGCTTAAAACTGAACATTCAAAAAACAAAGATCATGGCATCTGGTCCCATCACTTCATGGGCAAATAGATGGGGAAACAACAGAAACAGTTAGACTTTATTTTCTTGGGCTCCAAAATCACTGAGGATGGTGACTGCAGCCATGAAATTAAAAGATGCTTGCTCCTTGGAAGAAAAGCTATGACAAACCGAGACAGTCTATTAAAAAGCAGAGACATTACCTTGCCGATAAAGGTCCATATAGTGAAAACTATGGTTTTTCTAGTAGTCATGTATGGATATGAGAGTTGGACCATAAAGAAGGCTGAAAGTGAAAGTCGTTCAGTCATGTCTGACTCTATGAGACCCTCTGTATAGTCCATGGAATTCTCCAGGCCAGAATACTGGAGTGGGTAGATGTTTCCATCTCCAGGGGATCTTCCCAACCCAGGGACTGAGCCCAGGTTTCCCACATTGCAGGCAGATTCTTTACCAGCTGAGTCATCAGGGAAGCCCAAAGGAAGAAGGCTGAGTGACAAAGAATTGATGCTTTCAAACTGTGATGTTAGAGAAGACTCTTGAGAGTCCCTTGGAGAGTAAGGAGATCAAACCAGTCAATCCTAGAGGAAATCAACTGTGAATATTCACTGGAAAGGCTGATGCTGAAGCTCCAATACTTTGGCCACCTGATGCAAAGAGCCAACTCATTAAAAAAGACCCTAATGCTGGGAAAGACTGAAGGCAGGAAGAGAAGGAGATGACAGAGGATGAGATGGTTGGAGGACATCATCGACTCAATGGATATGTGTCTGAGCAAACTGCAGGAGATAGTGAAGGACAGGGACGCACAGCGTGCTGCAATCTATGGTGTTACGAAGAATAGGACACAACTTAACAACTGAACAACAAAAGATAGTGAAAGCTAAGCTTTGTAATCCACATTTAAGTGGGATCACTGACAAAAAGGAGTAAATAGTCAACCAAAGTTAAGTGTTTTCATTTGTGTACTAAAAAGACCTGGATTCAACTCTCTGGTCGTGACTAGCTGTGTAACCTAAGGCATATTATTTAAACTAACACTGCTTCTCCTCTATAAAATTGGGACAATAATAGTATTGACCTTGTAAAAGTACTTTTAAGGGTTAAATGAGAGTACCTAACACAGTGCCTAGCATAATGGCTGTTATTCCTTTTTCAGAGCAGCAGTTATACACATAAGGTACACAATGTTTAAGGTCTTCCCTTATAACTAAAAATAAATGAAACCCTCAGAGTCAAAGAAAGGCATAAAATCATCTGTTCCTACAGAACCTTAAAGTATAGAAATAAAGGACAAAGATTTTTTGGCACAAAACCTATGAACACTAAAAATTCTATGATGCTGTATGGCAGAAACCAGCACAATCCTGTAAAGCCAATTTTCCTCCAGTTAAAAAATAAATTTAAGAAAAAAATATTCGAAACTCTCCTTTACTATGGAGGATTAGCTGAGGAGCAAGATGCTTCAGCTCCCTAATTTCTAATACAAGACATACTACTTATGGAAAAGAGAAATTAAATGTCTTTCAAATAATAGGTTTCTATTACTCAGTGAACTTAATGATTTTCTTGTTTGTCTTGTTTAAAGTACCCTAAAATCCCTAAGTATTAGTCATCACAGAAAAAATCAGCTAGGACCTATTTAGGTCTCCTATCAGTACAAACCGGGTGGAGTTCAATATATCATAAAGAGTCTACTGCTGTAGTCATGATTGTGTTATTATCATGGCCAGTAGCAAAATGTAGGGTGTACCTATCCTGCCAAGTCTGAAGAGTATCTGGCAGTCAGTTTCAACTGGTTAGGAAGGCAGTATTGCAAATTATAGGGTACAATGCACAAATGTCTAACATGGCTTGGCTTGGACTTTGGAATTCATATTACAACATGAAATGTGAGATATAAAGATATTGCTAATTATCTATTATATAAAATATATTCTATCAAGAAAAAAATGAAAGAATCAACAAAAAAAGGCCTATATGCAATAAACTATAGAACTGTACAACACACTCCTCATAAGTGGAGAGAGAACCACATTTCTAAATGAGCGAACACTCCAAATTGGCTCTGTTACAAATTAGAAGATAAATTTTTAAAATTTTATCTAAAGATTAATTCAAATTCATACTGTCTACATTCAGTTTCTCATCATTTTGCTCACTGGAAATTTCAAATAACATTTAATTAAAAATAATAGCAACTATACGGCTATGTGTGTAACTGAGGAGGGTAGAAGTGAAAGGGCAAATCTGAACTCAAAACTTTTTTTCCTTTTTTAAAATCAAGCAATAATTTTACAACAAAGACAAAGTTAGGGTATGTTCTGTTATCACTTATATGTAGAACCTAAAAAATAGAACAATGTCAGTGAATATAATAAAATAGAAATAAGACTCACAGATACAGAGAACAAAGTAATGATTACCTGTGGGGAGAGGGAAGACGGGAGAGCAAGACAGGCATAGGGGATTAAAAGGTACAAACTACTCTATATAAAATAAATAAACTACAAGGATATACTGTACAGCACAGGGAAGTACAGCCATTATTTTAAAGTTATTTCATAATAACATTTTAAAGTTATTTCATAATAACTTTAAATGCAGTATGATCTATAAAAATACTGAACCACTATGTTGAACACCTGAAATCAAAATATTATCAATAAACTACACATCAATTAAAAATTAAGGGCATAAGTATAAATCTGCTATGCAGCTTTGAAAATGAAGCAGCCTCTGTACAATAATTTTTTAAAAGCAGATTGCAAATAAGTCTGTTAAAATGTTGTCCTTTTTTGTAAAACAACTTATGTTTATACATGCATGGAGAAAATACAGAGAAATATACACTCAGTTTGGGACTGTAATTGTGGATGGAGATTTAAAGCACGGGTTAGGAGCATACGTATTTTTATGTCACAAGTTTCTTCACGGTTTGAATTTTTATAAAATGATCATTTGCCACTTTTGAAATCAAAGTACAATAATTTTTAAAGGAGTGAAAAATAAGAACTGACTATATTCTATTTTTCCTCTAGACTAGGACACAACTTTGTTATTAGCAGATTTCTATATAAATCAAATATATGATAGTATGATTTTTATGAGAATCTTGGCTAAGCATAAAATTTCTCCTTAGTGACCAGAAATGACCACCTGTCCTGGACGATTTAATAACAAAATAAGGCAGAAACTGATAGATGGCAATTAATTAATTGTTTGCAAATTTGACGGAAGTTGTCAAATTTGAGAGTTGATTATCCTTTTTAGTTAATGATACTACTCTACAGTCCTAGGCATGTTGTTTCTGAACTTATCTCTATGAGGAAAATTTTCATGCTTAGAAAGTAATAATCCATCATCAAACCATTTCACAAAATCTTTCACCAATTAAATCATAATAACTGTTATTATTGAGTTAAATGAAAAGTATCAGTAAAAAGTCAAAAAATGTGCAAGGAAAACAAACCTCCACAATCTTGCATTCAAGTAATCAATCTGTCAGCTTTCAAAAGGCTTCAAATTTACAAACTACTCTTAGAGATTACTATTATTTAAACTTTCACTTTCCAAAACTGAACTTCAAATGGCCTCCAGGTTTCCTTGGCGATTAGAATTCGGTGAATTGAGAATTCTTTATTTTTTAAAGTGACAGAGGCCAACAAAAAGACTTTTTATAAGTGGAAAGATATCTGCTTTTAACTTGCCTAATATCTTACCAAAATTTAATAATATGCAAGAGCTAAATGTAGAATGAAACTATACTGCTAAATAAGATCTGAAATCTTCACCGGAGCACATTTAACATTTTGAACTAATTTTTGTCAGTAATTTTAAGAGATCTGCTCTTTTACTTATGAATAAACAGTCACATATATTGAATGATGCCAAAGAAGTAAGGAGAAATAAAAAATACAAAAATAAAAATTACTGTAACTTATGCAAAACACTTTGAAGAGAACCTCAACAAAGCAGTGAGCACATCCTTGTGAGAAGCAGGAAATACTATTTAAGATAGGTAGGGTGGATCCAAATGATGGTAGGCTGAGAAAGTCAAAATGAAAATTTCTCACTGATACAGTGTATGCCCAGTTATTCAATTAATTACAGAATGACTAGAAGTCTACGTCAAAGGCAAATGCAATGACCAGTTAAAGTGCATACACAAGAATCACTACCTATGATGGGCTTTATGGTTCTGTGGGCAGAATATAAATAAGATACAACAATAAAAAATGTGCAAGGAAAACAAAAAGAGACCAGGGAGAAGGCTTTGCAGTGGAGGGGGCAAAAGGTGGTTTTAGGAGTGGAGGGTCGTGTGAAGGAAGGAGAACTTATTTACCAAATCAAGGGTTCCATATCCAGCATCAACCAAACTTGAGTCAAAATACCAAAATACGACCTTGAAGCCTTCAACATTTTTTCAGAGCACTGCTCGACAAGTGAGCCAGAACCACAAACTGTAGAACACTACAGAATTATGCTATTTCGGAATGAATGTTGTTTTTTGCTGATACCACACTTGGTCCTAAATTTCATACTCCCACAGAAGCAAATACTCATGTTAAAATATGCTATATCTTTTATAATTCAGTAACTTATAATTCCTTTGCATAAAATACTCAAGTTTTATCATGTTGAAATAAGTCCCCTTTTCTCTTTCTATAAGGCAGAAATAAATACTCCATTTATTTGGAAGTCAGATTTATAGTAACTTTAACTCCTGAGAACAGAACCTAAAAGGAAAAGATTCTATGAAGGTTAAAAATAATTATCAGGAAGGTCACATGCAATTAAATACTCAGAAACTATTATTTCATATTTAATACTAATAAGCTTTTATATTATTTTATATTTAATGCTAATAAGCTAATATTAATAAGTATTGTTTGGATTTAACAGATGCAATACTGGTGGCAGCACCTAAAAATTAAAAGACATAAGAACTAAAGCACTTGTCCCAATAACTAAAGAGTCAGCAGTTTGTCTAGATTAAATAACATTATTTATATGAAAAGATTCTGAGGACAATACTGAAATAAAGCAAAGAATAAAAGCTCATGTTCTGAATCATGATTCTGAGCCCTCCAGAAGACAGACTGTTCTCAATAAAAGCATACAGCATGTTTCAGACATATTAATAATATGGGTAATTTTTAGTTGCTTACCATGGTTAACATGGTTACATGTCAACTGTGACTAACAATATCATCTTAATTTTTATTGAAAATGTACAAGATGACAATGTCAACAGTACAAAAAAACTGCAAATAAATTCAGAAAAATGGTAAAAGCATAAAGTTTTTTAAAATACAAAATATGAAACTATATTCATAAAATGCAAAGTTTTTTCAACTGATAAAGAAACCAGAGGTGACTTCTATCTATAATGTCTTTTTTTGAGAAATTCAGAGAGCAAAATAACCAAATAGAAAAAAAAAAGAAAGAGATTCAGCTTTGTTATTTAAAAACTTTAATCCCTAGTGGGTATCAATCTTCAGATCTAAGTTGCTAAGTATAAGTAGGAGAACAAAGGCTGAACTATAGAATTTTTAAGACAAGAAATTGGAAAGTTCAGAAAACCTGTGAGTATCACTGAATTTCTTTAACTGTTACAAGGATGAACTCTGCTGTTCTGACTAAAACCTTTTCAGAGAGCTACAGTTACTATTTCAAATCAGGTTTTCCAAGATAATTCAACAATAAACTCTTTGCATGATCCAGGCACATCCATTTTCTAAAATATTTAATAAAGTTTCAAGGAAGAAATAGATTTAAAAGCTCCAAATTCCATTACTTGTAACCCAAGTCCAACAATTTGGAAAAAGGCTCCAACCTTTCTAATCTTTTAACTGCCCTGACAGTCTGCAAATCATTACCAAAAATTTCAGCATTATGGAAAAGAAAAGTAAGACTGAAATAACAGCAGTTACGGCAAAATAATACAAATATTATTGATGATGACAGCAACAAAGATGAAAACGATGGAGGGGAACAGGCTCTAAGAAGACTGCAATTTCTGTAAGCAGAAGTTCTCAAACACACTTCTTTGTCCATTGCAGGTTTCTTGATGATACCCTTTCTTTTTGCATCCAGAGAGTTCATTTTTAAGTTCAGAATAAAACAGAAGAACCTAATGATTCTTCCCTATTTGGATGCCCTACAACAAGCATGCCTTAAAGCTTTCTAAGTTTTTAAAAAAACACTCAGAAGTACTTTTGAAAAGCTGCTTTTGTAACTCCACAGCAGAAGACAAAGTCAACACACATAGATACTACCAAGTGCATGCTCAGCCTCTCAGTCATATCCGACTCCAACTCTTGGTGATTCCATGGACTATAGCCTGGCAGGGTCCTCCGTCCCAGCTATTCTTCAGCCAAGAATACTGAAGTGGGTTGTCATTTCCTTCTACAGGGGATCTTCCAGACCCAAGGATCAAACCCAGATTTCCTGAACTGCAGGCGGATTCTTTACCACTGACCCACCAGGGAAGCCAAATACTTCAATTAATAAATGTATCTCCTGGCTTAAAGTGTTCAGCAACCATACATTAACAATCAATATATACACAAAGCACACGTGTCCAGATGTGTGTGTGACTGTGTTTTAATATGCTTTTGTGATATAAAGAGTAAAGGAAAGAAAACTTATATCACATGAGAACAGCTAGGTGCTACTTCCAAGCACTAAATGTTACAGTGTCTTAATCATTAAATATATACTGTGTGTGACTGTGTTTTATCATGTTTTTGTGATATAAAGAATAAAGGAAAGAAAACTTATTACAGGAGAACAGTTAGGTAGTACTTCCAAGTACTAAACACTGCAGTGTCTTAATCATTAAATATATACTACAATACATTAAGACAAAACACCAGAATTAAGCCATTTCTTCTTATGCAAACTAGGAAATCTTTGGTCCCAACCTTGACAATCTTGGTTTGGCGTTAGACCATAACTAATCTTCTTCAGCTAGAATGTATACCAAGAATTCATATGTTATGGACGGAACTGTGTCCCATCTAAATTCATATGTTGAAATCCTAGCCCACAGTATCTCAAAATGTGACTATATATAGGGCCCTTTTACTTCTTTAGAAGCAATTAAGATTAAATGAGGTCATTATGAGTGGGCCCTAATCCAATTTGACCAGTAAGTGTTCTTTATGAAAAGAGGATATCTGAACACTCATAGGGACACACTTGTTCTTGGACTTCTACTCTCCAGAACTGTGACAAAATAGATTTTTGGTGTTTAAGTCACCCAGAATGTGGTATTCTGTTATGGAAGCCATAGCAAACAAATACACGATGCAATAAACATCTCCTAAATATCTTAATATGCTAGACTGTCCCAAAAGACGAATAAGACATAGACTTGTCCTTAAGAAGTTCAGTCAGTTCAGTCGCTCAGTCATGTCCAACTCTTTGCTACTCCATGGATTGCAGCACACCAGGCTTCCCTGTCCATCACCAACTCCCAGAGCTTGCTCAAACTCACATCCATTGGGTCAGTGATGCCATCCAACCATCTCATCCTTTGTTGTCCCCTTCTCCTCCTGCCTTCAGTCTTTCACCATCAGGATCTGTTCTGATGAGTCAGCTCTTCACATCAAGTGGTCAAAGTATTGGAGTTTCAGCATCAGCATCAGTCCTTCCAAAGAATATTCAGGATTATTTCCTTTAGAATTGATGGGTTTGATGTCCTTGCAGTCCAATGGACTCTCAAGAGTCTTCTCCAACACCACAGTTCAAAAGCATCAATTCTTCAGTGCTCAGATTTCTTTATGGTCCAACTCTCATATCCATACATGACTACTGGAAAAACTACTGGAAAAACACAGCTTTGACTGTACTGATCTTTGTTGACAAAGTAATATCTCTGCTTTTTAATATGCTATCTAGGTTTGTCATAGCTTTTCTTCCAAGGAGCAAGTGTCTTTTAATTTCATGGCTGCAGTCATTATCTGCAGTGATTTTGGAGCCCAAGAAACGTGCAGCAGACGGAGAAACCTATCAGTAAGTAATTAAAATACAGTGTCATGAAGGAGGTATGCACTGAAACACACTGAAGTTGAATCTAATTCAATTCTGAAGGGGAGGCTGTACCAAAGAAGGTTTTTCAGAAGAAGAAAAGGGAAAAGTGAAATGGCAAGAAATGAGACTTGATTACCCTATTTCCAACAGTAGAAGTTCTCTGAATGAACTACATACTTAATGATGAAGTACACCTACAAAATTTTAAAAACCAGTGATCTAAAAGACAACACATGATCTTCTGAAAGACAGCATATAATCTTCAAAGATGTCATTTCACTTCAAACAATTATGTCTAGAATTATTAATACTGTTAAGAATAAAAGAAGAAAATAACATGACTTCATTTATTTATCTACTTATTTATGACTGTGCTGGGTCTTCCGTGCTGCACAAAGATTTTCTCCAGTTGTGGTGAGCAGGGGATATTTTTCATTGCAGTGCTTGGGCGTCTCATTACGGTGACTTCTCCTGTTGCGGACCATCAACTCTAGGTACAAGGGCTTCAGTAGCTGCAGTGTTCAGGTTCAGTAGTTGTGGCACATGGGCTTTGCTGCCATGCAGCATGTGGGATGTTCCCGGATCAGGATGGAACCCATATACCCTGCATTGGCAGGTGGATTCTCAAACACTGAAGTCCAAGATGAAGGAAAGTCCAAGATGAAGGGAAGTCCAAAATGACTTCTTGGGATACTTATCACCATATGAAAGAAGAGACAAAGGTGCACAGAATTACAAAATTTCTCCCAGAAGTTTAATCTGAATTTAATCTGAGACAGACGAATCTACCTCACAAGAACTAAAGCCCTATGTTCTCCTTTAACCTCTAGCTCTAACACTAAGCTTCCTACCACTCTCATCAGGCAGCACAGTCTCAACTTCATTACCCTTCAGTAGACAGAGAAGAACTGTAAGCTAGAACACATTTAAAACAGAATAAAGAGCAGTCCCAAAACTTGTCTGGAAATGTAGAGATAATCAGCAACATAAAATGAGGTGTATAATTAAAATTAGCCTACACCATGAATTCTAAAAGCTGTTTTCAGCAACGATTTCACATGAAAACATAAATGGATTGTTCACCATAGTCTCAAGTGATACAAAGCTGAAAAAGAATTAAATATAAACTAAATAACAAAAATAAAGACCTGAAAATAAAAGTTTAGAATGAGATGAGCAAAATTATTTAAAAGCAAAAACTTTAATATAAAGTACAACTAAGTTTACTGTATATATAGATGAAAAACATCAGTTCAGTTCAGTCGCTCAGTCGTGTCCGACTCTTTGCGACCCCATGAATCGCAGCACGCCAGGCCTCCCTGTCCATCACCATCTCCCGGAGTTCACTCAGACTCACGTCCATCGAGTCAGTGATGCCATCCAGCCATCTCATGCTCGGTCGTCCCCTTCTCCTCCTGCCCCCAATCCCTCCCAGCATCAGAGTCTTTTCCAGTGAGTCAACTCTTCGCATGAGGTGGCCAAAGTACTGGAGTTTCAGCTTTAGCATCATTCCTTCCAAAGAAATCCCAGGGCTGATCTCCTTCAGAATGTACTGGTTGGATCTCCTTGCAGTCCAAGGGACTCTCAAGAGGCTTCTCCAACACCACACTTCAAAAGCATCAATTCTTCGGCACTCAGCCTTCTTTACAGTCCAACTCTCACATCCATACATGACCACAGGAAAAACCATAGCCTTGACTAGACGGACCTTAGTAGGCAAAGTAATGTCTCTGCTTTTGAAAATGCTATCTAGGTTGGACATAACTTTTCTTCCAAGGAGTAAGCGTCTTTTAATTTCATGGCTGCAGTCACCATCAGCAGTGATTTGGAGCCCAAAAAAATAAAGTCTGACACTGTTTCCACTGTTTCCCCATCTATTTCCCATGAAGTGATGGGACCAGATGCCATGATCTTCGTTTTCTGAATGTTGAGCTTCAAGCCAACTTTTTCGCTCTCCTCTTTCACTTTCATCAAGAGGCTTTTGAGCTCCTCTTCACTTTCTGCCATAAGGGTGGTGTCATCTGCATATCTGAGGTTATTGATATTTCTCCCGGCAATCTTGATTCCAGCTTGTGTTTCTTCCAGTCCAGCGTTTCTCATGATGTACTCTNGCCAACTTTTTCACTCTCCTCTTTCACTTTCATCAAGAGGCTTTTTAGCTCTTCACTTTCTGCCATAAGGGTGGTGTCATCTGCATATCTGAGGTTATTGATATTTCTCCCGGCAATCTTGATTCCAGCTTGTGTTTCTTCCAGTCCAGCGTTTCTCAGGATGTACTCTGCATATAAGTTAAATAAGCAGGGTGACAATATACAGCCTTGACGAACTCCTTTTCCTGTTTGGAACCAGTCTGTTGTTCCATGTCCAGTTCTAACTGTTGCTTCCTGATCTGCATGCAGATTTCTCAAGAGGCAGGTTAGGTGGTCTGGTATTCCCATCTCTTTCAGAATTTTCCACAGTTTATTTGATCCACACAGTTAAAGGCTTTGGCATAGTCAATAAAGCAGAAATAGATGGCAATGGTGACTACTGCCATGAAATTAAGATGTTTGCTTCTTGGAAGGAAAGCTTGATAAACCTAGATAGTGTATTAAAAAGCAGAGACATCACTTTGCTGAAAAAGATCCATATAGCCAAATTTATGGTTTTCCAGTGGTAATGTATGGATATGAGAGTTGGATCATGAAGAAGGCTGAGTGCCAAGCAATGGCACTTTGGACTGTGGTGTTGGAGAAGACTCTTGAGAGTCCCTTGGACTGCAAGGAGATCAAACCAATCAATCATAAAGGAAATCAACCTTGAATCTTCATTAAGAGGACATGCTGAAACAGAAGCTCCAATACTTTGGCCACCTGATGCGAAGAGCCAACTCATTGAAAAAGACCCTGATGCTGGAAAAGATTGAAGGCAAAAGAAGAAAAGAGTGGCAGAGGATGAGATGGTTAGATAGCCTCACCAACTCAATGGACCTGAATTTGATCAAACTCCAGGAGACAGTGGAAGACAGAGGAGCCTGGTGTTCTATTATCCATGGGGTCACAAAGAGTGGTCATGACTTAGTGACTGTATAACAATGATAAGGCAAATGCTTGCAGTCTGGCTAGACAAGGTTGGTAGGCTTCCTAGGTGCCAGGAAGACTGGAAAACTAATTTTCTTTCTAAGGGAAGGAATCCCAGAATTTAGAAACATCAGTTAGTTACAAAACCTAGAGAAATCTGGGGTCATCTGATTCCTGGAGACACTTCACTCATATAGCAAAAGGTTGAAGATAAACTAGAGGCTCATAAGTTTCCAGAGAGATTTCCTAAAGAATTGAATGAAACTCACCTTCTCTTTTCTCTTTATAAGCAGAGAAGAATCATTTATCTTCATCTCTTGCCATCCCCTCGTGCAGGTAAATTGGCTTGGCTCTTATCATGTCTCCCTGTGTATGAGGACTGGGTCAAAGGTGACCTGACGCACGTACAATTTACCATGAAATATTTTACATAGAATTCATCTTTGGTCTATAACACCACATGAATACTTTCAGGATTAAATTAATACAGGTGAATATTAAAAACTCAACATATATCAGGAAGAAAACTGCAAGAAGGACATTATGCATAGAACTTAAAATATGGGACCTTACTATTTCAAAAATAGGGTAAATATCTGGAATTTAATGTGTCATTGTTCAAAGTTTACATATTTTTATATGCTTTTATAAGTGTATAAGTGAAGTTGCTTAGTTGTATCCGACTCTTTGCGACCCCATGGACTGTAGACTACCTGGCTTCTCCATCCATGGGATTTTCCAGGCAAGAATACTGGAGTGGGTTGCCATTTCCTTCTCCAGGAGATCTTCCCGACCCAGGGATCAAACCCAGGTCTTCCGCATTGTAGGCAGACGCTTTACCCTCTGAGTCACCCGGAAAGACTTTCTATGTTTTTAAGTTTGTCGATTTCCTTTTACAATTTCATTAGGTCACATTATTAGAGAGATATGGAAGGATATAGAAACATAAGACAGTGCAATAATTAAATAATGGCTTCATTTATTATTTAAGAACACTGAAATAACTTTTAAACTATACACAGGAAAATTGAATATAATTCAATTAAGGAAAAAGTGGCAAATAAAAATTAATTATCTAAATTAAAGCTGTAATACCTTGCACTGTCACTTGATCATAATTCAGGTGTGCGTTCCTAAATAACATCAGCAAAGAATAAAAAAGTTCAATTGTTAAGATTTATCTTAATGATAATTTAAAAAATATACTGGATCCTCAAAAGAGGCACATTTTTTCTTTTTTTCCCAAACCAAAATGCAGGGAGGAGACTATATAGAAAAGATCATACAGTGTGTCTCTCTTTTCTGCTTAAAATTTGAGTGTTTTCTTACTGCCGTGACAGTAAGAAAATCTTTGAAAATTTTTGAAGATCTTCAAAAAATGCACAAATCAATAAATAAGAGGATTTTAGATATTAATACTTTCTCTGAAGGATATGAAATTGAACAGGGGAATAGAGAATGACAGCCCAGGTGTCTATTGACAAGCATCTGAAGCTGCCTCTCATTTAGACAGAAAATGGGTACAGATGTTTGGGACATAGAGAATTCCTGAGAACCTGGAGAACTGGGCTCAGAAAACCAAGCCAGACACAACCGCAGCCAGAGTGAGGATGTAGAATTTAGTGCCCTGACCACGTGCTCTCCCTAGCCCTTCTGGTGCCTCAGACCCAGAAAACCTGAGGTTTCTACTGCTACTCCTCTCAGAATGTGTTTTCCATTGTCCTGAGAGTTGCTGCTGCTGCTGCTGCTGCTAAGTCGCTTCAGTCGTGTCCGACTCTGTGCGACCCCATAGACGGCAGCCCACCAGGCTTCCCCGTCCCTGGGATTCTCCAGGCAAGAATACTGGAGTGGGTTGCCATTTCCTTCTCCACCTGAGAGTTGCTAGATCAGTTGATTCAAAGTGAGTGAATTTAATTAGCTAAAATTAGATCAATGCAGACTGCAGAAAACTGGAAAGAAATATCTGAATTTTACTATATTAGGAAATAGGCTTCCCAGGTGGCTCAGAGGAAAAGAAACTGCATGTCAATGCAGGAAAGACAGGTTCAATCCCTGGGTTGGGAAGATCCCCTTGAGAAGGAAATGACAATCCACTCTAGTATTCTTGTCTGGGAAATCCTATGGACAGAGGAGCCTGGTGGGCTACAGTTCACGGGGTCACAAAGAGTTAGACGTAACTTAATGACTAAACAACAAAAGCATTAGGAAGCAGGCTCTGCCTTCAACCAGGACAGAGGAACTTCAAAAGTCACTAAGCAATTTCAGATGTTATTCAGATCAAAACATGCGGTGGAGGGCCTGGAGGAAGGAATGAGTAGGGAGAAGAAAGGGAAAGGAGAGGAAAAAGAAGAAAGGAAATGTCCCTTGTTGTGTAGGAACTCCTGACTGAGTAGAGCTGAGACCACACCGATAAACAGGGACCATCAACTAATAATGGTTTTGCAGGAATTTGAACAGCAAATACAAACAACCTGAGGTGGGAAGAAGATTGATGTGTTTAAATAACAGGAAAACAGCATGGTCATCATGGCGGGAGCAAGATTTAGCTTCCCTTTTTTGGGTGAGGGGCTTGATGAGACAGATGACTGAGTCACGAAACCCACAATAAAGACTTTGGATTTTATCTAAGGGAGGATAGTAACATGTTGCTTTGTAGTTTTTTGCAGTTTGACTTTTTGTCTTTTAATTACTTTTTGTAAAATAATGGTTTAATATGATGTAGAGTATCAGTCTATAAGCAATGTGGAAATTGACTGCAGCACACAAGAGGAAAGAGGTAGATTAACAGGTGCTTTTTAAATTATTTAGGGGAAAACCTAGACAGCTCAGTCAGTAGAGCATCAGACTTTTAATCTGAGGGTCCAGGGTTTGGGCAATGTTAACCTGGGCTTCCCTTGTGGCTCAGCTGGTAAAGAATGCACCTGCAATGCAGGAGACCTGGGTTCGATCCTGGGTTGGGAAGATCCCCTGGAGAAGGGAATGACTACCCATTCCAGTACTCTGGCCTGGAGAATTCCATGGACTGTATATAGTCCATGGGGTTGCAAAGAGTCGGACATGACTGAGTGACTTTCACTTTTCACTTACACGGTGGCTTGGATTAGAATAGTGATAGAAAAACTGCTGAAATACTAAAATGTTGGCTCACAGCTAAAGGTTGGTTGATAAAGAAGCCTAAGAGAGTGAATAGAAGATAGAAAATCTTTGAATTTATGTCCTCAGTAATGAATTATTGTTGTTTAGGCACTATGTCACGTGCAACTCTTTTGCAACCCTATGGATTGCAACCTGCCAGGCTTCTCTGTCCTTTGTATGTCCCAGGCAAGAATACTGGAGTGGGTTGCCATTGGATAGACAACATGGATTCTAAATTTAGGTTGAAATTTCAATTAGAGCATTGGGAGGGGATGGGAAAATGAATGGTCTGTTTTGGGAATATTTGACATGCGTATATATCCAAGGGAATATGTAGAGTTGGTAGTTAAAGATAAAAATTTAGAGCTCAAATATCAAATCAGGATTAAAGTCATCAAATCAGGATTACAGTGCAATAGTGGATTTAAATGGTTTTATGTATGAGTATTGAAGGCAAAAGAAGAAGGAAGGGAGCAGAGGATGAGATGGTTAGATAACATCACAGACTCAATGGACATGAATTTGAGCAAATCCGGGAGATAGTGAAGGACAAAGGAGCCTGACATCCTACAGTCCATGGGGTCTGAAAGAGTCAGATGAGACTTAGCAACTGAACAGCAATAATGCCTCACAAACAGTGGAGCTCTGGCCATAAGGGATTTAGGGCAAGAGTAACTTTCATAGAGTCTCACAAGAGGCAGTGCAGAAGCAGGGCAACAGGAGTCCAGGATTTTTTGATAAAGGTAGCAGGTCCTGTATATTAGGGTAAGGTAAGCTAGCTCATGCTGAGTTGGAGGCTTGTGCCTGGTATTAGGTTTCCTCAACAGTGATGTTTTCTGTAAGGATAGGCTGAATTGGGCTTATTTTTTTTAAATATTTATTTACATTTTAATAAATTAATAAAATTTATTTATTTATTTTTTATTTTTATTTTTACCTTATTTTGCTTTACAATACTCTATTGGTTTTGCCATACATTGACATGAATCAGCCACGGGCATACATGAGCTCCCAATCCTGAACCCCCCTCCCACCTCCTACCCCATATCATCTCTCTGGGTCATCCCCATGCACCAGCCCCAAGCACCCCAAGCATCCTGTATCAAACATAGACTGGTGACTCATTTCTTACATGATAGTATACATGTTTCAATGCCATTCTCCCAAATCATCCCACCCTCTCCCTCTCCCAAAGAGTCTAAAAGTCCGTTCTATACATCTGTGTCTCTTTTGCTGTCTAAATTTATTTATTTATTTACTTATTTATTATTTGTCAGGTCTTTGTTACAGCCTGTGGAATCTTTTAGCTGCAATGTGTGGGATCTAGTTCCCTGACAAGGGATGAATCCTGGGCCCCTGCATTGCAAGCACAAAGTCTTAGCAGCTGGACCACCAGAGAAGTCCCCTGACTTAGGTGAGTGCTGAAGAATTGATTCTTTTGAACTGTGGTGTTGGAGAACACTCTTGAGAGTCCCTTGGACTGCAAGGAGATCCAACCAGTCCGTCCTAAAGGAGATCAGTCCTGAGTGTTCATTGGAAGGACTGATGTTGAAATTGAAAGTCCAATACTTTGGGCACCTAATGTGAAGAGATGACTCATTTGAAAAGACGCTGATGCTGGGAGAGATTGAGGGCAGGAGGAGAAGGGGATGACAGAGGATGAGATGATTGGATGGCATCACTGACTCAATGGACATGAGTTTGGGTAGACTCCGGGAGCTGGTGATGGACAGGGAGGCCTGGTGTGCTGCAGTTCATGGGGTTGGAAAGAGTTGGACATGACTGAGTGACTGAATTAAACTGAACTGAACTGACAGGCTGTGCCTGCAGGGTCTCCTTCACTCTGTGGGTCTTGATACATGAATTAACTTTATCTAGTGTGTTCTTGTTAAAGTTAGATATGAGCTGAGGACTTATGGGAAGGATAATCATTTTAAGGTCCAACTAATTGCTAATTTTTATATTTTAGGAGAGAAAGGTTTAAAGGATTTATCAAAATGTTAGTATGGTATATACTCCAGTATCTTTTTATATTCAAGTGTAATCTCAATGACCTTGATCTAACCATAAAGTTATGATTTAGTTTCACTGAAATCATATTACTAAGACTTGCAATACCTGTGATGTGAAAGATGAGGTTTTGCTGTAATACTCAGAAAAAAAAGTATAATGCCATATAAAATAGAACAAAAATGTCTGTTTAAAAGTTTGCCTGGAGTTAAAATGAAAAGGAAATTTCCATATTTCACAAGAAAATAAATTGCTGTAAACAGTAATAGTTTGCATTCAGGAGCTAATGTTTCTACAGCCACAGTGGGGAGTTATTGGATCCAAGAGTTATGCTCAGGCAGGGCCAGGGCAGAGGTTTGGGGATTCATATATAATTGTATACCATGCTAAAATCTCATTTTAGGGAGAGGGAAAAATAGAATTCTATGGTTCCTAATAACTATAGTTGGCATCGGAAGGAAATGTTTAAGGACATGTTTTGTTTTTTTTTTTTCATTTAAAAAAGTGCAGAAAGGTAATGAAATTATTGAAGAGGAGAAAAAAGAGTTAATTATGTTGACAACAATCAAGAAGTGATAATTATTACTTAAAAACTGTAATTAAACAGCAGAAGCAAATAGGTAATGGTAAAACATCAGATGGTATCCTCCACTCAATGGCCATGAGCTTGAGCAAACTCCTAGAGATAGTGAAGGACAGGGAACCCTGGTGTGCTGTAGTCCATGGGGGTTCAAAGAGGTGGACACTGAGAACTGAACAATAAAACATTGGATCGAGTGAACAGAGGAACAGGCTTTTAAGTCACACATTATTCAAGAGCTACATTAATTTTTTTTTTTTATTTTTAGTTGAAAGATAGTTGCTTTACAGTACTGCATTACTGCTACTGCTGCTAAGTCACTTCAGTCGTGTCTGTCTCTTTGTGACCCCATAGATGGAAGCCCATCTATGAGGGAGCCCAGGCTCCCTCATCCCTGAGATTGTCCAGGCAAGAACATTGAAGTGGGTTGCCATTTCCTTCTCCAAGGCATGAAAGTGAAAAGTGAAAGTGAAGTCGCTCAGTCGTGTCTGACTCCTAGCGACCCCATGGACTGCAGAATACCAGGCTCCTCCATTCATGGGATTTTCCAGGCAAGAGTACTGGAGTGGGTTGCCATTGCCTTCTCCGATAGTATCACATTGGTTTCTACCAAACATCAACATGAATCAGCCATAGGTTTACCCATGTGCCCTCCCACTCAAGAGGTACTTTAATGGAGCTTATGTCTGTCCTTTTTGTCTTGCATCATACTCTATTGATATTCCATATCAGTTGTCCTTTCCTTTAAGTTCTTCTAACATCCTTTATTCTCTTTGATCACATGGTGTTTCCATGTAACGTTTGCAATGTCTAAAATATATTACCTCATTTTCTTCTTCTGATACTCTCTCTTCATCTTTCAAATCTATTATTTTTGAGAGAAACTTCCACTGAGGCCATTGATGCAGTACTGAGTGACACTTAAGAACTCAGGCTCTGGTCCCAAATGTCCTGCGATCTGCTCCCAGCTCAGCCTGTTACTAGCTCTACGGTCCTCAATAAATACATGAACATTTCTGTGTTTCACTTTTCCTCCTAACATGGTTGTTGTGAAGATAAAGGGAGTTAATGTATGTGAAATACTTTGATTAGTGTTGGGAACATAGCAAAAAACAAATCATAATTATTAATTATTTTGTTGTTGTTCAGTTGCTAAATCATGTCCAACTCTTTGCAATCCCATGGTCCGTAGCCCACCAGGCCCCTCTGTCCATGGGGTTTTCCAGGCAAGAATACTGGAGTGGGTTGCCATTTCCCTCTCCAAGAGATCTTCCTGACCCCAGGATCAAACCCACATCTCCTGCATCTCCTGGAGCTTCTTTATCATTGAGCCACCAGGGAAGCCCCTATTAATTATTATTATATATCATGTATCTTTATACTGAGAGCACAGTTATATCCTTCTTGTTAGAAAGGTCTTTTTTTTTTTTTTTGGCTTGTTTGCTTCCTGTCTATTTTGTTCACCAATCTTTATATTCCATGAAGGCGGGAACCATGGATGGTCTTGGTCATCATTTTATAACTGCACACAGCATTGGACAAATCCCTATTAAATGACTAAGTGGATCAGTGAATAAAAAAATGATTTGTCTTTGTCATAATTTCTATCATAATTTAGACATTTGGAAACTGAGTGATTGGATATAAAAATTTCAGTATATACTATAAAGCCACAAAGTGAACACTGGGCTCTCTCTGTCTATGTCCCAACTACAGATCAAGGAGCCCAGCACATGCAAGGGCACACTGAGATTTCTGGACCCATCCACCTACCAGATGGACACAACAAATGGGAGGCCAATGCTCTCGGTTTCCAGTCTCTTCCAGGAGAGACCAGATGACAAAGCAGAAACGTCAGGAAGTCAAGGACCACGAGTGTGGGACTGTTTCAACTGAATATTATACTATTATTCATTCCTGAGTAAAAACTTATGAAAAACTTAGTAGCTTAAATTGAGGAGTTTTTTTGTTTGTTTGTTTTAATCATCAAGGTCTGGGCAAAGTTCAGGTCAGTCTTCTATCCAGATTCTCACAGGTTGCAATCAAGAGTATGTGTCATCTGGTCAGCTTTGTCATCTGGAGTTTTGGCTGAAGCAGCGTGTGCTTCCAAACCCATTCAGGAGGTTGGCAGAATTCATTGCCTTGCAGTTGTATGGCTGAGGCTCGTGGCCTCTTACTGGTTGTTAACTGGAGGCCACCCTCAAGTCTTGGGGGCTGTCCTCATTTCCCTTCCATATGGCCCTTTTCATAAGCAATTCTCAGTATTGATTTGCTTCTTAAGACCACCAGAGTAATACCTTTTTACATTTTGCTAAGACAGAGTCTTATATAGTGAAACATAATTACAGACAGGACATCACATATCCTTTTCCATAAATAGTAACTCAGATAGGGAAGTGGCAGTCTAATACCTTTCAGTTCAGTTCAGTATAGTCAGTCAGTCATGTCCAACTTTTTGTGACCCCATGAATCGCAGCATGCCAGGCCTCTCTGTCCATCACAAGCTCCTGGCGTTCACCCAAACTCATATGCATTGAGTCAGTACCTTTAGTCAGAAGCAAATAATAGGTCCCCCTTGCATTCTAACAGATTTATATAAATAAAGGTGCATACTGGGGCCACCTTAAGTTGTGTTCACCACACAGTGAGAAGAACCATCAGACAAAATTTTCCCCTTTCCTGTGTATCTACCCTAATTCAAAGAAAGCTATTATAGGGCTATTTGAAGAAGTCTTGAAATGGAACAGTCATACTTGTTAAGAACCTATAGCCAGTTCACCTAGTTTTTCATCTTCTTGTTTCTCTGCTTCTAGTTCCTTTCCTTCTTAGTCCTCCTTTTCTAAGACCAGATCTCTTGACCACATTAAAACTTTAGAAAAAAAAAAAGAAAAGACAGGTTGAAGACAGTTGTTATCCAAGTAATGGGGTGCTTGGAAAGCCAAGGAGCCTCAACAATAGGAAATGCCAAGCTCCTACCGTTATAGGACTGACTTTGCCAAAAATCATGTTTAGAAAGTGACACTGAGGGTGACAGGACTGCAAATGAGACTAAATTTCCAAACACAACAGTCTCGAAAATCAAATTCAGATCCTTCACATGGGGCCTGCATGTCACTGAAACACCGGATGGCAACGATCAGAAGTACCTGACCCCCAAATTCTCCTAAATGCTCCTAGCTGGCAAAAAATGGTCCCCTGTAACTTGGAGAAGAAAACAGACATTCCAGGTCAGGAAAAGCAGAGAGTGAGATGTTTCAAGAAATTCTCTTTTTTTCCTCTGGCTTCACAACAGCACTTTCTGTAGGCCAGTAACCAGGGTAGCTCTAACTGAAGTCAAAGCAGAGAAGTGCAGTACCTGCTCCAGAAAGACCCATTAAACACCAAAGGAATTGTAGGACATGGCTAATACTGACCTCAAAATACTGGGTTGTGGGACTTCTTGGTGTACCAGTGACTAAGACTTTGCATTCCCAATGCACGGGGGCCAGGTTCAACCCTTGGTTGGGGAACTAGATCAAACATACCACCACTAAAGATCCTGCATACCACAACTAAAATCTGGTGCAGCCAAGTAAATAAATCAATATTTTTAAAAAAGAAAAGAAAAATAACTGGATTGCATGTGTGAGAATGTATCTTGGTGGTGTTGGACAGGAGGGATACAAGGATAAGGCCACACGGAAGAATTTGTTAACATGGGCTATTCAACGATGATTCAAAATTCAATGTAGTGACCGAAACACCTTGAGTTCTAATTGTGGGGAAACAAAGCAGATATAAGTGATAGCCCAACATCCCTTAATTTATTTAGCAAATTAATTATTATGATAGGCATTGTTCAAGAAACATGACAGTATTGCAAAACTGATTAAGTTTGCCCTTTTAGAGTTTATATCATATAAAAAAGAGAAAGAAAATGAGGGATTTCCCTGGTGATCCAGTGGCTAAGACTCCAAACTCCCAATTCAGGGGGTCCAGGTTCTATCCCTGGTCAGGGAACTAGATCCTGCTTGCTGCAACAGAGGTGCTGCATGCAGCAACCTAGATCCTGTGTGCCATGACTAAGACTTGGCACAGTCAAATTTAAGAAATAATAGCAATTGTGCATGACAAATAAGTACATTATATTGCTATAATGCAATAAGAATTATAACATTACAGTAGGGTCAGGTACACTGGGAGTGGTCAGAGTAATGTGTGAAATTTCGATGGAGGTTGTCAGGACAGTACTTAATGTGAAGTCAACATTGAGGAACATCTTGAAGACAATGAAAGAGTTATACATTGCACATCTGGGGAAAAAGATATTCTATAAAGAATAAAAATGAATAGAAAGACACTGAAGTTGGAGAGTACCCAGCTGGGTCAAGGAACAACAGAGAGGTCAAAGAGCCTGGGGCAAATTTAACTAAAAAGAGAAAAAAGAGTAATAGGATCACAGAATTAATGGAACAATGCAGATGGGGCCAGACCTGTGTAATGATTTTGTATTTGGCTGAGTATAAAAAAGAAAGCTCTCTGGAAGCTTCTAAGCATGAAAAAGGCTTGTCTAATACTTTAAACGCATTATCCCAGCTGCTGTGTAATAGTAGGTAATGTGTGATTGGGGAGAGGGTGGTCAGGGAGAGTCAAAGGTAGAATTTCATCACAGGAATCCAGCTGAGATGTGATGATAGCTTAGGTTTACAGGTATAAGAAGATGGTAAGAATGGCCAAGGACAGCCAAATAATTTGTCCTTCATATATTTTCTCCATAGCAGAAAGTAAAATGGAAAGGGAAAGGAAAGGGAAAGTCGCTCAGTCGTGTCCGACTCTTTGCGACCCCGTGGACTGCAGCCTACCAGGCTTCTCAGTCCACGGGATTTTCCAGGCAAGAGTACTGGAGTGGGTTGCCATTTCCTTCTCCAGGGGATCTTCCCAACCCAGGGATCGAACCCAGGTCTCCCGCATTGGAGGCAGACGCTTTACCCACTGAGCCACCAGGGAAGCAATAAGACATAATAAAACAATGGCTTCAAAATATTTAAAAATAACTTCCATTCAAGAATTCTATACTGGGTAAAATTATCTTTCAGTGCTTATGTCAAGTTATACACATTTTCACACAAAACAGAGCTGACAGGGTCTTCCCTGGTGGCTCAGTGGTAAAGAATTCACCTACCAATGCAGGACACAGGTTTGATCCCAGATCCAGGAAGATCCCACATGCCTCAGAGCATCTAAGCCCATATTCCACATCTTTTGAGCCTGTGCTGTAGAGCCTGGGATCCACAACTACTGAGCCCACGTGCAGCAATTACTGAAGCCCTAGAGCCTGTGCTCTGCAACAAGAGAAGCTACCCCAACGAGAAACCCAGACACCGCAACTAGACAGTAGCTCCCACCTGGGGAAGCTAAAGAAAAGCCCTCATGGCAATGAAGACCCAGTACAGCCAAAAATAAATGAATAAATTAAAATTATACTTCAAAAAAGAGCTTAGACATTTTAGTAGCAATAGAATTGTACTAAAGAACATTCTAAGGAATAAACTTTGTATAGAAAAAAATTAATCTTAAAATAAAGGTCTCAGTTCTCTTCAGTTCAGTTCAGTCGCTCAGTCGTGTCCGACTCTTTGCAACCCCAATGAATCACAGCACGCCAGGCCTCCCTGTTCATCACCAACTCTCGGAGTTCACTCAGACTCACGTCCGTCGAGTCCGTGATGCCATCCAGCCATCTCATCCTCTGTTGTTCCCTTCTCCTCCTGCCCTCAACCCCTTCCAGCATCAGAGTCTTTTCTAATGAGTCAACTCTTCGCATGAGGTGGCCAAAGTACTGGAGTTTCAGCTTTAGCATCATTCCTTCCAAAGAAATCCCAGGACTGATCTCCTTCAGAATGGACTGGTTGGATCTCCTTGCGGTCCAAGGGACTCTCAAGAGTCTTCTCCAACACCACAGTTCAAAAGCATCAGCGCTCAGCCTTCTTCACAGTCCAACTCTCACATCCATACATGACCACTGGAAAAACCATAGCCTTGACTAGACGGACCTTTGTTGGCAAAGAAATGTCTCTGCTTTTGCATATGCTATCTAGGTTGGTCATAACTTTCCTTCCAAGGTGTAAGCATCTTTTAATTTCATGGCTGCAGCCTCTCTTAGAAATGACTCTAATCAGTTACTCTGGAATTACTTTGTTAACTCTAGTGAGGTAATCTGCCTGCTAGACAGGTGACATCTCCAAAAGGAAGATGGCTTTGCTAGAAAAAAAAAATTCCACTCACTATTAGAAACTTTATTTTCCACCCTCTTCTGTGTATAAAAGCCTTCCATTTGGGGATTTCCCTGGTAGTACAGTGGATAAGAATCTGCCTGCCCATGTAGGGGATACAGATTCAATCCAGGAAGATTCCACATGCTGCAGGTGTCACAGCTTCTGATCCTGTGCTGTAGACCCCAGGATATGACTACTGAGTCTATGTGATGCAACTACTGAAGCCCCCATGCATAGAATCTGTGCTCCACAGCAGGAGAAAGCACCACAATGAGAAGCCTCTACATTGCAAAGAAGAGTAGCCCCGGCTCACCACAATTCTAAGAGACACATGTACCCCCGTGTTCACTGCAGCACTCTTTACATAGCAAGAACATGGAAGCAACCTAGACATCACTGACAGATGAATGGATAAAGAAGTTGTGGTATATACATACAATAGACTATTGCTCAGCCATAAAAAGGAACACATTTGAGTTAGTTGAAGTGAGGTAGATGAACCCATAGCGTGTTATACAGAGTGAAGTAAGTGATAAAGAGGAAAAAACAAATATTGTACATTAATGCATATATATGGAATATATAAAATGGTACTAATGAACTTATTTGTAAGGCAGGAATAGAGATTTAGACATTGAGGACAGACTTCTGAACATAGCAGGGGCAGGAAAAGGTAAGATGAATTGAGAGAGTAGCATTGAAATATATACATTAGCATATGTAAAATAGATATCTGATTTTAAGTTTATGTATAACACAAGGAGCTCAACCTAGTGCTCTATGACACTAGAGGGATGGGATGGGAGGTGGGAGGGGGGTTCAGGAAGGAAGGAGCATATGTATGCTTATGGCTGATTCATGTTGATGTATGACATAAACCAACACAACATTGTAAAGCAATTATCCTCCAATTAAAAATGTATATTTTTAAAAGTCCCTTTTAAAATTCCATAAAAAATAGAATACTTAGGAATAAACCTGACTAAGAAGGTGAAAGAACTATATGCTGACAAATCTGAAACACTGCTTAAGAAAACTGAAAATGATTCAAAGAAATGGAGTGATATTACATGATCTTGGATTGGAATAATTAGTATTATTAAAATGCCCATAATGCATAAAACAATCCACAGATTTAAAGTAATCTCTGTCAAATCATCTATGACATTTTACAGAACTGGAATAAATAATCCTAAAATGTATAGGTTCAGTTCAGTATCTCAATCATGTCTGACATTTTGCAACCCCATGGAATGCAACACGCCAGGCTTCCCTGTCCATCACCAATTCCCAGAGCTTACTCAAACTTGTGTCAGTTGAGTCGGTGATGCCATCCAACCATCTCATCCTCTGTTATCTCCTTCTCCTCTCGCCTTCAATCTTTCCCAGCATCAGGTTCTTTTCCAGTGAGTCAGTTCTTTGCATCAGGCCAAATTACTGGAGCTTCACCTTCAGCATCAGTCCTCCCAATGAATATTCAGGACTTATTTCCTTTAGGATGGACTGGTTGGATCTCCTTTCAGTCCAAGGGACTCTCAAGAGTCTTCTCCAACACCACAGTTCAAAATCATCAATCATGTAACGAATATAATAAAAAAAAAACTTGCTAAAATAGCGTTGCTATTTAAGTTAGCTTAAAAGGAGATAAATAAGAATTTCACAACAAATTGATAAAAGAATCAGTAAAAACACTGGCTATGAGTACAACCATTCTGTCTATAAATGATTTACATTGTGAAAACAGGAATTAGAACACACTTTGTATAGACTGGAGAAGGGCCTAGCTATCCACTCCAGTATTCTTCCCTGGAGAACTCCATGGACAGAGGAGCCTAGAAAGCTACAGTTCATGGGTCCCAAGGTCAGAAATGACTGAATAACTAACATACCCACATACACAATTTTGTATAGACAGAGGGAAGAATAAGAGAAATGACCTGATCCTTGTATAGTTACCTGACTGCAAAACCAGGAGCAGAGAATTTTTATCAAACAGCAATTTTAATTTTTGAATTACACAGGCTTTATTAACTCACCTCTTTTTCATCTTGATTCCTTTTATATTTTTGAGAATAAGGATGCTGCTCAAACTTATCATTCTCTTATAAAAGATACAAATTTTGAAAATTTACATTTACAAATTGTAGCCCTGTCAAACCCAGATTAAAAATGAAAATGACATGTCACTCTATAAAATCAAGATCACAAGGTCAGCTGTCTTTCTGTTCTGGGGAGAACAAGCAGGAAAGATAAAATGTGTTCATTTATAGTTGAGAAATTGTATAACAGATGCCAAGATAAATGGTGTATATCAATAATAAGTACATATCTGACATACAAAGTAAACACAATGTTTCTGAAATACAGTCTCTTGGCAACTTTTTAACTTAAGAAGTTTTAACTTGTGGTTCCAAATCTAGGCTACTTAAAAAGGATTCAAATGAACTTACATTTCAAAGTAGTGTAATGGGAAACTTTTCTGGGAAAACATGATAAATGTAGGGAATGTATTCTTGGTGAATAATAGATTAGTGATTAAAAAAAAAAAGTCACAAAAGGAAGGAAGTGTTATAGCTGGCAAACCTACAAGTACAGCTGCTGCTGCTGCTGCTAAGTCGCTTCAGTCGTGTCCGACTCTGTGCAACGCCATAGACGGCAGCCCACCAGGCTCTCCCGTCCCTGGGATTCTCAAGGCAAGAACACTGGAGTGGGTTGCCATTACAGAGGGTAAAATAAAAAGCTTCTTTACCATCTAACCCTCAAGGAATATGCAGAAGCCAGGATAATGTTGGCTCCTTTCCCAGCTGAATATGACTGAAATTAAAGGAATTACAAGGTGCAGGTTACTGATCTCCAATAGACTTGCCTACAGTTTCAATCACATGATAAAATATATAATTGCTCCTACTGGGATACAAAATTATTCCAGCCAATATGTTCCTGCTCTCAGAGATGTGAATTATGAATAAAAATTGAAATTAAGCTACCTCTCATGGGAAGTGGAATGGTAGTCATTCAGTTGAAGTTTTAAACCCAGCAGGAATCAACAAAATTCTTCCAAGTGAACTCTTTGTATTTGTAAAATGGGCTGACAAACAAGATGAAATGTTACCCCAATGTTCATTCAAGATTAACTGGTTTATAAATCAAAAGCACATCATTTTGCCACAATACCCTTCATTTTACTCAATCTATTTCTTAATTTTCTATCATGCTTCTTTTTTTTTTTTGGACCTTTATGTATGTATTTATTGGCTGTGCCTCATGACATATGGGATCTTGGTTCCTTATCCAGGGATGAAACCTGTACCTCTGCTTTGGTAGTGCAGATTCTTAACTACTGGACCACCAGGAAAGTCCCAGTATCATGCTTCTTATCTCAAGGATTTGAGATCATTTACTAGGTTGTGCTCAGTTACTGTTGTGTCTTACTCTTTGCAATCCCATTGACTATAGCCCGCCAGGCTCCTCTGTCCATGGGATTTACCAGACAAGAATACTGGAATGGATTGTCATTTTCCAGGGGATCTTCCCAACCCAGGGATCAAATCCCCGTCGCTTGCAATTCCTGCATTAACAGGCAGCTTCTTTACCACTGAGTCACCATTTACTAGGAAGCCTCCATTTACTAGGTTACCATATAATATA
>SJYT01060955.1:410902-451054 GCA_006410635.1 Cephalophus harveyi
CCCCACCCCCCACCCAAAAAAAAAAAAAAAAAAAAAGGTAAAAGATTGGTTACAAGACTTGGTGGACTGGTTGCTTTTGTCATTATGGAATTGCCTATAGATAGAAAATTACTCACTTGGGATTTCAAGTCCTCAGCCCAAGCATGATAAAAAAGGTTTTGATGCATTTTAAAGGGGTTCCTAAATGGCACAGAGGTAAATAATCTGCCTGCCAATGCAAGAGATACAAGATTCTTGAGTTTGATCCCTGGGTCAGGAAGATACCCTGGAGTAAGAAATGACAACCCACTCTAATATTCTTGCCTGGAAAATTCCATGGACAGAGGAACCTGGCAGACTGTTACAGTCCATGGGGTCACAAAAAGTCAGACACGACTGAACATGCACACACGGCACAGCCTTTTAGACATCACTCTTTAAGTGATATTTTACATTTTATAGCTGTAGAATATAGAAATCTTAAACACCAGACCCACTTAACCCTGTAGTTTTCATTAATCAGTAACTGAATTAAAAGCATAAGTAAATCACTTACATGAAATTTAGAGCATTAATTAGGAAAAATTATCACCCTCAAATTTCAGCTGAGTGTATATGTGGAAGGATTTAGATGGATCTGCGCATTGAGCTACAAGTTAGATAGTTTACATGCTAGGTGTTTCATGACTCTGAAAACAACAGGCAGTGGTGTGGGTTATTATTCTGGGTGGAGTGATGGATCCTGCCACATAATGGTTGTAAAGACACATATCTGCAGTTCAGAAGACATCCAGGGGTACTGCATTGCCCTTCCAAGTCTAATTGATAAAACCACTGACTCCAACACAGTCAAGGCTAACAAATGTCCACAAAGTTAACAATCATGAAAAATTAAAATGATGGCTGAGAGCAAGAAAGAAATAGGTAGTAGAAAAAGGAAACCAAAACATTTTCCAGGTAGTAGAAAAAGGAAATTAAAAAAAAAAAACCAACACCAATACCTCAAGAGTAGTTTCAGCCATTTAGTAATAGCGAGGTAGACCTCATCCATTATATTTTAATTTACCCATATTTAACATTTAATTTACATTTAAGCCATTTAGTAATAGTGAGGTAGACCTCATCCATTACATTTTAATTTACCCATATTAATATTAATATTTAATGCCATATATTTTAATAAATTTAATTGCCACTACTTTCCTTATTCCTAAATATTACATATAAGTTGTGTGTGCTCATTACCTTATAATTTTCTTTCTGATGATCACAGAACTATATATCTTAACTAGGAAAAAATCATAAGCATCACCCAGACATGGATGCAGTGATCGATTCAAGTGTGGATCTCTACTGTGAGGAGGGACCTTCAGGAAATCTTCACTAAATGAGGAGAGACCTGCATTACATTAGATCAAAATGAAAGTTTATTGCTGAGTTATGAAGGACATTGGGATTCTTGGCCTCTGGAGGAGAGGAATTCAATCTGGGGCCAGTGACGAGGCTCTATTGCTCAGAGCTTTTGTGTAATAAAGTTGTTAGGTAGTTAGAATAGGAAAAAGGAGTCCAGAATGGCATGGCTAAAAGACAAGGAAAGAAAATGCCTGTGAAAATATAACAAAGGAAGGTTCAAGGACTGGAGTGAGGACATCAGGTAGAACAAACAGTACTCCTGGCTAGCCAAATTTACATAGTGCAGGCCCAGGGGAGTAGGAAAACATATAAAAAGAGGAGCCAAAGGGCCATAGGGCTCTCAGTCTCTCTCTTCTCTTTGCATCTTCTGGGTTGGCATGCCCTCACACCTCGAGGATGTATTTTCTTTTATTTTCTAGATAAAACTGAGCTGTAACAGGGAGCTATAACACTGGTCTGTCTGAGAGCTGTAACACTGGTCTGTGGCTTCAAGGTTTTTATTGCGATGAGACAGAACCGAGGAAATTACACACTCCCATGACAAAGTTTTATTAAAGTATAAAAGAGATAGAGAAAGCTTCTGACATAGACATCAGAAGGGGGCAGAAAGAGTGCCCCCTTGCTAATTTTTAGCAAGGAGTCATATACCTATTAGCAGACTGCTGAAAGGAAATGTCTCAAAACTCAGAAAGTGGCACCAGGCCCCTCACCCACAACATGCATTTTGAGATAACATTGGCACAAGGTGAGTCATCCAGGGTCATTAAACAATGTGATTCTTGAAGAAAGACAAGTTTCCAAACACATAGTCTCATTAACATAGCTTAAGAACATTTGTATGAGTAAAACATACTGGTTTGTTGAGCCATTATGGATTCTGAGTCTTACAGGATGCTCGGGGCTGGTACACGGGGATGATCCAGAGAGAGGAAATGGGGTGGGATGTGGGAGAGGGATTCAGGATTGGGATCTCATATACACCCATGGTGGATTCATGTCAATGTATGGCAAAACCAATACGGTATTGTAAAGAAAAATAAAGTAAAAATTAAAAAAAAAGAAAAAAGACAGAGTCTAGTGTAAATGCATAGTTTAGTAACATAGCTTAAGAAAAATATTTCCATAAGAAAAATGCATTGGTTAGATCCAGGTTTGAGAAAAGTTTTAAGTTTAGGTGGAACCAGATGTCATCATGGCAACATAGAATTTAAAAAAAATCATTTTAATTTTGTATAGAGAAGGGAAAAAGAGTCTGACAGGTGTAGTTTGTTTCTTCCTGCATTTTAAGAGAGAGATAAAAAATGTCTGACACTTGCAGCCTATTTTGTCCATTTGGAGACCCCTAGCCTTCCTGCCTGTTACCTTCTCAAAAGCATGCTGTTGTTGATTTTCTCTTTATTCAAAAGTTAAAATATAAGCCATTGTGTTAAACTGTGGGAAAAAATGGAATTTTGGCAATAACATCAATTCCAAAATCCTTATAGGATTTCCCTGTAACTCAGGGAATTCTCAATATGTATCTTGAGTACCTTGCCTGGGTAGGATTTCAAGTCCCACTAATCAGTAAATGATGTGTGAGAATCAGAAGGTAAAAGCAGTAGGAGTGTCCTAATAATCTCTCTATAGTAGTGGGGAGCAAAAGTGTGTGCTTTGTAAAAGCGAGGATTTTTTTTTTTTTTTCATCAGCTGTTTTAGGTCATTTTCCTCTCATGCACTTGCCTTGGTGCTACAATGCAGGAGTAATAATTAGAGGCAGTGCTTTGATAAGGTATGGAGGGGGGAAGCAGCAACTTACTGATTTTCTTAATAAAACTCATGAAGAGGGGCTTCCCTGATGGTCCAGTGGTTAAGACTCCACACTCCCACTCTCCCACTGCAGGGGACACCAGTTTGATCCCTGGTTGGGGAACTGAGATCCTGCATGCCACCTGATGAGGCAAAAAAAAAAAAAAAAACCCTCATGAGTAAAATCTGAAGGCTGCAACTGTCTTCTTGCTTCCACATCTTTAGTTACCAAGCAATATATAAGTATCTGATTTTCAATATTTGATACCTCTTGCTTGAAAAAAACTATGTAAATATGCCTCTTCTATAGTAAATCCTGATTGATTCAGGTAAACAATTTACCATTAACTCAGCCAAATTCTCTTTCCATAGAGAATTACACAGTTTTGAAATTCTGAATATGAGACAGTGATGTTTCTGAAATGATACCAGTTTCATAGTTTCATGTATGTATTACTGAAATACATAAGAAAATATATCTCTATCTGCATACTTACTGTTGCCAATTATTTTTGTTTTATAGGAAAAAATTAGTGTTTGAAAATATATAGAAGCACATTAATAAAATCTTTAACATGTCACATAATGATTTATTCTGTACACTACAATCTTTTCATAAGCATTGATCTTGATGAAACAGTCAAATGTGCACTTGGCAAGTTGAGATTTTCACCTGGCACATCACTGGGCTATTTGCATCTGACAAACAAAAACATTCTGAGAACCATCACAAGGGAAATTGTAAACTGTCAAAGAGTGAGTATAGAGAATTATAGATGAGGTTCAAAGCTTCCTTTTTTGTGTGACATCAGCTCTCTTAAAAACTAGTCTTCTAACCATGCTTTCAAACGACTGTTTACAAAAGTAACATAACAGAAAGAAAAACAAGAAACATAAAAACTGTCAAAAAATAAAATAGAAGTAGAACTCAAGTCAGATATAGCAATATGAAATAATAATCAACTAAAACAAAATAAAAAAATTAAAACACATTTATGGTTTGCACATGTATAGATGTATGAATATATAGATGTACATATATATATATGTATAGAATAAACAACCATCTATTTTTGTTTGTGGATCTGGATGACTAGGTGGAATTTTAGAACAATGGAGGAAGTCTGGCATTCCTAAAAGTAATTTTCAGCCCCTCACACTGCTACACATTGCAAGAGCAGTCACTATAATAATTACTATAATTATCATATGGAAAAGCATCTTAAAGCCATGCTTTGTGGTCATTATTCTACTTGCCCCTCATAAAAATATAGAATTGTTAATTATGTTTTAACAAGAAGGTATTATGGAGAATGTTTATGGATTAATTTTGCTACTTCATTAATTCAGAGATTCCTCATGAATAATCCACAAAACAAAAAGATCAGCAGTGCATCTCTTTTCAGCTCAAGATTTTCTTTTATTTTTGCCTTTCTCTCAAGTATTTATAAGCAAGAACAAGGACTTTACCAAAAGGGCCTTAACAGTCCCCACAACTTGACTAAACTTCTGACATTTTAAAAAATTAACTTGCACTGGAGTATAATTGCAGCATGCAGCCTGGCATGCTGAAGTTCATGGGGTCACAAAGAGTCAGACGAGACTCGACTGAACAACAATAGTTTATTTACAATGTTGTATTAGTTTCTACTGTATATCTAAGTGAATCAGGTTACATATACACACTCTGTTTAGATTCTATCCCATAAAGATCATTATATAGTATTGAATAGAATTCCCTGTGTTATACACTAGGTCCTTATTGGTTATTTATTTTATATATAATAGTATATATATTATATATATGTCAATCTCAGTCTCCCAGTTTACCCCAGATATTTTTTTCCCTGATATCCTGACTCTTCAATCATGTATTTTAGAAAATGTAAATTTCTTCCTCCCAGGTGAAGTTAATGGTAAAGGATCTGCCTGGTAGTGCAAGAGACATGGGTTTCATCTGTGGGTTGGGAAGATCCCCTAGAGAAATATCCACTCTAGTATTCTTGCCTGGAGAATTCCATGGACAGAGGAGCCTGGCAGGCTATGGTCCATGGGGTTGCAGAGTCGGACACGACTAAAGCAACTTAGCACACACACAAAGCCCTCCATCAATATGTGAATGTTTTACAACCCTGGAGTGTCTTTCTCAAGAACCTAGAAGTTTTCCTTCCTAAAAGTAATAATCAAGAAAGATAGAGTCAAAAAGGACAGACTTTTGGGCACAGTGGAGGAGGGAGAAGGAGGGATAACTTGACAGAGTAGTATTGAAACATATACATTAGCATGTGTAAAATAGATACAGCCAGTGAGAATTTGCTGTATGTTGCAGGCAACCCAAAGCCAGTGCTCTGTGACAACTTAGAGGGGAGGGAGGTAGGAGGGAGGTTCAAGTGGGAGGGGACATATGTATGCCTATGGCTGATTCATGTTGATAGGTGGCAGAAACCAACACAGTATTGTATAGTAATTATCCTCCAATTAAACATAAAATAAAAGTGTTTAAAAAAGGAAGAGTCCCTTTACCCCAGTCTCTGTGAAAAAGGGAGAGCCTCACTTCCGTTAAGTGCCAATGAGTAAGCACAGATGGGCAGCCTCGAGGCTGAGGGCCTGTAGTGCCTTCTCATTAGCTGACTCAGTGTTTACAAACCCCTTAAGTCACCTGTTCAGGGGAGTTGAGTTCAACCTTTCTTCTTGAAATACTTGATCTTTATTTCAATGTCTTGAATAAACTTTTCCTTACCTATTTAGTTCTGTCTTATGCAATGTTTTTTGGACGATCTGTGACTGTTTTCTATTAAGTAAATAATTAAAGAGAAATCTTACTCTCAAAATCTATAATGATAGCTGCCTTAGTGTGGACGGCCCTAGCAGAATACTATAGACGAGGTGGCATAAACATCAGCTATATCAGTTCAGTTCAGTCACTCAGTCGTGTCCGACTCTTTGCAACCCGATGAATCGCAGCATGCCAGGCCTCCCTGTTTATTACCATCTCTCAGAGTTCACTCAGACTCACGTCCATCCAGTCCATGATGCCATCCAGCCATCTCATCCTCTGTCGTCCCCTTCTCCTCCTGCCCCCAATCCCTCCTAGCATCAGAGTCTTTTCCAATGAGTCAACTCTTCGCATGAGGTGGCCAAAGTACTGGAGTTTCAGCTTTAGCATCATTCCTTCCAAAGAAATCCCAGGGTTGATCTCCTTCATCTCAGTATATATTCATGGGTCTGAAGTTGGAAGTTCAAAGTCAAGGTGTCAAATGGTCAGGTTCTGGTGAATGCCCTCTCACTGATTTACACAGAGCCATCTTCTCTCCCATCCTAACGTGGCAGAAAGAGAGAAAGGACTTACTCTATTTGTCTTTTTATAAAGACACTAGCCTCATTATGGGGACCCCATCTCTATGACCTAATTACTTCCCCAAAATATCACCAGCTGGAACCATACCACTGGAGTTTAGGGATACAACATATGAGTTTTTTGGAGGATACAAACCTGCAGTCTATAACAATAATAGCTCATAGTATTTATAGTCAGCAGGATTTATTAGAATGGTCAAGATAGTATGCATTTAACAGAGTAGGAATTTCCAGGTTGGCTTTACTTCATTATTTTTTACTTAATTTACCTAAATTAATTATAAAAATTCACCAGCTTTTAAAAAGAGTTCTTGAATCAATTATAAGAAGAATTTCAGAAAATCAATTGTTCCTTGGTCAAAGAAATACCAATATACTTATCAAATTGAATCCATATTAAAACTCAATCAATTCTCAACCATTGAAACCAATAATAGGACATTTATAAATTTATTTTAATCGCAAATTCATTTCATGTGCTTTCACTAACATTTATTGAGTATGCCCCTGTGTTTCTCAGCAAACATCTGCAAGATCATTATTGGAAGAAAAGAGACATCACAGTGTCTTTATTCAGTTGTTCAACTGAATGAATCATTGATGCACCATCATTATTGCTTCCAAAATATTCTGAACTTTTAATCTGAGATATAAATTACTTCATACACTTTACAAAACACTGAGCTCATGGAGCTCACTTTATGAATAAAGCAGGACCTTTCTGAGTATATATTGTTTCTGGGGAAAAAAGTTGTATCATTATGCTAAAGAAAATAATTAGGCCCTTTAGACATACATTTTTGGAAATAGTTTAAATTGTTTAATAAAAAAGTTTTCTTGAAACAACCTGCATTTCTTTTCCCCATTAGTAAAAGTCTGTCTTAAAGAGTATTTAGCCATTAATATGAATATTAGTTTTGATATGCTTCTTATTTTCCTTTCTCATGGCTAAAAATAACAAATATTTCACAATGAAGGAAACTATAAGCAAGGTGACAAGACAGCCTTCAGAATGGGAGAAAATAATAGCAAATGAAGCCTGTCTCTTATACACATCTGCTTCTTATTTTCCTTTCTCATGGCTAAAAATAACAAATATTTTAATTATAGAATATTCAAAAATAAAATATCTTTATGATGAAAGTAAAAGTCACTAATAAATTATAAAAATTTACAAATTGGAAAAGTAATTGCAATACACAACAAAAGCATTAATTTTGTGAGGAGAAAAACTGAATTTATAGGACACTAAGGAGGACAAGTAGAAGTTAAATGCGGAAAAACTATCCTTATTTATAATAAGATGAATATAAATTAAATTCTTATGAGATATTATTTTTAACCTATCATATAGGCAAACAATGCTCAATGGTATGAGTTACAGAGGAAAGATTACAGATTGTTCATATTCCTCTTATTTACCCCACATGTTTGTAATTAATACAATAAATGTGTCTGAGTATATTATGCTTTGAAAAGCAGTGTCTTCTGTAACCTTTTCACTTTGACCTATGCTAACACCATTGAATTTATGGGTTTATTACTAAAGTACAATGATTGTTTTTTATTTTAAAGGCATGGGCAAAGTTTGACAAAGGTTTTATTTTTTTAAAAGATTATTTTTTTAAAAAATAGAAGAGTTCCAGGAAGTTATCTTTCTACTAATATGAAAATCTCATGACTGGATTGTACTGAGGTTAAGAATGAAGGAGGTTAAGAATGACCCTTCCTGCCTGGATCATCAGACCTCCTGCTTCTCACAGGGACCAGGTGGGAAGAACTCACCCCTTCAACCCTGGATCCCACAGCCTTCCCTTCCCTGCCATCAGTTTCACTGTCAGGAACCAGTCACCACAAGGCTGCCCAGCCAGTTCCCCGTGCACATCCCCCAGCTCCTCTGCCCTGTCTCCCCCACCTCACTCCCCTCCTCCCCTTGTTCCTTCCCTGCTCCTCCCCCTGTCCCCCCTCCCACTAAGTCAGCCAATTCAGAGCCAGCTAATTTGTTTCTGATTGTATGGATTTAGAATTAGTTTTAGATATATGTTTTATAATTAATGTCAGAAGCTTTTCTGATTCTGTTTCCATATGTGCTATGCACAGTCACTCAGTTATCCAACTCTACAACCCCATGGACTGTAGCCCACAAGGATCTTCTGATCATGGAATTCTCTAGGAAAGAATAATTGAGAGAGTGCCATGTCCTTCTCCAGGGGACCTTCCCAACTCAGTGATCAAACCCAAGTCTTCCACATTGCAGGCAGATTCTTTACCATCTGAGCCACAGGGAATTGAGGCTAGTTCTCTGTGCTATACAATAGATCCTTGTTTGTTACCTCTTTTATATATAGTATTGTATGTATGTACACTATACATACTATTGTATGTATGTATTTTATATATAGTATTGTATGTATGTATACTATCAATATCAATAACTGACTTCAGGCTCTACTACAAAGCCACAGTCATCAAGACAGTATGGTACTGGCACAAAGACAGAAATATAGATCAATGGAACAAAATAGAAAGCCCAGAGATAAATCCACACACCTACGGACACCTTATCTTCGACAAAGGAGGCAAGAATATACAATGGAGTAAAGACAATCTCTTTAACAAGTGGTGCTGGGAAAACTGGTCAACCACTTGTAGAAGAATGAAACTAGATCACTCTCTAACACCACACACAAAAATAAACTCAAAATGGATTAAAGATCTAAACGTAAGACCAGAAACTATAAAGCTCCTAGAGGAGAACATAGGCAAAACACTTTCCAACATAAATCACAGCAGGATCCTCTATGATTCACCTCCCAGAATACTGGAAATAAAAGCAAAAATAAGCAAATGGGATCTAATTAAAATTAAAAGCTTCTGCACAACAAAGGAAACTATAAGCAAGGTGAAAAGACAGCCTTCAAAATTGGAGAAAATAATAGCAAATGAAGCAACTGACAAACAACTAATCTCAAAAATATACAAGCAACTTATGCAGCTCAACTCCAGAAAAATAAATGACCCAATCAAAAAATGGGCCAAAGAACTAAACAGACATTTCTCCAAAGAAGACATACGGATGGCTAACAAACACATGAAAAGATGCTCAACATCACTGATTATCAGAGAAATGCAAATCAAGACCACAATGAAGTACCATTTCACACCAGTCAGAATGGCTGCGATCTGAAAGTCTACAAGCAATAAATGCTGGAGAGGGTGTGGAGAAAAGGGAACCCTATTACACTGTTGGTGGGAATGCAAACTAGTACAGCTACTATAGAGAAGAGTGTGGAGATTCCTTAAAAAACTGCAAATAGAACTGCCTTATGACCCAGCAATCCCACTGCTGGGCATACACACCAAGGAAACCAGAATTGAAAGAGACACATGTACCCCAATGTTCATTGCTGCACTGTTTATAATAGCCAGGACATGGAAGCAACCTAGATGTCCATCAGCAGATGAATGGATAAGAAAGCAGTGGTACATATACACAATGGAGTATTACTCAGCCATTAAAAAGAAAACATTTGAATCAGTTCTAATGAGGTGGATGAAACTGCAGCCGATTTTTACAGAGTAAAGTAAGCCAGAAAGAAAAACACCAATACAGTATACTAACACATATGTATGGAATTTAGAAAGATGGTAATGATAACCCTGCATGTGAGACAGCAAAAGAGACACAGATATAAAGAACAGACTTTTGGGCTCTGTGGGAGAGGGAGAGGGTAGGATGATTTGGGAGAATGGCATTGAAACATGTATGCTATCATGTAAGAAATGAATTGCTGGTCTAGGTTCGATACAGGATACAGGATGCTTGGGCTGGTGCACAGGGATGACCCAGAGAGATGATATGGGGAGGGTGGTGGGAGGCGGGTTCAGGGTTGGGAATTCATGTACACCTGGGGTGGATTCATGTCAATGTATGGCAAAACCAATACAGTATTGTAAAAAAATTAAAAAATAATAATAAATAAAAAAATATATATCAATAAGTTCAGATATGCAGATGACCACACTTATGGCAGAAAGCGAAGAAGTGATGAAAGCAAAAGAGGAGAGTGAAAAAGTTGGCTTAAAGCTCACCATTCAGAAAGCCAAGATCATGGCATCTGGTCCCATCACTTCATGGCAAATAGATGGAGAAACAGTGGAAACAGTGGCAGACTTAATTTTTTTTGGCTCCAAAATCATTGCAGATGGTGATTGCAGCCATGAAATTAAAAGACTCTTGCTCCTTGAAAGAAAAGTTATGACCAACCTAGAGAGCATATTAAAAAGTAAAGACATTACTTTGCCAGCAAAGGTCCATCTAGTCAACAGCTATGGTTTTTCCAGTAGTCATGTATGGATGTGAGAGTTGGACTATAAAGAAAGTTGAGCGCCGAAGAATTGATGCTTTTGAAATGTGGTGTTGGAGAAGACTCTTGAGAGTCCCTTGGGCTGCAAGGAGATCCTACCAGTCTATCCTAAAGGAAATCAGCCCTGAATATTCATTGGAAGGACTGATGCTGAGGCTGAAGCTCCAATACTTTGGCTACCTGATGCAAAGAACTGACTCATTGGAAAAGACCCTGATGCTGGCAAAGATTGAAGGTGGGAGGAGAAGGGGATGACAGAAAATGAGATGGTTGGATGGCATCACCAACTCAATGGACATGAGTTTGAGTAAGCTCCAGGAGTTGGTGATGGACAGGGAAACCTGACATGCTGCAGTCTGTGGAGTCGCAGAGTCAGACACGACTGAGCAACTGAAATAAACTGAATATATGTATGTTAACCCCAACCTTCTAATTTATCCTTCTCCCCCTTTCCCCTTGGGTAACCATAAAATGTGTTTTTTTGTGTGTGTGGGTCTATTTCTGATTGGTAAGTAAGTTCCTTTGTATCTCTTTTTTAAATATTCCTTTATAAGTGGTGTTGTATGATGTTTGTCTTTCTTTGTCTCACTTCGCTTAATATGATAAGCTCTTGACCCATCCAAGACTCTGCAAGTGGCCCACCTCTGTTCCCTTTTATGTCTGAGTAATATTCCACTGTGTATATGTATCACATAGTCTTTATCCATTCCTCTGTTGATGAACATTTAGGTCACTTCCATGTCCTGGCTGTTGTAAATAGTGCTGCAGTGAACATTGGATTGCATGTATCTTTTCAACCATAAGTCTTAACTGAAAAATAACTGCAAATTAGAACTTACTATAAGCCCTTAGGCCAGTGTTTTCCTAAGTATTTTATGTTCTGAAGACTTCATTTCTTTGGATGTGGATCAGTGCATTTTATTTTTCCACAGTATAAAACTCTTAGCTCACTGCTCTTTTTATAAATGCAATACTCTATTTTTTTTTTTTTGCACAAGTTATTACAAAAAAGTTGATGAAATTCTATTTTTTGTGTAGTATATTTCACTCACTTTTTTGTTCGAGACTACCGAAAAAGCTTCTTTCTTTAAATCCCAGTAGTTGCAGCAGAGTATGTTCTGCCCTTACTACATTCAAGTTCTGTGCTCAGTGCACTCATTTAATATGCAGTTTTAAAGCACTTTTGAAACATTTCTCCCCCAAACTTAGTCTGTTCACTTAGAAAGACATTTTGGACAATTTCCTCATCCTTCTCTCCAGGGGATCCTGATATGGATTTTCCCACAGAGATCCTTATTGAGAGGCATTTAGGATCTTTTCCAAAATTTCCCTCTTTCAGAAAATGGTGCAAAGAAACTGGATTTTAGATCTCTTGGGCCTAGGTAACTACAGGAAACACTCCTAGGAATGAAGTCACAGAGCCCATAGGAGTGGGAATATTCAGTGCTGACACGTGGGGCCAATGGCACCTCAGAGAGGCTAGCCACTGCCTTGCCCACTCAGCAGGGCCTTTGTTACCCCAGGGGCTGGGACCCGCCTGTGCACCCTTCAGTGAGGAAGGGCCTTGACCTCTGACCACTTCCTGCCACGGGGGCTTGTCTTTCATCATTTTATCTCCACACCTGCCTGCCCAGTCTGCACTCTCATCCCTCATTTTCTTCTCCAGCTGCCTTCACATTCATAATGCCCCTCTCTGCCTTACTAGCTGCACCTCAGGACCATCGGGCTCCTCCCTCACCTGTGTGACCAGCTCCTGGCCCATGTGGCAGCCAGCCTGTGGTCTCCTTTAAACCTTGACTGTGGCCTCCTTCGAACCTTCAATGACCCCATGTTAAAACTGGGCTGTGCATCAATTTAATAATTTGTGCTTTAGGAGAAATCAACAATTTCATCAATATTTCCAAGTTCACTGGAAAAGTTATTTATGTTATTCTTGTACAATGAAAGCAAACCCATCCCTCATCTTAGCCTTCTTTGCTCCCAGTGTTTTTATACCAGGTTTTCCTGTCTTGTGTGAGATTTGTCTATATATATCAGTTTGTTCACTAGCCATTAGTTTTGTTGAGATCCTTCATTTTAGTTTTCTGGTCAACTACTGATCTGATGAGGGCTTGCCAGGTGGTGCAGGGGTAAAGAATTCCTCTGACAATACAGGAGATGTGGGTTCAATCCCTGGGTTGGGAAGATCCCCTGGAGTAGGAAATGGCAACCCACTCCAGGATTCTTTACTGGACAGAGGATTCTGTTGGGCTATAGTTCATGGGATCACAAAAAGTTGGACACAACTGAGTGACTGAGCACACACACACACACTGATCTGATTGTGGTTGCTTATTATCAGTTGCATTGATGTATAATTTATATATCATGTATTCACCCACTATAACTATACACTTCAATATTTTTAGTGTATTATTGAATTGATTAGTCATTAACACAATCCACTTTGAAATATTTCTACACAGTGTCTCTTAAAATGAATAACTAATTTTATGTCCAATTTACCAAATTTTCTTTCATTACTCATGCTTCTTTTGGGTATCATATCTAAGATTTCTACACATAGTTTAAACTCACAAAGATTTTATCCTATGTTTTATCCTCTTAAAAACAATTTTAGCTCTTACATTTTTGTCTAGGTTACATTAAAAAAAAAAAGAGAAGCCCACTGACAGGGAGAATATATTTGCAAATCATTTACCCAATAGTAGACTGATATCCAGAATATACAGTGAAATCCCAGAAATAAAAAATAAGACACAATTAGAAATGGCAAAATATTTGAATAGATATTTCTCCAAAGAAGATATGTAAGTATACAGAAATGTATTCAGTGCATTTCATTGTTAGGAAATACAAATTAAATCTACAATGAGACATCACTACACACTATAATGTAGAAACAAATGTCAGAAGAGAGTAAAAAAGAGTAGAAATATATTTTATTCAGTTAGGTCAAGTTTCCTGCCATTTCAGTTTTGGTGCCAAACTTAAGGAGAATGCCATTTTTAAGAGAGCTTTATGGATTCAGAATTGTGGGGAAGGTCCAGAGATGGACTATTGCCTAAAGAAAGGTATTTGAATTTTCAGCATGACCCCATCAACGTTCAGGTGAGCACAGAGCTAGAATGAACAAAACAGCCTTGACCTCATTCATCACAGGACTTCTAAGGCTAAAAGGAAAAGTGATCACCATGCAAATTGTACACAGATCCATGATTCCTTATAAGCATGTGCGCTGCATTGAAAGAGAAGTGCAGGAAGCTGTAGGGGCACATAAACCATGCATCCTGATGGGAGAATGTAGAAAGCATTTCCTTGCTACAGCATTGGAGGTAGACATCATTCTTTATTATCTGATAACCATTGTATATGGTTTCCTATGTGTTTGTATTTACTTGTCAAAAGGCTTATAGTGGTGGAGGCAGGAGTTCAAACTGCGATTACCTCACCCTTGACTCTATGCCAGGAGGCCACCGTTCCTGTTTCACATGTGTTAGAGCAGTACCTCTGCTACTGAGCACTTTTTTTTTTTTAATTGAAGTATAGCTGATGTACAATATTATATAAGTTGTTGTTGATTTAGTCTCTCAGCCATACCAACTCTTTTGTGACCCCATGAACTGTAGCCCATGAGGCTTCTCTTTCTCTCTGTCCTTGGGATTTCCAAGATAAGAATACTGGAGGAGACTGTCATTTACTTCTCTATGGGATCTTCCTGATCCAGGCATTGAACCTGCATCATCTCCTGTGTCTCCTGAATTGCAGACAGATTCTTTACCACTGAACCACAACCAGAGAAGCCCCATTATTTAAGTTGCAGGTGTACAACAGTGCTTTATAATTTTTAAAGGTTATATTCCATTTACAGTTATTATGATACTGGCTATATTCCCCATGTTGTACAAAATATCTTTGTAGCTTATTTTTTAGACAATAGTTTTATCTCTTAATCCTGCATCATTATTCTGCCCTTCTTTTCCATCTCCCCACTGGTTACACTAGTTTGGTCTCTCTATCTGTGAGTCTGCTTCTTTATTGTTACATTCACTAGTTTGTTGTGTTACTGAGATTCCACATATAAGGGATATCATTCAGTATCTTTCTTTCTCTGATTTATTTCACTGAGCATAATATCCTCCAAATCTATCCATGCTGCTACAAATGTCAAATTTTCATTTTTTATGGATGAGTAGTATTCTATTGTATGCCTGTGTATATATATATATATATATATATATACACATACACACACACACATCACATCTTCTTTATCCATTCATCTGCTGTTGTACACGAGGTTGCTTCCATATCTTGGCAATTGTAAATAATGCTGTTATGAACAGTGGGGTTCATGTATTTTTTTGAATATTGGTTTTTGGTTTTCTTCAGGTTTATACTCAGGAGTGAACTGCTGGATCATATGGTAACTCTATTTTTAGTTTTTTGAGCCTTTATACTGTTTTCTGTAGTGCCTGTTGCAATTTACATTCCCACCAACAGTGTGGGAGGGGTCCCTTTCTCCGTATCCTCACCAACATTTGTTATTTGCATACCTCATTGTGTGTGTGTGTGTGTGTGTGTGTGTGCTTTAATCTGCATTTCCCTGATGATTAGCTATACTGAGCACCTTTTCATGTGCTGTTATTGAGTATTTTTAAACTGATATATACAGGTATAAATCTTAACACCTAGGCAATTTCTTTTATATCACTCCCACTTAGGTGTGGGGTCTAGGCCCTTTCTTGTAACTAGAGTTGTTACAGACTGACAAGGGCTTACTTATCACTCACAGATGTCCTGGAAATAACACTGCATAATGTCCACAGTTAAGCTTGAAAAGGCCATGAGCCACTCAGGTCAGTCTCCTCTTGGAGCCCTCCACCACCAAGAATGAGCTTTGCAGTCCTGCCTGCTGGAATGAAGCTCATGCTGTGTGGGGAGGCTTCCTGAAGGTTCTCCAGCAAACCCAGCTTCAACTGCAGATGTGGCAGTGACCTCACCTCCAGAGGAGTCCAGCTTCTAGTGTTAGTGTCAGCCCCAACCTGTGAGTCTCCACTCCTGAGACCCCAGCATCCTAGAGCAGAAAGGGCCATCCCACCACGCCCTGTCTAAATTCCTCACCTTGGGACCATGAGCAAAATACATGGGTGTTACATGCCAAGAAATTGGGGGTTACTTTATAAAAATATTTTATAATAATAGCAACTAGAAAACCACACTTGTGGAAAAATCACGGGTTACAACAGAACACCAATTAAAATCAGTGTTTCCTTCCTTCACTATTCTGTGGCTTTCTAGATGCCATCTCTGGAAGTAACAACTGTTACTTTTTCCAGATTTATTGATGGAACAATCAGATAGCACTGATGCTCTGAGAAGCATTTTACTAAGAGCTTTACCTATATTTACTCATTAACTCTTTTTTCTCAGGTGGTAGTTAGAAAGGGCGGAGAAGGCAATGGCAACCCACTCCAGTACTCTTGCCTGGAAAATCCCATGGATTGGAGGGGCCTGGTAGGCTACAGTCCATGGGGTCGCTAGGAGTCGGATATGACTGAGTGACTTCACTTTCACTTTTCACTTTCATGCATTGGAGAAGGAAATGGCAACACTCCAGTGTTCTTGCCTGGAGAATCCCAGGGATGGGGGAGCCTGGTGGGCTGCCGTCTATGGGGTTTCACAGAGTCAGACACAACTGACATGACTTAGTAGTAGCAGCAGCAGCAGCAGCTGGAAGGGAAGTCCTCTGCTTCATTCTGATTCCCTTCCAAAATTGGGTGTCTGAACTGCTATGCTTTACCCCATTTTGAATGAAATTCCTCCAATGTCTTTTGAAATACATTCCCTATGGACATGCCTGGTTGTCTAGTGGTTAGGATTCTGCCACCCAAAGTGGAAGATGGGGGTGGTTTCGGGTTCAATCCTTAGTCAGGAGCTAAGATTCCCCATGCCTGGAAGCCAAAAATCTGGAAACATAAATAAAAATAAAGCAATATTGTAACAAATTCAATGCATTAAAAAAAGAAAATCCTGTTTAAAAAAGGAATACATTCACTAATTCTCTTTTTATTTTATTCATCAATTTCCTTATTTAAACACAGGCATACACATTTTTCATCAAGCTGGGAAGCACAAAAATTGTTCATTTAGAATAATGTAAATTACCTATTGTTTTCCACTCTTGGTCATATCTCAGTTATTGTTTTACTTCATCAAGGACCCACTTAACCTGTTAGTTCAGATACTTGGAGGTGAGGTGAGTCAGCAATGAAGGGCTTCCCTGGTGGCAGTGCAGGAAACACAGGTTCAGTCCCTAGGTTGGGAAGATTCTCTGGAGAAGGGAATAGCTACCCGCTCCAGTATTCTTGCCTGGAGAATCCCATGGACAGAAGAGACTAGCTGGCTATAGTCCATGGAGATGCAAAGAGTCAGACATGATTGAGTGGCTCACACTTTTTTTTTTTTTTTAATAGCAACGATAAGGATTTGTATTCCACCTGGGCTTCCCAGATGGCTCAGTGGTAAAGAATCTGCCTGCCAATGCAGAGAAACAGGAGACAAGAGTTCCATCTGGGTTGGGAAGATCCCATGGAAAGGAAATGGCAAGCCACTCCAGTATTCTTGTCTTGAAAATTCCATGGACAGAGGAGCCTGGGAGACCACAGTCCATAGGGTCACAAAGAGTCAGACACAACTGAACACACACACACACACAGTACAGCATTGCGTACCTTGTAAGGAAGCCTACTTTGTTTTAATAGGGCAACTTTTCATCTTTCTCTTGAAGTTTTCACTTCTATGTTTTAGGTGGCTAGTCACTTATAATCCTATAGCCAGTGTTCATGAGCATGAGAATGGGATGTGTGATTAGGTATTGAATTATGACCCAGAACATATATCTAATCTTGGAGTTTCAGGTTATTTAAAATTATTCATTTAGAAAAGCAACCACTACGCTTTCACCCAACCTACAGGTGAAAACACAGTGATTTGTTTTTGTTACTTGTGCAGTGAGTAGCCAAGATTAACACACAATAACAGATAATTTGTTAAATAAATTGGCAGATATTGAGAGATAAGTAAGTCTGTATATTTAGGTGCATTAAAGAAAAGAAAGTGATACATGTAGAGAATGAGAGAAAGATTTACATAATTTGATAAGTATATGCTTAGAGAGAGAATATGACAATTTGCAATTGAATTTCGAATGATGCTGCTTTATATTTCAACTGGAACATATTTTAAATTATTTGATCTAGATATGTCTGGTGACTCAGAAATACTAGAAATGACAGGAGATTTTATGTATATATATATACATATATATATATTAGGAATAGCATTCATTTTATTCTCAACATGTTAGCCTTGTCCCTCTTCACCCTGATATGTTCACAAACAATTATATTTGGGGAGCAGGGAGTTTTATCTTATATAAATTATTTTCTTAAGCATAGAGGAATCTGTGAGCCTGGGATTCAGTTTCTGAAATAAAATGTTTACTCTGAAAAGCCCAATTTGCCCATGGAAACACACTTTCTGGATGGTAGCAGTTGGACTCATCCTGTGCAGAGTCCAGTTCACTCTGAAAGTTCTGTGATGTATCATTGCCATGGTAATGTGGTAATGCACATTCCGCATTCTGTACCAAGTGCTTATTTGTGAGCTGAGAGGTTCACATACGGTGGCAAGTGAGAAAGATTCACCTTCAACCTTGAGAGTCTGAAAATGGGCAATCTGAACTGCTGCTCTGGAGGTAGGTTTCTACTGACCCTCTGGAGGTTGTTTCTTCAAATAGGCTGGTTAATTTTTACTGAAGTTTTTTCCTCATCTTTTTCATTTCCATCACTCTAGTTTACCTGCAGCTTTATAAATGTATGTTATAGTTTTGTTAGATTCCTTAATTTACATTTTTTTGATTCTTCTATCTGCTGGTTGCATTAAATATCTTCATAAATTTAGAAAAATGTACAATATCCTAGTGCCAGTTTTGTACACACTCTACCAGAGAACAGATGGAAAGACTTGAAGCAGGAGAACCATGAGATCTCCCCAACAATGGACATTACAGGAAAACGGAATTACAGCTCAACTCTTCTAAATGTAGCTTCCCGAATCTACAAGTACTAGAAGTGAATAAACTGGGATTTACTGGTGGGATTTCCATGGGTGGATGTAGGCAGGATCACTGTTAGGTTGTGGCCAGGGAGTTTGATAAGATGGGGCAGTGCTGTTGGGTTAGTAGAATGAACTTTTGGCCACTGAGGGAAGGAGGGTCTGTCTGTTGATTCTCAAGGAGAATCTTGGGGTGAGGTCTCCAGGCTCTGAGTATGGAGATGACTTTCAAAAAGAATATGGGGCTCTGCTGTCTTCCACTACAAGATCTAGAGCATGATGAGGAGTTGATAGAGTCAGAATTTTAGTGAGGAAAGACTCGAACTCCTGCACATTCTTAGCTGGCTCTTGGTCTAGGGTACTCAAATCAGTGCTCACATCAGCCATGAGACTTTAAGAATCCAGACTTAAGCCACCAAATCCCACCACAGATGGCCACCTCCCCAGTTGGTACACATTAATTCTTCATCCAGACTTGGTCAGTGGCTGCTGCTAAATCACTTCAGTCATGTCCAACTCTGTGCAACCCCATAGATGGCAGCCCACCAGGCTCCCCCGTCCCCTGGGTTCTCCAGGCAAGAAGGTCCTGAGACAAATTGACAGTCAAACAGACCACTGGCCACTCAGCAAGGTGACCTGGGCATTAGAAAGGCTGTTGTGACGCAGATGACCATGTGAAGAGTCTGTGGAGGATGGACAGAGTTGAAATCCTGTGCTCTTTCTAAGGGCTTTGCTCAGAAGAGGCCTGTATTTTGGATCAGGAATTGAAATATAGAGACACATGGTGGAAGGAGGATTTGAGCTCTGTTTCAGGCTCAGGTATCTTCTCTAGGGCATCAGCTCTCATCCACAGAAAACTAGGTGCAGGAGAATTCGAGAGATGGGGGCATTCATCATTGTGTGACTCTTGGAAAGTCACTTGACCTCTCTAAATTTCAACACCCTCCAATGTCACATACATGTTACAGCCCCTACTTTGTTCCCCCTTCCTCCCCAACTGGGCTGGGTGTCAGAGGAGGTAATCATAGATGCTCTCCATGAGCTGTAAAGCCTTGTTTGTGTGAAAAAGCTGGAGTACGGTTCTGTCCCCACTTACTTGGAGCCATTCAAATGCCCCATCTGTTTTCAACCACTACTAAAGGTCCACCTTATTCTTGCCATCATTGAAGACTGAACACTTATAGAAAGTTTATGAAGCAACAGTGCTTTACTTTTCTATTTATTTATTTGTCTATCTATCTATTTGGCTGCATTGGGTCTTAGTTGTGGCTCATGGGATCTTTGTTCGTCATGCAGATCTTTCATTGCAGTGCACTGATGCTCTAGCTGTGGTGCTTGGCCTCAGTACTTGTAACACATGGGTTTAGTTGCTGCAAGCCATGTGTGGGATCTTAGTTCCCTGACCTGAAATCAAATCCCCATTCATGTATTGCAAGGCATATTCGTAACCACTGGACTTCCAGGGAAGTCTCTCCTTTATTTTTCTAATATTTTAACTGTGTATAATAAATCTTGGCCTCATAATACTAAAGATAGGCCATATTAACATTTCTCCAGCTCAGTACAGGGAACTGAGACAAAGAGAGATACAACTGTCTTTCCCAAGTACGTGCTTCTCCTAAATGGGATCTGAATCCAGTCCATCAGGCATGGTCACTAAGCTCTGTTGAGCTTCTAGGTCTCAGTTAAATAGAGATATTCACACACACACAGCTAGTCTGTTGGGTGTTTTTAGTGCCTATCAAACTTCAGATCTTCCTAAGTCCACATTGGATTTAGGAAGCCCTGCTAGGCATCTGATGAGGAAGGGGACCAAGGATTGAACCGTGGATCAATGATTATTAGTTTCCCTGTGGTCTTGTGCCAGCAAGAAGTCAACAGCTGTCTCCATTATAATGTGTTTCCCAGGATACTTGGCCCAAAAGGCCAGAAGAAACGTCCATCAGGGGTCAAGAACATCAGTCTCCAGCTGGGTGAAGAGGGTTCATAGTTGGTCACAAAATAAGATGCACCCTATAACTGACCCAGTTGAAGGTACTCTGGAAATTTTCTCATTAAGTTAACTCGTGAATAATTATTGTAGTATGTGCAATTTCTCATATTTAAGAAAAAAACTGTGAAATATTAAGCAATGTTCTTCTTTTATTTTGTGTTCAAATGGCAACTTACTACATCAGTTGGTACTGTTTAACCATGGAAAGAAAGATGCATTTTAAATTCAACATCTGGTTCATGTTTAAGAGTGAAGATGGTCTCTAGGTATGATTTGGATATTAACTAACTTTTTAACATTAGCTGTGATATGTTCCTCCCTGAAGCCATGTTTCAAGATTTCTTTAAATTATTAGACTTTATTTAAAACAGGATTACATTGACATAATGTTGTACAGACAATGTAGAAAATTCTTACATCCTATCAGTCCAGTTTCAGCTATCATATGTTACTCACAGATAACATATGTGTGGAAGGTTTATTACAATTAGTGAGATAATATATTTTTAGTAATTAAAAGTCCACAGTTCACCTAAGATTCACACTTTGTTTTGTTATATTCAATGATATTTTAAATATGCATAATGTTTATCACCATTATTCTGGTACCATTATGGTACCATACAGAAATCTGTACTCTAATTTCACAGTGTATTATTAGTACTCAAATGATAGAAACAACCCAAGGACTGTCATGTGATCAATGGATAAATGAAATATATATACTCATAATGGTATATTATTCAGCCATAAAAATGAATTAAGGATTGAAATATGCTACAAATGGATGGACCAAATAATGCAAAAGTATATTATAGTTAGTGAAATAAGGCAGACATAGAAAGACAAATATTTTATGATTCCCATGCTTATCACTTAGCCATGGGATCCTCTTTAATGGAGCAAGGGGGTCCCTGCATCTATGTCCATGCGTGGAGGTAGTAGCAGGTCCAGGGATCCAAATCCTGTCCATCATTATAAGGTGGGCTCAGTGCTCAAGGAACTCAGGGAAACCAAAGGTGGATTAACAGCCAACTTTGGCACAGTCGTTAGTATGAAAGGCACCTTGGGACTCACATCCTCCTGGTCAACTCACAGATCCAGAGAGTTGTGTGGCCTTGTGTAGACACTATAGGTTATATGTGTTGGTGTTACTGTCATTGCTTAAACAAGGACAAAAGCAGATAATGATTAGGGAGATATTTCATTGTACTGGGTGACATTGCCATAACCTTACATCGATTAAACCCTGTAGTACACACTCAAGTTAGTCAGTTCAGTTCAGTTGCTCAGTCACTCCGACTCTTCGTGACCCCGTGGGCTGCAGCACACCAGGCTTCCCTGTCCATCACCAACTCTGGGAGCTTGCTCAAATTCCTGTCCATCGAGTTGGTGATGCCATTCAACCATCTCATCCTCTGACACACTCAAGGGAAGGTTTCAAATAAATCTCACAGTGGAACTTGATAGTTAGCCTAGTGACCATGACTCTTGTAAATCTCCTGCACAGCTGGGTCAGAGACAGTTAGCATTCACCCTATGCTTCCTCTCCATAATGAACTGTCCCACTAAATGTATCACTTCTGTGATTGTGGACAGCCATGACTCAGTGGACATTCAAACATTGTTTGGAAAATGAAGACTGGGAAAAAAATATCACCTGATTGATAATAGCTATTTCAAATAGCTATTAGACTGAATTCAATCCTCTAACAGAGTTTGCTTTTAATAAAGAACGAAGTCTCAAAGAAGGCTTGGTAAGTACAGTAGCTGTAACTGTGGATCCTGGGGAGGCAGTGATCTGGGAAGAAATACAGAAGACGGGGGTAATTTACCAGAAGCTCTACACAGACAGAAGGGGTATGGATCTCTGTCTTTGAAAGCTGGCCTGCATTTTAGTGTTTCTTTTTTCCCCATTGGTTAGCTTATCATTAGTTAAAATGCAGAAATTCTATTTCATTTCTTTCCTGCTCCTGTCCCTTTACTCTCCTTTATCCAGCAAAGAGAATGATTCAACCACAGGTCAGTCCATAGTTACTAACCTCCCACATGCATACACTCTGCCTTGCGTCCCCATCAAAAAAAAGAAAAGTACAACTCTGAGGGATTGGTGAGCAGCCTCACCAGTGTCCTGACAGCTACTCTGTGTCTCACTAGTTTCCCAGGAGGACCTGGTGGAGGAACCCCCCCGGGGCTGGAATGAGGAACGGGAACTGAGTACCCTGACGGTATGGTCACCTCTCTTTATCTGGGATAAGACCGTTGCTTCGCTTCTTTGTTTTTCATTTAGTCGAATACAATTATAGTCATCTGACAATGTACATTATTACTGATATGTGAAATTTACTTGGTTGGGGGAATAATGAGGGTAAATCTATTATCAACACAGACCTGATTCAAAAGGACATTTAAAAAAGACAGCATCAGTTACTACTGTATAATAGTAGGCACTTTCCTCAGCAGAAGTTTTTCCTCCTTGAAAAAGAATTTTGTAATTGTTGGTCAAAGTGAAACTGAGAGATCTTATGTGAAATAGGCCAGCCTTTTCAACAAGGGGTCCTCTCTGTCTTCTTTTGGAGCCATTGACTTAAAGAGTTTTAGTTTTCTGAGGACAAAAATCAGAGAACAAGAGACTTAGTGCAGAGAACAAAAGACGCTGACACCCTCACACTGTTTGTTTCTCTCTAATCATAGGTGCATGGAACGGCCAAAGAGATTGCTTCATATACAAATATCTACATCCCTCTGCTCAGATATATTCAAAATGATGAAGGTGGGGCTCTTTGCTGCCTCTGGTTAGAGAGGAGCCCTGAATTTGGGTTCCTACAGCTGGTAAGGTCTGAGGGTACAGAGCAAGAGATTGATATCCCAGGAAAAAAGTGCTGACCCCATTCTAGTGTCTCCAGAAGCAACTGCATCATTTAGATGGTGTGGGATTGTGTGAATGAGGGTGTTTGGAGGTTGGGGATGGGTTGAAGTTACATGGTGGGATTGTGAATCTGCCTGTCTGTATATTTTCTCAGGAGATGTTTCCTATCAGACAATAAACCTGTCAATTTTCTTTGCAAAAAATCTTATCACCACAGCACACACTCTGTGCATTCCCTTTATGCCATCAACATAGCTCTTCCCCAGGTTCGGTTCATGTTCCTTTTAGTTGGCTGGAGACGGTACAAAGATTGATGTTCTCAGCTTTTGATCTCTTAAGTGGAAAAGACAAACTGAAACCCCAGGGCTGGGTCTGAGTGTGGATGCTCTGGTCCACTGAACTGCCCGTGTCAGTGAGACGAGTCCTCAGTCATGGAGCAAGGGGTCCCTGCTCCATGTTCATGCCTGGAAGTACTAGTAGCTCCAGAGTTCCAGACCCTGCCCTTCATTATAAGGTGGTCTCTGTGGTCACAGAACCCAGGGCAGCTACTGGGGGGATTAATGGTCAACTTCGGCACAGTCATTAGTGTGAAAGTTACCTCTGGACCCTCATCCTTCTGTCAGCCCACAGAGAGTTGTGTAGCTTCATATAGACAATACAGGTCACATCCATCAGAGCAGGTGTCAGAGCTTAAACTAGGGCACAAACAGATAAGAATCAGGAACATGTGTTATTGTATTCGGTAGCATTACCATAAGCTTTTCACTTGATGAAATCCTGCAACACACACCCCAGAGATAGTGGCCACTAAGAACTCAAAGTAAAACTCGATTGTTAGCCTGGTGACCGTGATCATGAGTCTTGCTGAAAATTTCCTAACTGACTGGTTTAGAGATGGTTAATGCTTACTCTGTGCTTTCTCTAATCAGCTGTTCAAATAAACGTATGGCCCTTGTGAGTATGGAGAACAGCTGACTCAGTGGATATGCATAGGCTGTATAGAAAACAAATATTTATACAAAAATATAGTAGTATTATTAGTGGCTATATTTAAATGGTAGGAATTAAGTATTATCAAATCTTATTTTTTTTTCTTTAAGATAAGTGATTAGTGAATTAATACAATAACATACATTGACCAGGCTTGAATTCAGTCCTCTAAGAGTTCACTTTTAATCAAGTACAAAGTCCCATAGAAAACATAATGTAGTAGCAGCAACTGTGGATCCTGGAGGAAGAGTGATCTGGGAAAAATCAAGAGACCGTGGCAATTTAGCAGGAGCTCAAAATAAGCAGGAGTCATGGGTCTCTTTCACTGAACAGTAGCATTCATTTTAAAGTTTTCCTTTTTTTAGATTGAATGCTTCCTTTTGATTAGGTTCACAGCTCTGTTTTCGTTTCCTTCCTCCTCTGTTTGCTTTCCTTCCTCCTCCAAAGAGGATGGATGAACACAAGTTCAGCCCATTCTTGTTAACCTCCCACATCCATACACACCACCCCATGTCCATACAAAGTGAAACCCCCCCTGATGATTCCTGAGCAGCCTTACCAGGGTTCTAACAGATACTCTGTGTCCCTCTAGACTCCACTGAGGACCTGCCAGTCAACTCAGCTTGTGACAGGACAGAAGAGACTCCATGTGTCTCCAAGGCAAGCTGTTTTGTTTGTTTGTTTGTTTTCTTCTTCTAATCTGAAATAGAAGATTGTTTCATTTCTCTTTTGATGGAATTAAGTTATGAGTCTTTGAGGGTATTTGTTCCAGATAGAGACAATTCCCTTGGTTGAGATATTGTAGAGTGAGAGTCTTATTACTGACTCACGATGCCTCGGTCCACAGTATATTAAAATTGTTACCATCCATTACACCCTGTAGGGTACAGCATTCATCTTTCCTCTAGGAAAATAATTTTGCAGTTTGCAGCCCAAATGGACTTGGGAGGTCCATCCTCCAGGCACAGGTCTTGCCTTTCATCCTGACATCCTGGGCACCAGTGCTCTGATCTTGCTGGGTTCCCTGGACTCCATCACTGCTCCTCATCAGGTTTTTTGCTATCATTAAATGGACCAAAGATTGTGCATCAATGTGATATTATCCTCATAGTGCCTTCTGTGCTTGCAGGTGGCCCTTTCAGCATGTGAAAGTGGTATGTTTTCTAGAATCATTCACTTGGGGAGAAAAAACTTAATAGATGAGAAAGTTGGAGCTTTCTCACTGGTTTTAGTGTAGAGGCCAAATTGATTCTAAATTCCTTCTGCAAATGAGTATAGGGGCCCTGGTGGTAGAAAGTAGCTTATAAATAGAATAATGTGGAGGATTACTGTAGTTCCAGTAAAAGGCTGCATTATGGTTAATAGTGTCAGCAGCAGCAGTATAGGTTTGTGTCCATGGAACTACGTATGTCTCTATGTGTAAAGAATAGAGTGAATCTTTGTGTGTGTGTGATTTTTTTTGTGTTGTGTTTTCCTCAGTTTATGTTACCCTAAATATCACTGTTACTGGTGCCAACTTCCCACCCCAAATTCACACCATTGTACTATGAATGAGTAACTATATAAGAATTAAACAAAGTATACACATTCACTGTATGCTTGATTTTATACCAAGTGAAATCCTTTAACCTGGAAGACAAATTCCATCACTACCCAGGGAAATGCTTACAGGATCCTTTTTAATTTGTATTATTTTTTTTAATTGGCTGTGCTCGGTCTTCATTATTGCACAGACTTTTTTCTACTTGTGGAAAACCAAGGCAACTGTAGTTGTGGTGTGTAGGCTTCTCACTTTTGTGGCTTTTTTGCTGCAGAGCATGGGTTCTAAGGTTCTCGGGCTTCAGTAGTTTTGGCACATGGGCTCAGTAGTTACAGCTTTTGGGCTCTAGAGTACAGGCTCAGTTGTTGTGGTGCACCAGCTAATATGCTCTGGGGCATGTGGAATCATTCCAGACCAGGGATCCAGCCTTTATCTCTTGCATTGGCAGGTAGATTCTTAACCACTGAGCCACAAAGGAAACCTTACAGGAGTGTTAATGAGTAAAACTGTTTCAGAATCCCCCTTATTGTGTCAATCACACCTTCATTTAATAGTAAATCTCATCTCTTAGTAGGTCTTATAATGTTTCAATTGTTCATGATTTATCACTCTGCCACTTCCCTCATTCAAACTCTTTCCTATTAGAGCCTCCTAATGAATCCTCCCCTCTCACCTATGGCCCCCAGTACTGGGGAGGCTCCTTCCTTCTGCAGGGAGCCCCTGGTGGTACCCACATGCTGCACCCAGTTCTAGAGGAATCTAACAAAGGAAGAGCCTCCAGACATAGATGGAGGAAGTTCAGTCCAGCTTTGCCTCTTAAACTTTGAAGTGTCTAGTCAGTCCTGTTAACTAAATGCACCATGTTGTTCAGCACAGCTCTAGAAATTTTTCATCTTTCTATTAAAATTGTATAACCATTGAACAGACCCTGCCTGTGTCAACCTACTTCCAGCTCTTGGCACCACCATTCTACTCTCTGCTTCTCTAAGTTTTCCTTTGGATACCTCAGGTAAATGGACTCGAGCAGTGTTTGTCTTCCTGTGACTGGCTAATTTCAGTCTTACCAATATCCACCCGCTTCATTAATTATTTCAAGTGACAACATTGGCTTCATTATTAAAGACTGAATCGCATTCCAGTGTATGTATACACCATATTTTCTTTATTGATTTATCTGCCTGTGGACACTGGGCAGTTCCTCTATATCGATTGTTGTGTACAATGTGGCAGTGGATATGAGATTGTAGGTGTCTTCTGGACCTTCTTGCTTTATCTCCTTTGTACATAAATTCAAATAAATGATTGTTGGATCTTATGATAAGTCTCTTAATTTTTTGAGGAACTTCCAAACTGTTCCATAATGGCTACACCATTTTCCATTCCCACCAACAGGGCACAAAAGTTACACTTCTCTGTTATTTTCCTTTTATAATACATATCCTGAAAAGTGATATCTTTTTGACTTGATTTCCATTTCACTGATCCTTAGTGATGTTAGACACTTTTCTTATGTATGTTGATCATTTCTATGAAGAAATGTTAATGAAGCTTTTTGCACATTTTTTTAAACTCAGTTATTTGCCTGCTGTTGTTTTGAAGTTGAGTTGCAGTACCTTCTTATATATTCTGGATTTGGTCCCCTGTTCAAAGGTTGCAGATACTTCCTCTCATTCTATAGGTTGTCTTTCTGTTGATTGTTGAGGAGCCTATCCTTTCTTCTCTTGGTAATTTTAGGACCTTGGCAAAGATCATTTGGCCACACATGTGTCAATTTATTCCTGATTCCCTTCTTATGGTTCATTGGTCTCCTTTCCTGTTTTGTTGCTGGGAGAACACTGTTTTGACTGTTGTGGCATTCTTATGTGTTTTGAAATCAGGAAGTCTTAAGGCCTCATTGATCTTTACCTTCAAGATTTTTTTTTCTCTTTGGGTTTCTTCTGGGTTATATAAATATTAGTATTTTGGTATTTTTTTTTCCATTTATATAATAATGTCATGAGATTTTATGAGTGGTTTATGTTGTCTAAATCCAAAGACTTTTTAAAAAAGAAAGAAACTAGATTTTACTGGTGGGATTTCCTCGGGTGGATTTAGGCAGGATCACTGTGAAGTTGTTGCCAGGGAGTTTGATGAAATGGGGCAGTGCTGTTGGGTTAGTAGAATGAACATTTGGCCACTGAGGGAAGGAGGGTCTGTCTGTTGATTCTCAAGGAGAATCTTGGGGTGAGGTCTCCAGGCTGTGAGTATGGAGATGACTTTCAAAAAGAATATGGGGCTCTGCTGTCTTCCACTACAGGGTCTAGAGTATGACAAGGAGTTAATAGAGTCAGAATTTTAGTGAGAAAAGACTTGAGCTCTGCCCATTCTTAGCTAGCTCTTGGTCCAGGCTGCTCAAATCAGTGCTCAGATCAACTGTGAGACTTCAAGCGTCACAGACTCAAGCTAACAAAGCCCAGCACAAATGGCCACCTCCCCAGTTGGTGCACATTAACTCCTCATCCAGACTTGGTCAGTGGAAGGGAAGCTAATTCTTGGCAGAGCAATCATGTGGCCTTTGGTTAAGAAGGTCCTGGGCTCTAAGACAAATTGACAGCCAAACAGACCACTGGCCACTCAGCAAGGTGACCTGGGCATTAGAAAAGCTGTTGGGACACAGTTGACCATGTGAAGAGTCTGTCAAGGATGGACAGAGTTGGAATCCTGTGGTCTTTCTAAGGGCTTTGCTCAGAAGAAGCCTGTAGTTTGGATCAAGAATTGAAATATAGAGACACATGGTGGAAGGAGGATTTGAGCTCTGTTTCAGGCTCAGGCATCTTTTCTAGGGCATCAGCTCTCATCCACAGAAAACTAGGTGCAGGAGAATTTGAGAGATGGGGGCATTCATCATTGTGTGACTCTTGAAAAGTCACTTGACCTCTCTAAATTTCAACACCCTCCAATGTCACATATGGGTTACGGCCCCACTTTGTTCCCCCTTCCTCCCCAAGTGGGCTGGGTGTCAGAGGAGGTAATCATAGATACTCTCCATGAGCTGTAAAGCCTTGTTTGTGTGAAAAAGCTGGAGTATGGTTCTGTCCCCACTTACTTGGAGCCACCCAAATGCCCCATCTGTTTTCAACCACTACTCAAGGTCCACCTTATTCTTGCAATCATTGAAGATTGAACACTTACAGAACATTTATGAAGCAACAATACTTTACTTTTCTATTTATTCATTTGTCTATCTATCTATTTATTTGGCTGCATTGGGTCTCAGTTGTGGCTCATGGGATCTTTGTTCATCATGCAGATCTTTTGTTGCAGTGCACTGACTCTCTAGCTGTGGCACTTGGGCTCAGTAGCTGCAACATGTGGGCATAGTTGCTGCAAGCCATGTGTGGGATCTTGGTTCCCTGACCAGAAATCAAATCCCTATTCATGCATTGCAAGGCATATTCTTAACATTGGACTGCCAGGGAAGTCCCTCCTTTATTTTTCTAATATTTTACCTGCACTTAATCATTCTTGGCCTCATAATACTAAAAATAGGCCATATTAACATTTCTCCAACTCAGTACAGGGAACTGAAGCAAAGAGGGATCTATAAGTGTTTCCCAAATATTTGCTTCTCCTGAATGGAGTTTGAATCCAGCCCATCAGGCATAGTCACTATGGTCTGCTGAGCTTCTAAGTCTCAGTTAAATGAGATATTTGCCTGTACATTCAGTCTGTTGGATGTTTTCAGGCTACATAAAACTACATATTTTCCTAACTCCACCTTGGACCAGGAGGTCCTGCTAGGCATCTGGTGAGGAAGGGGATTGAATTGTGGATCAATTATTATTAGTTTCCCTGTGGTCTTGTGCCAGCAAGATGTCAACAGCTCTCTCCATTGTAATGCATTTCGCAGGATGCTTCACCCAGAAGGCCAGAAAAAACATCGCTCAGCAGTTCAAGAGCATCAATCTCCAGCTGGGTGAAGAGGGTTCATTGTTGGACACGAAATAGGGTGCACCTTATAACTGACCCAGTTGAAGGTACCCTGGAAAATTTTCTCATTAAGTTCACTCATGAATAATTATTGTAGTATGTGCAGTTCCTCATATTTAAGAAAAAAACTGTGAAATATTAAGCAATGTTGGTACTGTTTTAACTATGGAAAGAAAGATGCATTTTAAATTCAACATCTGGTTCATGTTTAAGAGTGAAGATGGTCTCTAGCTATGGTTTGGACATTAGCTAACTTTTTAACATTAGCTGTGATATGTTCCTACCTGAAGCCATGTTTCAAGATTTCTTTAAATTATTAGACTTTATTTAGAACAGGATTACATTGACATAAAAGTTGTAAAAGTAGTACAGAAAATTCCTATATCCTATCACTTCAGTTTCAGCTATCATATGTTACTCAGAGATAACATATGTGTGGAAGATTTATTACAATTAGTGAGATAATGTATTTTAGCAATTAAAAATCCATAGTTCACCTTAAATTCACAGTTTTTATTGTTACACTCAATGATATTTTAAATATTCACATTATTATTTATCACCATTATGGTACCATGCAGAAATCCATACACTATTGTACAATATATTATTAGTACTCACGTGATACAAACAACTCAAAGACCATAATGTGATGAATGGAAGGAGATCAACCCTGGGATTTCTTTGGAAGGAATGATGCTGAGGCTGAAACTCCAGTACTTTGGCCACCTCATGCGAAGAGTTGACTCATTGGAAAAAACTCTGATGCTGGGAGGGATTGGAGGCAGGAGGAGAAGGGGACGACCGAGGATGAGATGGCTAGATGGCATCACTGACTCGATGGACGTGTCTGAGTGAACTCCGAGAGATGGTAATGGACAGGGAGGCCTGGCGTGCTGCGATTCATGGGGTCACAAAGAGTCGGACACGACTGAGAACTGAACTGATATATATATACTCATAATGGAATACTATTCAGCCATAAAAGTGAATTAAGTATTGAAATATACTGCAACATGGATGCACAAAATAATACAAAAATGTATTATTGAAAAAATACAACAATTATTGTATTATTGAAAAAAATGGCTAGTGAAAGAAGGCAGGCACAGAAAGACAAATATTGTATGATTCCACTAGTTTAATGTATGTAGAACAGGCAAACACACAGAAACTAGAAATAGAAATTAACAAAGCCAAGAGGCAAGAGGGAAGGTGGATTATGACTTAATAGGTACAGAAGTTATATTGGATCTGATGAAAATGATTTAGATGTAGATGGTGTTGATAGGTATACAGCATTGTGAGTATAGAAAATACTACATAACTTTTTATTTCTTAAAAGTTATGAAAATAATAAATACAATGTATCTTTGATCACATAGCTCAATTGCTAAGTTGTGTCTGACTGTGAGTCCATGGACAGCAGCACACCAGGCTTCTCTGTCCTTCACTATGTCCTGGAGTTTGCTCAAATTCATGTCCATTGAGTTGATGATGCCATCCAACCATCTCATCCTCTGTGGCCCCTCCTTTTCCTCCTACCCTCAATCTTTCCCAGCATCAGGGCTTTTCAGTGAGTCTGGCCTTCACATCAGGTGGCCAAAGTATTGGAGCTTCAGTATCAGTCCTTCTAGTGAATATTCATGGTTGATTTCCTTTAGGATTAACTTGTTTGATCTCATTGCTGTTCAAGGAACTCTCAAGGGTCTCTTCAGCACTACTGTTCTAAAGCATCAATTCTTGGCATTCAGTCTTCTTTATGGTCCAAGTCTCACAAATATGCCTGACTACTGAAGCTTAGTGTGATTTTTAGTGTTTCCCTTTGTCAGACTGACAATTTCAAGTCAATCAGGGTCCCCTTAGCTAGAACGTTAAAGGCTCTCTGACTCATTTCTGAAACGTTCATCTCTTTTGCCTTCTCCATCCATGAGAAAGGTTGTCCAACAGATCTCAGCCCACACTTATTAACTACCCACATCCATACACTTCCCCAACATGTCTGCATTAACAAGGTCTTCCCGATCAGCATCACAAATGTCCTGACAGTCCGTCTATGTCCTCCTAGAGCTGCCTGAGGACCAGCTGGGGGAGTTATCCAATTCAAAGTTGGAGGAAGAGGCTCTGCCCACATCTGTGGTAAGTGGCCCTTATTTATCTGAGATAAAACTGTTGCTTCATGACTTTATTTTTTTAGCTGAATTCAGAAAAAACTTTCAAAATATTCAAGACAGTTGATATATACAGTTTTTAATTTGATGGATGAATGTTGAGTCTTACCCAGCAGATAGCTTACTCAAAAGGAAAATTTTCAAAAATGGCAACATAAATTTAAAACTGTAGTCAGGAACAGTTTCCTCAGCAGAATTTTTTTTTTTTTTTCTCGAAATAAAATATTGTAATTGCTGGTCAAAAAGGGCTGGAGAGATCTTCTAGGAAAAGTTCCAGCCTTCCCCACAGGTGTCTTCTATGTTTTCTTTTGGGGCTATGGACTCAACAACACTTTTCCATTTGGTTTTATGAGAACAAAATGAGAATGAAAGACCTGAATGCATGGTACTCAAGATGCTGAAACCCTTACACTCTTTTCTTCTCTCTACTCACAGGCATGTGAAGCAGCCTATGGACACGGTAAGTATTCAGGGAATGTTTTTTTTCTGAGGAACAATCTAGCTGATGAAGGTAGGGTTTTCTTGCTGGCTCTAGTTGGAGAGGTGCCCTGATGCTGGATTCCTATGGGAGTGAGGCCTGTGGGTTCAGAGAAGAGACTGATCTTCCAGGAAAGAACAGTGTCTGTGTTCTATGGTCCCTGGGAATAACTACATCACTTAGATGATGCTGATTTGTATGAATCAGTTAGGGGCCCTTGTGTAGGTCCATGTGGTGTGATTTTGAAGCTCTCTGTATATGTGTTTCCTCAGGACATGTTTCCCTCTTATACAGCACAAGTCAACTGAGAACTTTCTGAACACTTCTCATCACACTGCCCCCTGACTATACATTACCTGATTCTTTCCTCAACTCAGTCATTCTTCAAGTTTGATTAATATTAATTTTCCTCAGATGGAGATGTTGCTAAAAAATGGCCCAAGTTCTTGACCTTCTAGATGGAAAAGCCAAACTGAAAACCTCAGGGTGGTCCCAGTGTGTCTGCTCTGGACCTCTGGCCTGCACTGATCGATCACTCTCATGGGATCCTAGTCATGGATCAAGGGGGTCCTTGCATCTACATTTATACTTGGATGTACTAGCAGCTCCAGAGGTCCAGACTTTGCCAATCATTATAAAGTCAGCTCAGTGGTCACAGAACCCAGGGCAAACATAGGCGGATTAACAGCCAACTTTGGCACAATTATTAGTGTGAAAGGCACTTCGGGACTCATATCCTCCTGGTCAGCTCACAGATTCTGAGAGTTGTGTGACTTTGTGAAGACATAAAGATATGTAGGTCATATCTGTTGGTGCTACTGTCATTGCTTAAACAAGGACAAAAGCAGGTTATCATCAGGGAGATATTTTATTGTATTTGGTGACATTAACATAAGCCTTACATTGGTTAAACCCGGTATCACACACTCAAAGGAAGGTGTTAAATAGATCTCACAGTGGAATTTGATAGCTAACTTGATAGTTAGCCTAGTGACCATGACTTTTGTTGTAAACTTCTTCACAGCTTGGTCAGAGACAGTCAGCATTCAGCTCATGGTATCTCTCCATAATGAGCTGTCCCCAAAATATATGACTTCTGTGAGTGTGGACAGCCACTGACTCAGTGGACATGCAAACATTGTTTGGCAAATAAAGACTGGGAAAAAATATCACATGATTAATAACAGCTATTTGGAAAGGGAGGGTTGTATTCAGTCCTCTAACAGAGTTTGCTTTTTATAAAGAACAGAGTTTCATAGAAGGCTTGATAAGTACAATAGCTATAACTGTGGATCCTGGGGAGGCAGTGATCTAGGAAGAAGACAGAGAAATTTAGCAGAAGCTCTAAAGAGGCAGGAGGATCATGGATCTCTGACATTGAAAGCTGGCATGCATTTTAGTGTTTGTTTTTTCCAAAACAGTTGGGTTATCCCTAGTTAAAATGCATAAGGTTTCTTTCCTTTCTTTCCTGAACCTCTCCTACGCTCACCTTCATTCAGGAAAGAGGATGATTCAACAGCGACTCAGCTCATAGTTACTAACTTCCCTCATGCATACACTCCACCCCATGTCCCTGTCAAACAAACAATCAAAACATTGAGTGACTGGTGAGCAGACTCACCTGTGTCCTGGTGTCTGTTTTGTGTCCCTATAGCTTCCCATGAGAACCCAGGGGTGAAACTGCAACAGGCCTGGGCTGAGGAACAACCTCTGAGCACTCTGAAGGTAAGTTCACCTGTCTTTATCTGTGATAAGACTGTTGCTTTATTTCTTTATTTTTTATTCAGTCAAATACAGCTATCTATGTAATCTGGCAATGTACATTGTCACAATGGATGCAGTTCCTTGGCTGGTGAAATATCAAATATAAATCTATTATCAGCACAGACTGATTCAAAAGACATTTAAAAAACAAAAACCAAACAAACAAAAAAACATCTCCAACCAAAAGACACAGACTGGGTGAATGGATACCAAAACATGACCCATATATATGCTGTCTATAAGAAACCCACTTCAGACCAAAAGACACATATAGACTGAAAATGAGAGGATGAAAAAATATATCCCTTGCAAGTGGGTAGCAAAAGAAAGCTGGAGTAGCAATCCTCATATCAGACAAAATAGACCTTAAAATAAAGAGTGTTGTAAGAGATAAGGAAGCATAATACATAATGATCAAGGGATGAATCCAAGAAGAAGACATAACAATTGTGAATATCTATGTGCTGTGAAAGTGCTGCACTCAATCTGCCAGCAAATTTGGAAAACTCAGCAGTGGCCACAGGACTGGAAGAGGTCAGTTTTCATTCCAATTCCAAAGAAAGGCAATGCAAAAGAATGCTCCAACTACTGCACAGTTGCACTCATCTCACATGCTAGTAGAGTAATGCTCAAAATTCTCCAAGCCAGGCTTCAGCAATATGTGAACCGTGAACTCCCTGATGTTCAAGCTGGCTTTAGAAAAGGCAGAGGAACCAGAGATCAAATTGCCAACATCTGCTGGATCATGGAAAAAGCAAGAGAGTTCCAGAAAAACATCTACTTCTGCTTTATTGACTATGCCAAAGCCTTTGACTGTGTGGATCACAATAAACTGTGGAAAATTCTGAAAAAGATGGGAATACCAGACCACCTAACTTGCCTCTTGAGAAATCTGTATGCAGGTCAGGAAGCAACAGTTAGAACTGGACATGGAACAACAGACTGGTTCCAAATAGGAAAAGGAGTCCGTCAAGGCTGTATATTGTCACCCTGCTTATTTAACTTTCCCTTGGACTGCAAGGAGATCCAACCAGTCCATTCGGAAGGAGATCAGTCCTGGGATTTCTTTGGAAGGAATGATGCTAAAGCTGAAACTCCAGTACTTTGGCCACCTCATGTGAAGAGTTGACTCATTGGAAAAGACTCTGATGCTGGGAGGGATTGGGGGCAGGAGGAGAAGGGGATGACTGAGGATGAGATGGCTGGATGGCATCACAGACTCGATGGACGTGAGTCTGAGTGAACTCTGAGAGATGGTAATGAACAGGGAGGCCTGGTGTGCTGCAATTCATGGGGTCACAAAGAGTCAGACACGACTGAGTGACTGAACTGAACTGAACTGATGCAACCAACATAGGAGCAACTCAGTACAAAAGACAAACACTAACAGACATAAAAGGAGAAATTGACAGTAACACAATAATCATATAACACTTTAACACCTGACTGACACCAATAGACAGATCATCAAAACAGAATATTAATAAGAAAACACAGGTCTTAAATTATTCATTAGATGAGATGTATCTCACTGATATCTTCAGGACATTCCATCCAAATGCAGAATACACCTTCTTCTCAAGCACACATGGAACGTTCTCTGGGACAGACCATATCTTGGGTCACAAATCAAACCTCAGAAAATTTAAGAAAATTGAAATCATATCAGAAATCTTCTCCAACTATAACACTGTGAGAATAGATATCAATTACAAGAAAAAAAAAAAACTGTAAGAAACACAAACACTTGGAGATTAAATAACACGTTTCTAAATAACAAACATGTTACTGAAGAAATCAAAAGGGAAATAAAAACATTTCTAGAAAGAAATAATAATAAAAACATGACAACTCAAAACCAATAGGATACAGCAAAAGCAGTTCTAAGAGGGAAGTTTATAGCAATACAATCCTACTTCAAGAAACAAGAAAAACATTAAATGGGCAATCTAACTTTACACCTAAAACAACTGGAAAAAGAAGAACAGCAAAAAAATTAGCAGAAGAAAAGAAATGATAAAGTTATGAGCAGAAATAAGTGAAGAAGAGTTGATAAAAGCAATAGTAGAGATTAATAAAACTAAAAGCTGGTTCTTTGAGAAGATAAACAAAGCTGACAAATCTTTAGCCAGACTCATCAATTAAAAAAAAAAAAAAAAAAGAAGAAGAATCAAATCAATGCAATTAGAAATGAAAAAGGTGAGGTTATAACAGAAAATGCAGAAATACAAAGGAGTATAAGAGACTATTATGAACAACTATATGGCAATAAGGGATTTGATTTAGGTCATACCTGAATGGTCTAGTGGTCTTCCCCACTTTCTTCAATTTAAGTCTAAATTTGGCAATAAGGAGTTAATGATCTGAGCCACAGTCCACTCCCGGTCATGATTTTGCTGACTGTATAGAGCTTCTTCATCTTTGGCTGCAAAGGATATAATCAATCTGATTTGGGTGTTAACCATCTGGTGATGTCCATGTACAGAGTCTTCTGTGTTGTTGGAAGAGGGTGTTTGCTATGACCAGTGTGTTCTCTCAGGAGAACTCTGTTAGCATTTGCCCTGCTTCATTCTGTACTCCAAGGCCAAATTTGACTGTTACTCCAGGTGTTTCTTGACTTCCTACTTTTGCATTCCAGTCCCCTATGATGAAAAGGACATTTTTTTGGGGGGGTTATTTTAGCAGGTCTTGTAGGTCTTCATAAAACTGTTCAACTTTAGCTTCTTCAGCATTACTGGTCGGGGAATAGACTTGGACCATGATATTGAATGGTCTGCCTTGGAAACAGAGATCATACTGTCATTTTTGAGATTGCATCCAAGTACTGCATTTCAGACTCTTTAGTTGACTATGATGGCTACTCCATTTCTTCTAAGGGATTCCAGCCCACAGTAGTAGGTACAATGGTCATGTGAGTTAAATTCACCCATTCCAGTCCATCTTAGTTCGCTGATTCCTAGAATGTCAATATTCAGTCTTTCCATCTTCTGTTTGACCACTTTCAATTTGCACAGATTCATGGACCTAACATTCCAGGTTGCTTCTATCACCAGTCCCATCCACAACTGGGTGTTGCTTTTGCTTTGGCTCCATCCATTCATTCTTTCTGGAGTTATTTCTCCACCATTCTCCAGTAGCATATTGGGCACCTACTGACCTGGGGAGTTCATTTTTCAATGTCCTATCTTTTTGCTTTTTCATACTGTTCATGGGGTTCTCAAGGCAAGAATGCTGAAGTGGTTTGCCATTCCGTTCTCCAGTGGACCACTTTCTGTCAGACCTCTCCACCATGACCTGTCTGTCTTGGGTGGCCCTACATGGCATGGCTTAGTTCATTGAATTAGACAAGCCTATGGTCCATGTGATTAGATTGGCTAGCTGTCTGTGATTGTGGTTGCAGTCTGTCTGTCCTCTGATGACCTCTTTCAGTGCCTACCATCTTACTTGGGTTTCTCTTACTTTGTACGTGGGGTATCTCTTCACGGCCACTCCAGCAACGCGCAGCCACTGCTCCTTACCTTGGACATGGGGTAACTCCTCTCAGTCTCTGCCCCTGACCTTGGATGTGGGGTAGCACAAGCTGGAATCAAGATTGCCAGGAGAAATATCAATAACCTCAGATATGCAGATGACACCACCCTTATGGCAGAAAGTGAAGAAGAACTAAAGAGCCTCTTGATGAAAGTGAATGAAGAAAGTGAAAACTTTGGCTTAAAGGACAACATTCTGAAAACTAAGATCATGGCATCTGGTCCCATCACTTCATGGCAAATAGATGGGGAAACAGTGGAAACAGTGGCTGACCTTATTTTTCTGGGCTCCCAAATCACTGTGGATGATGATTGAAGCCATGATATTAAAAGATGCTTGCTCCTTGGAAGGAAAGTTATGACCAACCTAGATAACATATTAAAAAGCAGAGACATTACTTTGCCAACAAAAGTCCGTCTAGTCTAGACTATGGTTTTTCCAGTAGTTATGTATGGATGTGACAGTTGGACTGTGAAGAAAGCTGAGTGCAGAAGAATTGATTTTTTTGAACTGTGGTGTTGTAGGAGACTCCTGAGAGTCCCTTGGACTGCAAGGAGATCCAACCATTCCATCCTAAAGGAGATTATTCTTGGGTGTTCATTGGAGGGACTGATGTTGAAGCTGAAACTCCAATACTTTGGCCACCTGATGCAGAGAGCTGACTCATTTGAAAATACTCTGATGCTGGGAGGGATTGGGGGCAGGAGGAGAAGGGGACAACAGAGGATGAGATGCTTGGATGGCATCACTGACACAATGGATATGAGTTTGGGTGGACTCCTGGAGTTGGTGATGGATAGGGAGGCCTGACGTGCTGCGGACATGGGGTCTCAAAGAGTAGGACACGACTGAGTGACTGAACTGAACTGATATGGCAATAAATAGGATAGCCTGGAAGAAATGGACATATTCTTAGAAAAGTTCAATCTTCCAATACTAAACCAGGAAGAAGTATAAATTATTAGCAAGCCAATTGCAAGCACTGAAATTGAAGCTGTGATTAAAAACAAATCTCCCAAAGACCTTGAATTTTGTCATAAATGGATATTGAATTTTGTCAACATCCATTTATGATAAAAACTCTCCAGAAAGTAGGAATAGAAGGAACCTACCTCAACATAATAAAAGCTATATATGACAAACCCACAGCAAACATTATCCTCAATGGTGAAAAACTGAAAGCATTTCCCCTAAAGTCAGGAAGAAGACAAAGGTGCCCACTTTCACCGCTACTATTCAACATAGTTCTGAAAGTTTTGGCCACAGCAATCAGGGCAGAAAAAGAAATAAAAGGAATCCAAATTGGAAAAGAAGAAGAAAAACTCTCACTGTTTGCAGATGACATGATCCTCTACATAGAAAATCCTAAAGACTCCACCAGAAAATTATTAGAGCTAATCAATGAATATAGTAAAGTTGCAGGATATAAAATCAACACACAGAAATCCCTTGCATTCCTATACACTAATAATGAGAAAGTAGAAAAAGAAATTAAGGAAACAATTCCATTCACCATTGCAACGAAAAGAATAAAATACTTAAGTATATATCTACCTAAAGAAACTAAAGACCTATATATGGAAAACTATAAAACACTGATAAAAGAAATCAAAGAGGACACTAACAGATGAAGAAATATACCATGTTCATGGATCAGAAGAATCAATATAGTGAAAATGAGTATACTACCCAAAGCAATCTACAGATTCAATGCAATCCCTATCAAGCTACCAGCGGTATTTTTCACAGAACTAGAACAAATAATTTCAAGATTTGTATGGAAATACAAAAAACCTCGAATAGCCAAAGCAATCTTGAGAAAGAAGAA
>SJYT01060955.1:454407-474205 GCA_006410635.1 Cephalophus harveyi
AAAAAAAAAAAAAAAAAAAACTCCCAAAATTCAAAAGCCCAGGACCAGATGGCTTCACAGAATTCTATCCAACATTTAGAGACAATCTAATGCCTATCCTTTGAAAATTCTTTCAAAAAATTGCAGAGGAAGGAGCATTTCCAAACTTATACAAAAACAACACAAAAACAAAAACTATAGGGTAATAACACTGATTAATATAGGTGCAAAAATCCTCAACAAAATTTTCACAAGCAGAATTCAAGATATCAAAAAGCTCATACACCATGATCAAGTTGGGTTTATTCCAGGGATGCCTAAGAAGACATCCTAAGGAGACAAAGCAATGGCACCCCACTCCAGTACTCTTGCCTGGAAAGTCCCATGGATGGAGGATCCTGGTGGGCTGCCATCCATGGGGTCGCAGAGAGTCGGACACGCCTGAGTGACTTCACTTTCACATTTCACTTTCATGCATTGGAGAAGGAAATGGCAACCCACTCCAGTGTTCTTGCCTGGAGAATCCTGGGGACGGGGGAGCCTGGTGGGCTGCTGTCTATGGGGTCGCACAGAGTCGGACATGATTGAAGTGACTTAGCAGCAGCAGCAACAAGGAGACAAAAGAACTGTACACAGAATGACAAGATAGTGAAACACTATGACTCTAATGAAAGCATTCAAAGATGACATAAACACATGGAGAAATATTCCAAGTACCTAGGTAGGAAGAATCAATATTGTGAAAATGACTATACTACCAAATGCAGTCTACAGATTCAATGCAATCCCTATCAAATTACTAATACAGTTTTCACAGAACTAGAACAAAAATTTTCACAATTCATATGGAAACAAAGAAAGACCTCCAATAGACAAAGCAGTCTTGAGAAAGAAGGATGGAGCTGGAGGAATCAACCTTCCTGATTTCAGATTATACTGCAAAGTTCCAGTCATCAAGACAATATGGAACTGGTACAAAAGCAGAAATATAGACCAATGGAACAAGATAGAAAGCCCAAAAATAAACCCATTCACCTATGGGTACCTTATTTTCAACAAAGGAGGCAAGAATATACAATGGAGCAAAGACAGCCTCTTCAATAAATAGTGCTGGGAAAACTGGGTAGCTACATGTAAAAGAATGAAATTAGAACACTTCTTAACACAATACACAAAGATAAACTCAAAGTGGATTAAAGACCTAAATGTAGCACCAGAAATTATAAAACTCTTAGAGAAAAACATAGAACAGTTGATGACATAAATCAAAGCAAGATCCTCTATGCCCCACCTCCTAAAGTAATAGAAATAAAAACAAAAGTAAACAAGTGGGACCTGATTAAACTTAAAAGCTTTTGCACAGCAAGGTGCAAATTCAACCCTCAGAATGGGAGAAAATAATGGGCAAATGAAACAACTGAAAAGGATTAATTTGCAAAATATACCAGTAGCTTATACAACTCAATGCCAGAAAAGCAAACAACCCAATCAAAAAGTGGGAAAAAGACCAAAACAGACATTTCTCCAAAGAAGACATGCAGATGGCTAACAAACACATGAAAAGATGCTCAATATTGCTCATTATTAGAGAAATTCAAATCAAAACTACAATGACACCTCACACCAAACAGAATGACCATCATCAAAAAGTCTACAAACAATAAATGCTGGAGAGGGTGTGGAGAAAAGGGACTGCTCTTGCACTGTTGGTGGGAATGAAAATTGATACACCCACTACGGAAGATGGTATGGAGATACCTTAAAAAACAGGGGATAAAACCACCATAGGACCCAGCAATCCCACTTGTAGGCATATACCCTAAGGAAACCAAAATTGTAAAAAACACATGTATCTCATTGTTCATTGCAGCACTATTTACAATAGCTAGAGCATGGAAGCAACCTAGATTTCCATCAATAGATGAATGTGTAAAGAATTTGTGGTACATATACACAATGGAATATTACTCAGCCATAAAAAGGAACACATTTGTGTCAGTTCTGATGAGGTGGGTGAATCTAGAACCTATTATACAGAGTGAATTGAATCAGAAAGAGAAAGATAAGTATCGTGTTCTAATGACTGTATATGGAATCTCAAAAAATGGTACTGAAGAATTTATTTACAGGGCAACAATGGAGAAACAGACCTAGAGAATAGACTGACGGACATGGGGAGAAGGGAGGAGAGGGTGAGATAATGGAAAAAGTAACATGGCAACTTACATTTCCATATGTAAAATAGATAACCAATGGGAATTTGCTGTATGGCTCAGGAAACTCAAACAGGGGCTCTGTATCAACCTAGAGTGATGGGATGGGGAGGTGGAAGGGAGGGAGTTTTAAAAGGGAGGGGATTTATGAATACCTGTGGCTGATTCATGTTGAGATTTGGTAGAAAACAACAAAATGCTGTAAAGCAATTATCCTTCAATTAAAAATAAATAAATTTCATTAAAAAAAGCATCAATTACTACTGTAGGTAGTTTTCTCAGTAGAAATATTTCCTTGCTTCATAAACAACTTGGTAATTGTTGTTCAAATTGAAACAGCGATCTTGTGTGAAATGCTCCAGGCTTTTCAACAGGGGTCCTCTCTGTTTTCTTAGGGAGGCTTTGACTTAAAGAGTTTTAGTTTTCTGAGGACCAAATAACTTTTAGTTATTTGAGGACCAAAATCAGCTAACAGAAGACTTACCACAGAGAACATATTTTACTGACACCCTCACTCTGTTTGCTTCTCTCTAATCATAGGCATATGGAGCAGTCTATGAACACGGTAAATATTCAGGGATCATCCCTCTGCTGAGAAAGAATCTAGTTGTTGAAGGTGGGGCTGTCTTGCCAGCTCTGGTTGGAGGGATGCCATTGGAGAGTAATATTCCATTGTGTATGGATGCTGATGCTGGATTCCTAGAGGGCTGAGAGCTGGCTGTGCAGAGGAGACTGATCTCCCAGGAGAAGAACAATGACTGTATTGTGTTCTATGGTCCCTGGAAACAACTACATCATTTAGATATTGTGGGTTTGTGTGAATCAGGATTGGGGCCCCATGTGTGAGTCCTTGTGTGATTTTGAAGCTCTATGTGTGTTTCCTCAGGACAAGTTGCCCTGTTACACAGCGCAAGTCAACTGACAACTTTCTAAATACTTCTATCACCACTGCACACTGGCTATATATTACTTGATTCTTTCCTCAATTCAGCCATTCCTCAAGTTTGGTTAATATTTATTTTCCTCAAATGGAGATGGTACTGAGAAAAATGGCCCAAGCTCTTGATCTTCAAGTGGAAAAGCCCAACTGAGAACCCAGGGTGGTCCCAGTGTGACTGCTCTGGACTCCTGACCTGCACTGATCACTCAGCCTTGAAATCTTAGTCATGGAGAAAGTGGTCCCTGCATCTATGTTTATGCCTGGAGGTACTAGCAGCTCCAGAGGTTCAGACCATGCCAATCATTATAAGGTGGGCTCAGTGGTCATGGAACCCAGAGGAAGCATAGGTGGATTAACAGCCAAATGTGACACAGTTATTAGTGTGAAAAGCACCTCAGGGTCACATTCTTCTAGTCAGCTCTCAGATTCTGAGAGTTGTGTGGCCTTATGTAGAAACTGTAAGTCATATGTATGGATGCTAGTGTCATTGCTTAAGCAAGGGCAAAAGCAAATTATCATTGGGGAGATATTTCATTGTACTGGGTGACAACATAAGCCTTACATTGATTAAACCCTGTAGCACACACACAATCAGTTCAGTACTGTCAGTCATGTCTGACTCTTTGTGACCCCATGGACTCCAACACGCCAGGTTTCCCTGTCCTTCATCATCCCCCAGAGTCTACTCAAACTCATGCCCATCAAGTTGGTGATGCCATCCAACCATCTCGTCCCCTGTCATCCCTTTCTTCTCCTGTCTTCAATCTTGCCCAGCTTCAGGGTCTTTTACAATGAGTCAGCTCTTCGCATCAGGTGGCCAAAGTATTGGAGTTTCAGCTTCAACATCAGTCCTTCCAATCAATATTCTGGACTGTTTTCCTTTAGGATTGACTGGTATGATCTCCTTGCAGTCCTAGGGACTCTCAAGAGTCTTCTCTAACACCACAGTTCAAAAGCATCAATTCTTTGGCACTCAGCTTTCTTTATATTCCAACTCTCACATCTATACATGAATACTGGAAAAAACATAGCTTTGATTAGATGGACCTTTGTTGGCATACTTAATGGAGGGTGTCAAATCTCATAATGGCACTTGGTCCTTAATCTAAAGACCATTACTCTTGTTATAATCTCCTGATCAGCTGGGTCAGAGTCAGTCAGCATTCACCCTATGCTTCCTCTGCATAATGAAATGTCCCACTAAATGTATGACTTCTGTGAGTGTGGACAGCCACTGACTCAGTGGACATGCAAAAATTGTTTGGAAAATTAAGACTGGGAAAAAATATCACATGACTGATAATAGCTATTTGGAAAGGTAGGGTTGAATTCAGTCCTCTAGCAGAGTTTGCTTTTTATAAAGAACAGAGTTTCATAGAAGACTTGATAAGTACAATAGCTAAAAATGTGGATCCTGGGGAAGCAGTTCTCTGGGAAGAAATCCAGAAGACAGGGCCAATTTAGCAGATGCTCTAAATAAGCAGGAGGGTCATGATCTCTATCATTGAATGCTGGCATGCATTTTGATATCCCCCCCCCATCCGTTATGTTATCACTAGTTAAAGCACAGAAGCTCTCTTTCATTTCTTTCCTGCTCCTCTCCTTTGCAAAGAGGATGATTCAACAGCAGCTTAGTCCACAGTTACAACCTCCCTCATGCATGCACTTCATCCCATGTCTCCATCAAAACAAAAAAGAAAGAAAGAAAGAAAGAAATGCTGAGTGATTGGTGAGCAGCCTCACCAGTGTCCTGACAGCTACCAGGTGTCCCTCTAGCTCCCCAGGAAGGCCTGGTGGAGGAACTGTGCTGTCTATAATCAATTGTCCCACTAAACGTATGACCCCAGTGAGTGTGGACAGCAACTGACTCAGTGGACATGCATGCATTGTATAGAAAACAAATATTGATAGAATAATACAGCATTAATCATAGTGGCTGTTTTTAAATGGTAGGAATTTAGTATTATAAAATCTTGTATATTTGATTTTAAGGCAAGTGATGAGTGAATTAATAGAATAGCATGCACTGCTCAGGCTTGAATTCAGTCCTCTAAGTGTACTTTTAATCAAGTACAAAGTCCCATAGAAAAGATGATTTAGTAGCAGCTGATGATCCTTCAGGATGTGGATCCTGGAGGAAGAGTGATCTGGGAAAAATCAAGAGACCGTGGCAATTTAGCAAGAGCTCAAAATAAGCAAGAGTCATGTTCTCTTTCGGTGAACAGTATACACATTTTAGAGTTTTCCTTTTTTTAGATAGAATATTTCCTGCTGATTAGGTTCCTCTTAGCTAGAAAGCCAAAGCTCTGTTTTCATTTCCTTCATCCTCCAAAGAGGATGGATGAATACAGGTTCAGCCCATGCTTATTAACCTCCCACATCCGTACACACCACCCATGTCCACACAAAGAGAAAACCCCCTGAATGATTCCTGAGCAGCCTCACCAGTGTTCTAACAGCTACTCTGTGTCGCTCTAGACTTCACTGAGGACCTGCCAGTCAACCCACCATGTGACAACACAGAAGAGACTCAATGTTTCTCCAAGGCAAGCTGTTTTGCTTTGTTTTCCTTCTGATCTTAGATAGAAATATTGTTTCATTTCTCTTTCAGTAGAATTAAGTTATGAGTCTTTGAGGTTGTTTGTTTCAGATTGAGACAATTCCCTTGGTTGAGATATTGGGAGTGAGAGTCTTATTACCAACTCATGATGCCTCAGTCCACAGGATATTAAAATTGCTACCATCCATTACACCCTGTAGGGTACAGCATTCTCTCCTGCAGCAACCTTTTCTTTAGGAAAAGGATTCTGCAATTTGCAACCCAAAAGGTCTTTGAAGTTCCATCCTCCAGGCTAAGGTCTTGCCTTTCATCCTGAGTCTGTGTGCTCTGATCTTGCTGGGTTCCCTGGACTCCACCCTGCCCTTCATTATGTTTTCTACTGTCACCAAATGAACCGAAGACTGTGCATCTATGTGATCTTATCCTCATAGTGTCTTCTCTTCTGTACTTGCAGGTGGCCCCTCCAGAATGCGAAAACAGTATGTATTCTAGAATCATTACTCTGAGAAAAAACTTTGTAGATGAGAGAGCTGGGGCTTTCTTGCTGGTTTTAGTGTAGAGGGCAAACTGTTTCCAAATTTTTGCTGGGAATGAGTATAGGGGCCCTGGTAATAGAAAGTGATTTACAAGTAGAGAAATGTGGCTGATTACTGTAGTTCCAGAAAGAAGCTGTATTATGGTTAATAGTGTAGGTTAGTGTCCATGGGACTGGGTTTATTTCTATGTATAATGAATAGTGTGATTCTTTGTGTGTGATTTTTTCTGCTGTGTTTTCCTCGATATTTGTCACCCTAACCATCACTGTTACTGGTGTCACTTCCCCAACAAATTTCCCAACACCATGCACCATGAATGAGTGTGCATATTAAGATTAAACAAAGTATACACATTCACTGTATTTAAATTTATACCAAGTGAAATCCTTTAACCTGGAAGACCAATTCCATCATTACCCAGGATTCCTTTTAATTTTTATTAAATTTTCTATTGTCTCTGCTTGGGTCTTCATTGATGTGAAGGCTTTTCTCTACTCATCGAGAGCCAGGGAAACTCTCCAGTTTTGGAGTGTAGGCTTCTCACTTTTGTGGCTTTCGTTACAAAGCATGGCTTCTAGGCCTCTCTAGCTTCAGTAGTTTTGGCACGTGGGCTCAGTAGTTGTGGCTCCCGATTACAGAGCTTGGGCTCAGTAATTGAGGCACCGGGGATTAGTTGTTCCACGGCATGTGGAATCTTTCCAGACCAGGGATTGAATTCATATCTCTGTCATAAGTCTGTCACTGTTTCCATTGTTTCCCCATCTATTTGCCACGAAGTGATGGGACCAGATGTCATGATTTTTGTTTTCTGAATGTCGAGTTTTAAGCCAACTTTTTCACCCTCCTCTTTCCCTTTCATCAAGAGGCTCTTTAGTTCTTCCTCACTTTCTGCCAAAAGAGTGGTGTCATCTGCATATCTGAGGTTATTGATCTTTCTCCTGGCAATCTTGATTCCAGCTTGTGGTTCATCCAGCCCAGCACTTCTCATGATGTACTCTGCATATAAGTTAAATAAGCAGGGTAACAATGTACAGTCTTGATATACTCCTTTCACAATTTGGAACCGGTCTGTTGTTCTATGTCCAGTTCTAACTGTTGCTTCCTGACCTGCATACAGATTTCTCAGGAGACAGGCAGATGGTCTGTTATTCCCATCTCTTTAAGACTTTTCCACAGTGTGTTGTGATCCACACAGTCACAGGCTTTAGCATAGTCAATAAAGCAAAAGTAAATGTTTTTCTCCAGAACTCTCTTGCTTTTTTGATGATTCATTGGCAATTTGCTCTCTGGTTCCTCTGCTTTTCTAAGTCCAGCCTGTGCATCTGCAAGTTCCCAGTTCAGCAGCGTACTGTTAAAGCCTGGCTTGGAGAATTTTGAGCATTACTTTGCCAGCATGTGAAATGAATTCAATTGTGTGGTAGTTTAAAGATTATTTGGTACTGTCTTTCTTTGGGACTGGAATGAAAACTGACCTTTTCTAGTCTTTCTACTCTCTGTTTCTCTGAATTTTCCTTAAGATATGTCAGGTATTTGTCCTCCTGTGACTAGCTTATTTCACTCTTACCAATATCCTCCAGCTTCATTCATATTTCTGCAAATGATAAGATATCCTTCATTTTTAAACACTGAAACACATTCCAGTGTATGTATACACAACATTCTCTTCATTTATCTGTACATGGACTCTGGGCAGTTTTTCTATCTTGGTTGTTGTGTATAATGTAGCAATGAATATGAGACTGTAGAAATCTCCTGGACATTCTTGTTTTATCTCCTTTCAACATAAATTCACAAGAATGATTCCTGGATCTTATGTTCTCAATAATTTTTGAAGGACTTCCAAACTGTTCTTTAATGGTTACACCATTTTCCATTCCTACCAACAGGGCACAAAAGTTCCACTTCTCTACTTCCTTGCCAACATCTCTTATTTTCTTGTTATCTCCTTTTGTCTTGGTTTCCATTTCACTAATACTTAGTGATACTGGGGCTTCCCTGGTGGCTGAGAGGGTAAAGCATCTGCCTGCAATGAGGGAGACCTGGGTTCAATTCCTGGGTCAGGAAGAACCTCTGGAGAAGGAAATGACAACTTATTCCAGTACTCTTGCCTGGAAAATTCCATGGATGGAGGAGCACATTTCCTATGCATATTGGTAACTTCTATGTCTTCTATGAAGTAATGTCTTCTGAAGATTTTTACACATTTTTTAAAGTCAGTTATTTGCCTGCTGTTGTTTTGAAGTTGAATTGTAGTAGTTGCTTATTTACTCTGGATATTGGCTCCTTATTCAGATATGAAGTTTGCAGATATTTCCTCTCATTCTATAGGGTGCCTTTCTATTGATTGCTGAAGAGAGTGTCCATCCTTCACTTGGTAATTTTAGAAACTTGGCAAAGATCGTTTGGCCACACCTGTGTCAATTTATTCAAGATTCCCTCCTTAAGATTCATTGCTCTTTCTGCCTATTTTGTTGCTGGTAGAATACCATTTTGACTATTGTGGAATTCTTATCTGTTTTGAATTCAGGAAGCCTGAAGGCCCCATTATTATTCTTTTCTCTTAAGACTTTTCTCTGGGTTTCTTTTGGGTTACATAAATCTTAGTATTTGGGGATTTTTTTTTCCATTTCTATAAAATGATATGGGATTTTGTGAGTGGGTTCACTTTTAAGAGTATAGGAAGGTCAACAACACTAAATATTCCAGTCTATGAATAAGTTATGTCATTCCAATTACTTGTCTCTTCTTTCTTTCAGAAGTGTTCTATGATTTTCAGTGCACAAATCTTTCACGTCCTAAGGGGACTTTTGTGTTGCCTTGTTGGGACCTCTAGAGTCAGGGGTGGGAAAGATGGGCTCATGAAGACAGTGACTGTCCCTTCCCTCCCCTCTGTACCTTCTCTCTGGTTACTTGTAATACAGATGTGCAGGGCCATGCTCTTCTCCGCTGCCTACAAGTGAGCCACCTATTGAAAATTTTCTTTGAATCTGAGTGTTCACCTTACTATTGGAATGTCCACAAGCACACTCCCAATGCCTGGCCTGGGTTCAAAAGTCCCAGGTATGCCTACACGTGAATGATCTTATCAGGCCATAAAATCATCTGGAATAAGGAAAAACCATAACAGGCAATTAGTTGACTTTTCCTTGTCTTTGGAGCTGTTATAACTGAACTTTCCAGTGTAGTATCCATGAGTTAGACCTGCCTATCTATAATTAACATATTTCAAACAATAATTAAATATCACAAAAACCACACAATTGTTTGATCATAGCCATATTTAAAGTGTGTCCATAAGTGTTGGAATTTAGCTTCATAAGCTTGAAGGTTAGAGCTATATTGGGCCTGTAGAAGTGTAAGGTTGAATGGTGATTCTCTCTGCATCTGCCTTTCATGTAAATTTTGCAACTGTGATCACCATCTTGTTGAAGGGCTCTGACTCCACAAACACAGGGGAGGTCTGTGGACCTGGAGGGAAGACCAACGAGATGCTGTGTGAGCCAAGAGGAGGAGGAGAAATGGGTGGGTCAACTGGTATAATAACTGTATTATTGCTTATGGTTGTCTTTCTGCAGACTGCTTCCTGGAGAGCATTAGCAGCAGTGATGTGGAAGAGAACTCGTGTAGGGAACAACTCTCAGTTAAGAGTTAGAGGGAGAGGGTTCCAGGACCACATGGGTTACACCTGCTTCTTTGGAGATGAAAGAAGGTGAATACAAACTGAGGAAGAAGAAGGACATATTTGTAGAATTGTGATTTGTTCTTTTCATATTTTAATGAAATAATAGAACTATGTGTCCAATGTGCTTTATTATTTACTTATAGTCATATCTTCTTGCTTTTCCATTTAGAAATGTCCTTTCTCATAGACTACTCTTTCCTCATCCTTTCACTGCCATATATGAAAGGTTGGCTTCTGGTTAGTACCTGCTGGCTATTATGTACAGGGGACTTTGGCTTCATGTTTAATTCTCCTATGATGGCCATATCCTAGTGGGCACAAAAGTCTCATAGGCACTTGACACTGGAGAACAAGTTCTTGAGTATCTGTTGGTGGTTGACACGTGAACCCTGTCCCTCTGCATTTTCAGGATGTCTGGCTTGCCCTCATGTTTGTCCTCACTGTTTATTCCTCATGTAAAGGGTGCTCTCAGGGTTGGATGAGTCAAAGTACACGTACTCTGGCATCCCTGCCTGGGATGAGTCTCCTGGAGCTCATTTCAGCACCACACCTCCCCAAGGATGCTGTGCTGAAGGTGCTTCCACGTGAGAGCAGCCCATGTCCAGCTGCCCTGAGAGACCACCATGGCCACAGATTCTAGAGACTGTGAAGGGGCTACTGGCTTTCTTTACACATTTGCTTCCTGGTCTCCTGGGGCTGACCAGACCTAGGTCAGAGACTCAGAGCAGCAGGACCCAAGGTCACTGCTCTTCTTAGAACCCAATACACCCTCCAGACAAAAGCTCCAGATAGTTTTAATCACCATCTTTGCACACTTGTCAACTTTTTTTTTTTTATCTATTTTTTTTTACCTTTTTTGTTTTGCATTTGAGTTGTGGCATTTTTCTTGCCTGGAGAACCCCAGGGACAGTGGAGCCTGGTGGGCTGCCATCTCTGGGGTCACACAGAATTGGACACGACTGAAGTGACTTAGCAGCAGCATTTTCCCATATATTGTGAGTGTGAGCTCCTTATCTGATATATGATTTGTTATTTTTCTGTAAGTTATCTTTTCATCCTGCTGATTTTTAAAGAGACTACCATTTTCCTATGTTGTCTTAGAAATTTGGTGAATTTCATTTGACTATGTATCCTTGAGTTTACTTGGGGGTCTTTACTCTGGTATTTAGGGCTATGAATCTGTTTTCTATGTCAGTATCATACAGATTTGATTCCTATATCTTTGTAATGTGTTTTGAAATCAGGAGATGAGAAACTGATCTTTGTTCTCATTTTGTCTATTGGAGTCCTTAGTGGTTCCATATATATCTTTGGACTTGCTTTTTCCATTTCTGTGAATATGACATTAATATTTTGGTTGGTGTTGCATGAATTTACTTAGCTTCAGGTAGTGTAGAAATGTCAACAGTACCAAGTCTCCAGTCTATGAACATGATATGTCTTCTCAATTCCGTGTGCCTTGTTTCACTCTCTCAGTGTGGTGTGTAGTATTCAGTGTGCTGATCATGTCTCTCTGAAGGCCCTATGTCCCTCCCTCCCTGACCTCTGAGTCAGTGGTGGAGGGATGGCTTCATTAAGAGATGCAGTGTCTCTCCCTCTCTTCTCTCCTCTTCTCTGATAATGTTCAGCACAAGCGCCCTGGGCCTTGTGTCCATACCTGTCCCTTCAAGTGGAACACCTGCTGGGAATTTCTCCAAGATCTGGGTATTGAAATTGCTGTTTCAGTGTCCCAAAGGCTCATGAGTACCTGGGATGTGTGCATGAGCCCAGGAAATACCTGCAAATGAATCATCAAATCAGACCAGCCAAATCCTCTGCAGAAGCTGTTGGGCTACACTGCACAGACCTGGAAGCCCTGTACTTGCCCGGACTTGAGACCAAAGAAAGATCCTGGACCCATCAGAGATATCAGAAGGTTTAACAGATGGGATATTTTAAATGTTTGAAGTAAAAGGGTCCTGGAGAGACACCCACTGTGGATAGCAGATGACAGGCAGAGCACAGCAGCTGCAGCATTCTTCATTCCGAGGGGATAGGGAGTCTGCCAGTTATAGGGGGAATTAACAGCAGATTGGCTCATTGGTTACATTGGTTACCATGGAAACTAGTAGAGGGCAACATCCCTCTCTTAGCCCCTGAGGCTAAATACTTTCATGCATTGTTAATTTATCAACAAACAGCCATCTTGAAAATGCCAGAAAATGCAAAGGGAATAAACAAGAAAGGGGTGGTAACATCCTGTCTATATTCATGCATGCTCAGTCACTCAGTTGTGTCCAACTCTTTGCGATCCCATGGACTATATCCTACCAGGCTCCTCTGTCCATGGTATTCTCCAGATAAGAATATTGAGGGGGTTGCCATTTCCTCCTCCAAAGCATCATCCCAACCCAGGGATAGAACCTGTGTCTCCTGCATTGGTAGGCAGATTCTTTACCACTGAGCCACCTGGGAAACCCTACACCCTCCTCTGTACTGAAGTCTCCTGGTATTCCAAAAACTGTTTTGCCATAATCTATCAGAAGTGTTAGAACAAGTGGTACTGATCTCAAGATTCATTAAATCTTCCCTGGTGGCTCAGATGGTAAGGAATTCACCTGCATTACAGCAGACTGGGTTAAAAACCTGAGTCAGGAGGATCCCCTGAAGAAAGCAATGACTGCCCAATACAGTATTCATGCCTGGAGAATTCCATGACAGAGGGGCCTGGTGGGCTACAGTCCATGGGGTCGCAAATTGTCGAACACAACTGAGTGAACAAGCATGCACACATATATAAACATATATAGTGGTTGTTGTGTATTATAGTGTGGTAGCCACTAGCCAAATGTGACTGTTATAATTTGCATAAAGGCATGTTTTGCATGTGTCAAAAACACTTGGAATTTCAGGTTGGTTAGCATGAAGGTGAGAGCTCTAATGGGCCTGTAGAAGTGAGAGGTTGAGAACTGACCCTTTCAGCATCCATGTCTTTAGGTTTGCAACTGAGATCAGTGTCTTATTGAAGGGCTCTGACTGCACCGAGCACAGATGACTGCCATCTGCTATCCACAGTGGGGTGTCTCTTCAGGACCCTGGGAAGAAGATCAAGGTGATTCTGTGAGAGCCAACAGCAGAAGTTGGTGGATCACTCATTCTAATCACCTTGTTGCTCATGGTTGTGTTTCTGTGGAATGTATTGTGGAGAGCATTTGATAGAGTGGTGAAGAAATAGGCAGGAAACAACATTCAGCTGGGATCTGATGGGAGAGCTCCTGGAACTTTAGGGTTAAACATTCTGCTTGGAGGCTAAGGAAGGAGAACATGATATTAGGAAGAAGGAAATGTGTGTAGAGTTCTTACTTACTCTTTTCATATTTTAATGATATGATAGAGAAATTTTGTCCTGGACTTGCATTGTGCTCTGTTTATGATCGCCTTTTCTTGCTTTGCTCTTCAAAGATAACTTTTCCCATAAGAGCTGCCCTTTCCTGCTTCTGTCACTGACTAGTATGGAAGCCAGGTCTCTGGTCGGCACATCCCGGATATTGTGCACTGCAGACTGTTTTCTATTGTGTGTTTAACTATGATGGCCATATCCTAGTGGGCACAAAACTCTCCCTGTCACTTGACACTGGAGACTCTGCCCTTTCAGGACTTGTGACTTCATCTCATGTTTGCCTTCACTGTTAATTCCTCATGTAGAGGTCGCTCCCAGGGGTGATGAGTCACAGCACACAGGCTCTGAGTCCCTGCCTGGGCTTGGTCTCCTGAAGCTCATCTCAGCCTCTGCACATCAAGGCTGATATGCTGAAGGTGCTTCCGTGTGAGAGGTCCATGTCCAGCTGCTCCTAGAGACCCTCCATGGCTGCAGATTCTAGATTCTGTGAAGGGGCCACTGGGCTTCTTCACACATTTGCTTTCACAGCCCGGCTGACCTGGTCTCCTGGGATTGAGCAGTCCCAGGGCAGCAGGTCCTGGAGTCACTGCTGCTCTCAGAACCCACTGCTGCATCCAGAGAGTCCTGCCCCTTCTCCCCAACCACAGGCCTGCCCCATCCTCTGCCCTTTCCTTACACTTTCCCAGGTCTCATCCCTCCCAATTTTCCAAGTCTCAGTGCAAACCTGGCAGCTACGAGGTGTTTATGGAGGACCCTTGTCACATCATTCTGGCTAAATGAAATTGGAAGTGTTTGCCTCTATCCTGTCTAAGGGTCTGGGAAACTGAAGGTGTTGCTGTGAGTATTAAGTACCTCCCAGGTAACTAAGGTCACCCCAGGCAATGGGAGAGTTGCTGTTATGTGTAATTTTTATCCTTTCCTACCCCAGGGCTCAAAACACTCTCAGGTCCAAGCCAGGTCCTCTCTAGGAGGGATGGATTATTTAATTAAATAATGGTCTGATTGGAGATGGTGGCCATACACCCATGGTCTTTCTTCAATGTGCCTATGTTGGAGAACTCTAGGGTTGGTGGAGTTTCAAGGAGGAAGGAAAGGAGCAGTGACCAAAGGAGAGCAATGAGGAAGGAAGTGGAGAAGCAGCAGCAGGAGGAGGAGGCAAGGAAGGTCGTGGGCAGAGATGCATGGAGACAGTGAGCGCCTGGAGGAGGAACAGGTGGTCACAGCCTCATTCCTCGTCACTCGTAGACACGTTGAGGGTGGCAACAGGAAGCTGCAGGTCAGAGACCCACTTTTTCACTAAAGAGGTGAAACACTGAGGCCCTGGGAGGTCCCTGGCGACAAGGACACCAAGGGTCCCAGGGTCAGGCTCTGAGGAGCACCAGGGTCCCCCGGTTACATCCTGACTCTAAATCTCCCCTTTGCTTTCCCACAGACTCTCCACATGACTGCTTCCCTCAGATACCAGAAAACTGCATGGCAGATAATGAAGATTCAGAGTCCAGGGGTGATGAGTCACAGCACACAGGCTCTGAGTCCCTGCCTGGGCTTGGTCTCCTGAAGCTCATCTCAGCCTCTGCACATCAAGGCTGATATGCTGAAGGTGCTTCCGTGTGAGAGGTCCATGTCCAGCTGCTCCTAGAGACCCTCCATGGCTGCAGATTCTAGATTCTGTGAAGGGGCCACTGGGCTTCTTCACACATTTGCTTTCACAGCCCGGCTGACCTGGTCTCCTGGGATTGAGCAGTCCCAGGGCAGCAGGTCCTGGAGTCACTGCTGCTCTCAGAACCCACTGCTGCATCCAGAGAGTCCTGCCCCTTCTCCCCAACCACAGGCCTGCCCCATCCTCTGCCCTTTCCTTACACTTTCCCAGGTCTCATCCCTCCCAATTTTCCAAGTCTCAGTGCAAACCTGGCAGCTACGAGGTGTTTATGGAGGACCCTTGTCACATCATTCTGGCTAAATGAAATTGGAAGTGTTTGCCTCTATCCTGTCTAAGGGTCTGGGAAACTGAAGGTGTTGCTGTGAGTATTAAGTACCTCCCAGGTAACTAAGGTCACCCCAGGCAATGGGAGAGTTGCTGTTATGTGTAATTTTTATCCTTTCCTACCCCAGGGCTCAAAACACTCTCAGGTACAAGCCAGGTCCTCTCTAGGAGGGATGGATTATTTAATTAAATAATGGTCTGATTGGAGACGGTGGCCATACACCCATGGTCTTTCTTCAATGTGCCTATGTTGGAGAACTCTAGGGTTGGTGGAGTTTCAAGGAGGAAGGAAAGGAGCAGTGACCAAAGGAGAGCAATGAGGAAGGAAGTGGAGAAGCAGCAGCAGGAGGAGGAGGCAAGGAAGGTCGTGGGCAGAGATGCATGGAGACAGTGAGCGCCTGGAGGAGGAACAGGTGGTCACAGCCTCATTCCTCGTCACTCGTAGACACGTTGAGGGTGGCAACAGGAAGCTGCAGGTCAGAGACCCACTTTTTCACTAAAGAGGTGAAACACTGAGGCCCTGGGAGGTCCCTGGCGACAAGGACACCAAGGGTCCCAGGGTCAGGCTCTGAGGAGCACCAGGGTCCCCCGGTTACATCCTGACTCTAAATCTCCCCTTTGCTTTCCCACAGACTCTCCACATGACTGCTTCCCTCAGATACCAGAAAACTGCATGGCAGATAATGAAGATTCAGAGGAGAGCAAGAATATGGAGGTCATTTATTTCTTCTTTCATATCTTTTAACATTTTCTCTCTCTCTCTTTTTTTTTTTTTTTTGATCCATAGACTTTTCCTTGTAACCCTACCCTATCTCCTCTTTCCATCTTTTTATGATTATCTGAAGGACCTGGTCTCTTTTAGGCACTGCGGATCCTGGGAGCTTATACAAAATCTATGAATCTGTCTGCAGCCCTATTCTTCTGCTCTCTTAGCTTCACCCCAGCTCCTGACCTCATGTCTGCACCCTGAACCTGGCTTTGTCACCATGAATGTCCTGAGGATGAGTTGAGGCTGGAGTCAGCAGGTCTGGACCCACAGGGCTAAAGGGGCCCCATGAAGTCTGCACTGCCCTGGGCTACCCCATATGGTTGCTTTCCTGCCCTGGGAGAGCTTAGACCTGCCTGACTTATCTCTTCCTTCCAGATGGCAGAAAAATCTCAGCTCATTTTATTGAGGAATGTCAATGGTGATGATGAAGAAGACCAGGAAGAGCAAGTCTGAACATGGAAGGTGAGGCAGACAAGGGCACGTGTCTCCATCATGACCCCAACTCACTTGTTGGTGCTTCAGAATCACCAGCAAAAACACCACACAAGTGGAAACAAGAAGGTGGTAACAATCTGTGCAAAAGAGTAGAGGATGCCCTGAGCACGTCTCCCCAGGGCACAGGTCCTGTGCCCAAATGCCCCCAAGGTTGCTGGACTGGCTCCTCCGGCAGCTCTTACATTTGCAGGGAGGCTGGGGGCACTGTGAGGCCACTGTGTGCAGGAATCCAGGAACTGCTGTTCCAGTGTGTTGTCTTTGAAGATCCCCACTGGGGGCTTCTTCATCTCCCCCTGCAGGACCCAGCTCTGCCCTCCAAACCCCCTAAAGGCAGCAGGGCGCACCTCTAGTCCATCACCAGCTGCAGAGAGAGGTTGGGGCAGCTCCACCCTCCGCAGTCCTTGGCTCCTGGGAACAGAGTGGAGACACAGGCACCCAGAGCTCGTGCAGGCAGGAGTCATCTGGCAGCTCCGCATCGGGTGCTCCCTGGTCCTGAGGGTCCCAGCCGGAATGGGGGGTGCCCAAGTCTGGGGTCCCTCAGGTTCTGGAAACCTGGGATCCTGGGCCAGCTCAGGGCGCCATTTCTCAACCTGAAATTGGAGGTTCTGTAGTTTTTTCTGTGTATGTTTCCAACTTCAACTAAAGAAACAACAGAAATAAATACAGTGCAATGTGCTCTTGGGATGGTGGAGCTAGTGGTAAGGAAACCACCTGTCAATGCAGAAGACACAAGAGACTCGGGTTAGATTTCTGGATAGGTAAGATCCCCCGGAGAAAGGAAATGTCAACCCACACCAGTATTCTTGCCTGGAGAATCCCAGTGACTGAAAAGCCTGGTGGGCTATAATCCACAAGGCTGCACAGTCAGACACAACTGAAGCAACTGAGCAGCAGACTTAGGATGAGTGGCAGGATTCAAGTTACTCATGTTCCTTTTATTTTATTTTATTTTTTCAATTTTGTCATTAATAACACATCTTGTTTTATTATGATTTAAAAAGCTGTGTCTTCTATCAAACTTCAATGTTGCAATATGCTAGACAGGTAAAATGTACCTTTTTATTACAACAACATAATATCAGTTTAAAATCATAATCTTCAGAAAAGTTTAGCTAGGGGTTAGGAACAGTTATTAGGGAATATTGAGACTCCATTTCCAAGGCTCATGTCTCAGGAGCAGTTGTACTGAGTGTAGGGTGGGTAGGCAGGTTCTCCTCCCCACCGTGTCATCTGACCTCCTGCTTCTCTCAGGGCCTAGAAGGAAGAGGGGATCCAAGCTTTCAGTCCTGGATCCCAGAGTCTCCTGTTCCTCTGCCTGAGTCTCACTGTCAAGGGGACCCATTAGTTGAACAATACTGGCCAGATGCCCAAGAGTAGTTGCTCCTGTGGGACATTTCTAAACTACCTGTTAACAGAAAACACTCTCAGCAAAGAGCAGCAAACAGACCCAGTGCCTTGCAGATCTGAGCCCCAAAGCCAACTTTAGATCCTGGGAAGTCTTCTGGGTCCTGCACACCCTCCCCAGGGAGCCCTCCTCTGTCTGACTCTGCACTTCCCATGGACTCCATCACCTGTGTTGCCGTTGCAGGCTCTGACCCAAATCCCTGAAGACCTGGACCTGGACCCCATCCCGGACCCGAGAGGGGATGGAGCCCCCACATCACCAGGAGCCTCATCTGGACCAGATCAGGTGAGGCCTCACTGCTTCTCTCCTGAGAGTCCTCATTTAGTACAGCTTCAGTTGTTTTGCTGTATAGATTTAGTATTAATTTTATCCATATGTTTTGTATGTATCTATACATTCAATATTTATATGTAATGTTTTTCATTAAAATGCTTAATCTATCTTGTCACTTTTAAAATAATTTTTTGTAAAAACACACACATGTACAGAAAAGCACCCTCAAGAGAGGTAGCACTTAATGAATTGTTGTAAGGCAGTCACCCTCGTGTCCACCACCAAGATCTCCCGCCTCACACACAACTCAGTCCTCGTTGAATAAGGAACTGCAAATTTAGTCCTTACATCTTTCCTTACATCATTGTCTTTAAGGATTCTGTTTTCTCACATCTGTTCATTCTACTAGTCATAGAAGATCAATATTACCCAAGATCTTTCATGATTTGCATGTCAGGACTTTCAAAACTCATTTTGCTTGTCTGGAAAAAAGTTCCTGATTCATCATTTCTCTCCGTGTGTAGCTTAAATGTGTTTGTCTCTTTTCTTCTAACACAGAGAATTTTTATCCAAAAATGCTCTTAAAATTCTAGTTTTTATTCCTTTATATTTCTCCCACTCTTTTATTCTAGCTACGCAAAAGACTTAACGTTAAAACCTAGTAGCTTTACTACAGCATCATTTGCTAGTAGTTTCTTTTATTCTAGCTACGCAAAAGACTTAACGTTAAAACCTAGTAGCTTTACTACAGTATCATTTGCTAGTGGGCTTCCCTGGTGGCTTAGAGGTTAAAGCGTCTGCCTCCAATGCGGGAGACCCGGGTTTGATCCCTGGGTCGGGAAGATCCCCTGGAGAAGGAAATGGCAATCCACTCCAGTATTCTGCCTGGAGAATCCCATGGACAGAGAAGCCTAGTAGGTTACAGTCCACGGGGTCACAAAGAGTCGGACACGACTGAGTGACTTCACCTGACTTCACCATTACAAGTGTATGCTCATTATTCTTTTTAATAAACAATTTCAAAGCCTTTTGTTCCAGAAAACTTTGCATCACAATATTTAGCATTTGCTTTGCATCTTTGCTGTACAGCCTAGTGTGATGTAGTCCATGGGGTCGCAGAGAGTTGGACACGACTGAGCAACTGAACAACCACAATCATTCATTAGATCTCTTGTGATGACTTCCACTACTAACATATTCATCAAATATTTTACAGCTTTTTCCTTAAGTCATATGCCAGGAGTTTATTTATTTATTTATTTATTTATTTATTTTTGGTGTTTCTTTCTTTTTTTTTTTTTTTTTTAATTTTTACTTTATTTTACTTTACAATACCGTATTGGTTTTGCCATACATTGACATGAATCCACCATGGGTGTATATGGGATCCCAATCCTGAATCCTCCTCCCACCTCCCACCCCGTATCCTCTCTCTGGATCATCCCCATGTACCAGTCCCAAGCATCCTGTATCCTGTATGGAACATAGGCTGGTGCTTCGTTCTTACATGATAGTATACATGTTTCAATGCCATTCTCCCAAATCATCCCACCCTCTCCCTCTCCCACAGAGTCCAAAAGTCC
>SJYT01060957.1:0-10316 GCA_006410635.1 Cephalophus harveyi
CTGCTGAGTTTTCCAAATTTGCTGGCAGATTGAGTGCAGCACTTTCACAGCATCATCTTTCAGGATTTGAAGTAGCTCAACTGGAATTCCATCACCTCCACTAGCTTTGTTCGTAGTGATGCTTTCTAAGACACACTTGACTTCACATTCCAAGATGTCTGGCTCTAGGTGAGTGATCACACCATCATGATTATCTTCGTCATGAAGATTTTTCTTGTCTTAACTGATTTAAGGTAACTGCATAAAATAATATGCATTTAATTATATTATTTTGCATATAACTCTGAGGTAGATTCTAATAAACTATGATGTATACTGTAAGTCCTAGCACAACCACTAAGAAAATAACTAATATATATTAATATTTGTGTATAATCCATAACTTTAAAAGGCAGACAAAAAGTCAACCATATCAACAATAAGATTAGATATTTAATGTATAAGTTAATCTAATCAAAAAAGATTGATTGTTACACTAGATAAAAATAACAACAATAACATCCCAAATATGGTATCTATAGGAGACACAAAGACCTAAATGTAACACTGGATACTATAATACTCTTAGAGGAAAATATAGGCAGAACAATCTGTGACATGCTGCTGCTGCTGCTAAGTCACATCAGTCATGTCCGACTCTGTGCAACCCCATAGACAGCAGACCACCAGGCTCCTCCGCCCCTGGGATTCTCCAGGCAAGAACACTGGAGTGGGTTGCTATTTCCTTCTCCAATGCAGGAAAGTAAAAAGCAAAAGTGAAGTCGCCCAGTGTGTCCGACTCTTAGATACCCCATGGACTTCAGCCTACCAGACTCCTCCGTCCATGGGATTTTCCATGCAAGAGTACTGGAGTGGGTCACCAGGGCCTTCTCCAAATTTCTGACGTAAATCCCAGCAATATCTATTTTGATCTGTCTCCTACAGTAAGAGAAATACAAACAAAATAAACAAATGGGACCTAATCAAACCCCAAAACCTTTGCACATTAAAGGAGACCATAAGCTAAATGAAAAGACAACCCAAAGAATGGGAGAAAATATTTGTAAATGATGTGACCAACAAAGGATTAATCTCCAAAATGTACAAACAGCTCATACAGCTCATGAGCCTCCATGGGCAGGGGAGCCTGGCAGGCTACAGTCCATGGGGCCGCAAGGAGTCAGACACGGCTAAGCAACTGAGCACATGCAGCTCAATATTATAAAAAACAAAACAACCAAACCAAAAAATGAGCAGCAGATCTAAACAGACATTTCTCCAAAGAAGATATATAGAGGGCCAAGAAGCACATTAAAAAATACTCAAATCACTATTAGAAAAACACAAATCAAAACTACAATGAGATATCACCTCACAGCAGTCAGAATGGCCATCATCAAAAAGTCTACAAACAATGAATACTGGAGAGGGTATGGAGAAAAAGGAACCCTCCGACATGATCTTTTACCATTTAGATTATTACAGAATACTGAGCAGGGTTCCCCCTGCTATACAGTAGGTACTTGTTGGGTGTGTGTGTGTGTGTCTGTGTTTGTCTGTGTGTGTGTATGTGCTTAGTCACTCTGTCGTGTCCAACTCTTTGGGACCCCCATGGACTGCAGCCCACAAGGCTCCTCTGTTCATAGGATTCTGCAAGCAAGACTACTGGAGTGTGCAGCTCACTTCTCCAGAGGTTCTTCCCGATCCAGGGATCCAATAAGGGTCTCCTGCATTGCAGGTGGATTCTTCACCATCTGTGCCATCAGGGAAGCCTGCTTTGCTGGTTATCTATTTTAAATATACCAGGGTGTACATGTCAGTCACAAATGCTAATCTGTCTCCCTGCACATCCTTCCCTCCTAGTAACCCTAAATCCATTCTCTAAGTCTGTGAGTCTGTTTTTGTTTTGTAACTGAGTTTATTTGTATCATTTTTTTGCTTTCCCCACATTTAAGTGATATCATATGATATTTGCCTTTCTCTATGTATGATAATCTCTAGTTTCATCTGTGCTACTGCAAATGGAATTACTTCATTCTTTTTTATGGCTGAGTAGTATTACATTGTGTGTGTGTGTGTGTATGTACATCACATTTTCTTTATCCAGTCATCTGACAATGGACAGTTTGTTTTCCCATGTATTGGCTTTTATAAACTATACTGCAATGGAGATTGGGATGTTTTCAATCCGTTTGTTATCTCTGAATATATATGTCCAGCAGAGGGATTGCTCTATAGCGGCTGCTCCAATTTAGATTTACAGGCAACATTTAGAAAGGAGGGTTCCTTTTTCTCCACACCCTCTCCAGCATTTATTGTTTGTAGACTTTTTGATGATGACCATTCTGACTGCTGTGAGGTGATATCTCATTGTAGTTTTGATTTGTCTTTTTCTAATAGTGATGTCCATCCAAGGAGCAGCAGCTGCATGGGCACAGGAGGGCCGAGAGGAGCTACTCCATGTTCAAGGTCAGAAGGGGTGGCTGTGAGGAGATACCCCTCATCCAAGGTAAGGAGCAGCAGCTGCACTTTCCTGGAGCAGCCGTGAAGAGATACCCCAAAGTAAGAGAAACACAAGTAAGACAGTAGGTGTTGTGAGAGGACATCAGAGGGCAGACACACTGAAACCATAATCACAGAAAACTAGCCAATCTGATCAAACGGACCACAGCCTTGTTTAACTCAATGAAACTAAGCCATGCCGTGTGGGGCCACCCAACAGATGGATCATGGTGGAGAGGTCTGACAGAATGTGGTCCACTGGAGAAGGGAATGGCAAACCGCTTCAGTATTCTTGCCTTGAGAACCCCATGAACAGTATAAAAAGGCAAAATGATAGAATACTGAAAGAGAAAAGAGGAACTCCCCAGGTTGGGGAGATGTTACTGGAGATCAGTGGAGAAATAACTCTAGAAAGAATGAAGGGATGGAACCAAAGCAAAAACAATACCCAGCTGTGGATGTGTCCGATGTTGTAAAGAGCAATATTCCATAGGAACCTGGAATGCTAGGTCCATGAATCAAGGCAAATTGGAAGTGGTCAAACAGGAGCTGGCAAGAGTGAACGTCGACATTCTAGGAATCAGAGAACTAAAATGGACTGGAATGGGTGAATTTAACTCAGACAACCATTATATCTACTAATGCAGGCAGGAATCCCTTAGAAGAAATGGAGTAGCCATCATGGTCAACGAAAGAGTCCAAAATGCAGTACTTGGATGTAGTCTCAAAAACGACAGAATGATCTCTGTTCATTTGCAAGGCAAACCATTTTAGGTATTTTGTGTGTGTGATGGTATTAAAGAATGTTCAATTTTCATTTTTTTACATGTAGCTGTCCAATTTTCCCAGCACCACTTATTGAAGAGATCATTCTGGTAACAAATATTTCATGTAGTTCTAGGATGTGTGTTCTGTGTTCTGGGACATTTTAATTAGATAAATAAGCCTAGCAGTATAAAGCTGAACATAATCACTGCAATTGACCATTTTACAAACACCAGAAGGGGAGAGAGTATGAAGCTGACCTGAAGGAACTCAGCAATAAGGTCAAAATAATTCCCACTAAACAAAAAATTCTTCACATAATAGATCAATATAGTCACTTAAAAACATAACATATGTTTCCTTGATACTCATTTTTGCACAATTATTCTATTTTTATAATATGTAGGAATGAAAAGCTCTAGAGTTAATTCTCAACTAACAATGGACTATTATAAAAGCATGTAATAAACAACCCACCAAAGAACTTCTTTTTTCCTGAACTCTGTAATTTATGAGAAGGAAGCCAAAAGGAAGCAGATTAAAGATCCTAACATACCCATTAGCTTAGAGAAAAGGTCACTAGCAGCTTAACTCTTAAAGAGACTAACTAACCTAAGAAAGAGCTAAAACCAACATCACACTAAATTTTCTCAAGAACCAAAAGTCATTGCACATGTTTATCTTAAAAACAGAATTTAAAATGTCTTTTAAGTGCTTTTCACATTTTAAATAGCCAAACTAGGGAACAAGTAGGCTTTTTGTGATAGTTAAAATCCCCTTGATTTTCTCTCCACTGTATTCAGAATATTAATAATCTTCAGTACATCAAATAATCTGCATTAAATTGACTTTGATATCTGAAACTGAAAGTAATTGTGTTTGTTCAGGATCTTCTTTTTCCAGATACTTTTCAATTTATTATTCTAGTTAATCCTCACAAAAACTTACATGAAGGATGCAATTATTTTTATTTTGTAGGTGTGGAAACATGGCTTAGTGACTTTATTTAACTTGGCTAAATTCATAGAGCTAGTGATAGAGCTAGAATTCCTACCTAGGTCATGTAACACAAGCTTATTCTCTATTCATTCAGCCATGATGCCTCAAAGCATATTTCTAAGAAATTTTTAGAATTTCAACTTGTTTCTGGATCTTTCTGGTAAAGCATTTAACCTCTTCCCAATAATGATAGGTCCTCCCCATAGTTAAAATGGTAAAGAGTTTGCCTGCAATGCAGGACACCAGGGTTCGATCCCTGGGTTGGAAAGATCCTCTGGAGAAGGGAATGGCAATCCACTCCACTATTCTTGCCTGGAGACTCCCACAGACACAGGAGACTGATGGGCTACAGTCCGTGGGGTAACAAAGAGTCGGACACGACTGAGCAACTAATACTACACTACTACCACAATAATGATATCACAGCACTTCATTGTAAAAAAAAAATCTGATGCATTTTCTAATGCTAGATTATATGTCAGGACTTTTACTGATGAAAATGCAATATATCTTATTCTAAACTTGTAAACCTATTTCTAAACCTTATTCTAAACTTAGATGACTATGTAAGATATTCATATTATCATAATAGGCTAATCTTGCCAAGAAGTTCAGAAACTGAGTCTATCAAACATCTTGTTACAATTAGCAAAACCTGACTTCATGATACTCTTCCCACTCAGAATAATTAGATGTTTAATCTATCATGTGTATTATGTAAATAACTACCATGTAAGCCTCCCTCACTAAAAGAAAAAGGTGATACAACCTTTAAGTAGCTTACTTTCTAACTGGAGGGATAAGAAATAAACCTGAAAATAATATATTTATTGGTATAACGGGATTATAGAAAATGAAAGGGAAATGGGAAAGTTCATTATTATGATGAATATTCTTTTTATTACTGTAATATTTAAGGAGTAATGTTACTTTGGCCACCTCATCTGAAGAGTTGACTCATTAGAAAAGACCCTGACGCTGGGAGGGATTGGGGGCAGGAGGAGAAGGGGACGACAGAGAATGAGATGGCTGGATGGCATCACCAACTAAATGGACATGAGTTTGGGTAAACTCCGGGAGTTGGTGATGGACAAGGAGGCCTGGCGTGCTGCAATTCATGGGGTCACAAAGAGTCAGACATGATTGAGCAACTGAACTGAACTGAATGTTAGAAAATAAGAACCTATATATTACCCACAAATATGAAATCAACACAGGTTTTATTATGTTAGCAAAATCACCAATGAAAGCCTCAAGAGCAAAAAGAAGGTTCTCAGAAGTAGGAAAAATGATTTTCAAAAATTTTATTCACCTTGCTCACTCATATCACCTTTTAGTTTTCATCTACTTTAGGGGGAACAGAAGTAAAATCTGAGCCAACACATGTCTAATAGAAATCACCATCTAGATTTTCAGTCTTCAAATTCAACACAGAAGTTATTAAAATTATCAAATCATTAGCACCTAAAGAAGCAAATGCTTTAATCATTTTTAACTTTGAAAAACCAAATTATGTAGTGGAATGGGCCTGGGCTTTGGGGATATGCAATCTAGAACTGGTATCTCTGTTCATACTTCCTGCTGTGTGACCATGTCCAAATCTCCTGTTATGTTTGAACTTCCATTTAAAACTCTGAGGTCCCAAATAATGTGTATCTTAGATGACTAGTATAAGGATCAGTGAAGATAATCAATTATGTACATATCAGTCTTGTACTTAAGAGTACACTCAACAAATGGGATCTATAATTACTTGTTACCCTTTATAACCAAAGGAAAATTAAACTTACCGTTTTCAAGCTTAATGTTCACAGAGCCATGGAAAAGATGCATTTTGTAAATGTCTGCTAATTAGTCACATGCCATATTATTTATTAGCCCCGTGGTTTTTTTCCTATCATTTATGTTTTCTTTTCTGTTTTTCATTCTAAATGAGTTATGTATTTTTGACTCAATAACTTTGTAAATTCTTGGTCTGTGGCAGAAACAAACAAAATATCTACAATTAAAAAGCTAAAGATTTCAAGCTCATTAAAGGTGTGAGTATTATATCACTCCTACATCCACTTCATCATGTAATGCTTTGTTATATTCATTACACAGATGAAATCATCCATACACCTTACCACGATACATGGAAATCAGGGTTAGTAGATTTTATCTTAATGTTAGAAAATTTTAGAAAATGATTCCACAGCAAAGCATATTTCTTGCCCTGTAATCATTCCATTATTCTTTTTATAGAGGGGGATCATAATGGCTTTTATAGAATCACCTATTTTCCACACGACAAATAAACCATTTCTACTTAAGTATTAGTTTCTCAATGCTTATTTAGTGTTTAGTTCCTGAAACACTCTTTTGAAAATGTAATTGCAAGCAATTTATCTGTTGGATTTATTCATGTTGGAAATTTTTAAGACGTATAATAAAATATTCCATCCCTCCTTCCTTTATGAAAGGGGGTAGAAAAAGCACTTGTCTTGAAGAAAGATTATAAATCCAAAGCAAATTGTCAAAGAAAGTATAGCATTTCCATCAAAGAGGTGTTTTTTTTTTTTCCCCCCCTTGAACCAAAGAAAGAAAAAATCACTTATCACAAAAGTGTAGAAGTGTTCTATGTCTTGGGTGCTAGAAAAAAATTTGCTTGCCTATTTAACATAATTGCTATGTTAAAGCACTAACAGACAAATACTGTGAGTGATTTAGCACCCAGTCGTTACTGTGCTTCATAATAAATCAATTCTATGAAAGAATTATTAACTAGTATACATCTTCTTCATGAAATTAGAAGACGCTTACTCCTTGGAAGAAAAGTTATGTCCAACCTAGATAGTATTTTCAAAAGCAGAGACATTACTTTGCCGACTAAGGTCCATCTAGTCAAGGCTATGGTTTTTCCTGTGGTCATGTATGGATATGAGAGTTGGACTGTGAAGAAGGCTGAGCGCCGATGAATTGATGCTTTTGAACTCTGGTGTTGGAGAAGACTCTTGAGAATCCCTTGGACTGCAAGGAGATCCAACCAGTCCATTCTAAAGGAGATCAACCCTGGGAATTCTTTGGAAGGAATGATGCTAAAGCTGAAACTCCAGTACTTTGGCCACCTCATGCGAAGAGTTGACTCATTGGAAAAGACTCTGATGCTGGGAGAGATTGAGGGCAGGAGGAGAAGGGGACGACCAAGGATGAGATGGCTGGATGGCATCACTGACTCGATGGACGTGAGTCTGAGTGAACTCCAAGAGATGGTGATGGACAGGGAGGCCTGGCGTGCTGCGATTCATGGGGTCGCAAAGAGTCGGACACGACTGAGTGAATGAACTGAATTGAACTGATACATCTTCTTAAACACCTTATTTGACTCCTGTATACCTGTCTTTTAAATATACATAGTTGACAGCTTACTGATATATGACTGCAACAGTATATGAATATGAATGAAAACGATATAATCTACAGAACACTAGGAAGCAGTCACTAATAATAACTTTTTCACACCTTAACTAGAATAATAGTTCTACTCACAGCAGACTGTGGAAAATTCTGAAAGAGAAGGGAATACCAGACCACCTAACCTGCCTCTTGAGAAATCTGTATGCAGGTCAGGAAGCAACAGTTAGAACTGGACATGGAACAACAGACTGGTTCCAAATAGGAAAAGGAGTATAATCAAGATTGCCGGGAGAAATATCAATAACCTCAGATATGCAGACGACACCACCCTTATGGCAGAAAGTGAAGAGGAACTAAAAAGCCTCTTGAGAAAAGTGAAAGAGGAGAGTGAAAAAGTTGGCTTAAAGGTCAACATTCAGAAAATGAAGATCATGGCATCTGGTCCCATCGCTTCATGGGACATAGATGGGGAAACAGTGGAAACAGTGTCAGACTTTATTTGGGGGGGGCTCCAAAATCACTGCAGATGGTGACTGCAGCCATGAAATTAAAAGACGCTTACTCCTTGGAAGAAAAATTATGAGCAACCTAGATAGCATATTGAAAAGCAGAGACATTACTTTGCCAAAAAAGGTCCACCTAGTCAAGGCTATGGTTTTTCCTGTGGTCATGCTGGATGTGAGAGTTGGACTGTGAAGAAAGCTGAGCACCGAAGAATTGATGCTTTTGACTGTGGTGTTGGAGAAGACTCCTAAGAGGCCCCTGGACTGCAAGGAGATCCAACCAGTCCATTCTGAAGGAGATCAGCCCTGGGTGTTCTTTGGAAGCAATGATGCTAGACCTGAAATTCCACTACTTTGGCCACCTCGTGCGAAGAGTTGACTCACTGGAAAAGACTCTGATGCTGGGAGGGATTGGGGGCGGAGGAGAATGGGACGACCGAGGATGAGATGGCTGGATGGCATCACCGAATCGATGGACGTGAGTCTGAGTGAACTCCGAGAGATGGTGATGGACAGGAAGGCCTGGCATGCTGCAGTTCATGGGGTTGCAAAGATTCAGACACGACTGAGCGACTGAACTGAACAGCAGAGAAAGGAATGACTAACTAGGAAAAACCTGATCTATGCATTTGCATGTTCCTCAATGCCTCAGAATCAATACTGCTCTTCAGATTTGCCTAATGAACTAAGTATTATTTCTAGTTTAGACTCTAGGGGTACATAGTTTCCTCACTTGCTTATAAAAGAGATCTAAAAGGTTCAAATTAGAAAAGAGTTTATTGATATTACATGCGTTTCTTCCACTGAGGTTGCTCAAACACTTAATCTAAAAATTTGGGTATAAATACAGTGGGGTATGTAGATGGGCTCATAACCCACTTCCAAGAGCTATGTCTGGTGTATATAAAAGGCACAGTGAAAAATAAGGACAGTCCTAAGCTCTCAGCTGCTGAAAACATGGATAATGCAACTCATCAGGATAGACAAGCACTAGTGGCTAAACCTAGGACACCTGTATAGAACATGATATTCTTAACAGAATTATCAACTTTGCTGTACCATTAGCTATGTTACCATCTAAATATGATGCAATGAATGCCAGCTATGACTTAACTGCCTTCCAGCTTTGAATGCACCATTCAATAGATATATCTTTCATGATCATAGGTGGAATTCCTTCAAGCATTTCTTTTTTATAACGAGCATGATGTTGAGCTTTTCGGATGGAGAAAGTTGGAAGGACACTACAGGAAAAAAGGCCCTCCCAAAGTTTCTGTTGTGGTGGATGAGGATCAGTCATCTACGTGTGGTTGTGAAGATATTCAGCGGACACAAGTGGACATTCAGCCACACAGAAGGCCCAGAATTCATGATTCTTCACCAATCCGACAGGGCCAGAGTTGTTTGTTGCTGGTTGCTACCTGTCTAAACTCCTGACGGCCCGACTGCAGGTCCTCAGTTCCTTTCCAGTGAGGACTCTCCCTACCAAGCAACCTGGAAGGGGCCCATGCTCACTGACACACAATCTGGTTTAATTGCCAGTGCCACCCCTGCTCTCTGTGCTGCCACCTTACCTAGCAACTGGGGACCACCTCAAGATGTACGACCAAACCCATGAACTTCTCTACTATACAAAGTGGCCACAGGACTGGAAAAGGTCAGTTTTCATTCCAATTCCAAAGAAAGGCAATGCCAAAGAATGCTCAAGCTACCGCACAATTGTACTCATCTCACATGCTAGTAAAGTAAAGCACAAAATCCTCCAAGCCAGGCTTCAGCAATACGTGAACCGTGAACTCCCTGATGTTCAAGCTGGCTTGAGAAAAGGCAGAGGAACCAGAGATCAAATTGCCAACATCCACTGGATCATGGAAAAAGCAAGAGAGTTCCAGAAAAACATCTACTTCTGCTTTATTGACTATACCAAAGCCTTTGACTGTGTGGATCACAATAAACTGTGGGAAATTCTGAAAGAGGTGGGAATACCAGACCACCTAACCTGCCTCTTGAGAAATCTGTATGCAGGTCAGGAAGCAACACTTAGAACTGGACATGGAACAACAGACTGGTTCCAAATAGGAAAAGGAGTACGTCAAGGCTGTATATTGTCACCCTGCTTATTTAACTTCTATGCAGAGTACATCATGAGAAACGCTGGACTGGAAGAAGCAA
>SJYT01060957.1:10706-39825 GCA_006410635.1 Cephalophus harveyi
CCACCTCATGCGAAGAGTTGACTCATTGGAAAAGACTCTGATGCTGGGAGGGATTGGGGGCAGGAGGAGAAGGGGACGACCGAGGATGAGATGGCTGGATGGCATCACTGACTCGATGGATGTGAGTCTGAGTGAACTCCGAGAGATGGTGATGAACAGGGAGGCTTGGCGTGCTGCGATTCATGGGGTCGCAAAGAGTCGGACACGACTGAGCGACTAAACTGAACTGAACTGATACAAAGGAGAATTACACCTTTTCTCCAAAGATCTGAATCTCTTCCAAGTCTGTGCTTCCTTGGTACACTCCCCTGGCTCCAGGTTATTGCATAAGTTTCCCCGTATCTCATAGGTTACTCTGTTGTCACAATTTAATAATTTTTTATATTAAGCTCTCTTGTTTAACTTCCTATGGGTTCCATCTCCTGTCTCCTGATTGGACTGATCGATCCACAATTCTACCAAAAACTGTTATCAAATCAATCTCTGATTCATATTTTGAAACAACTGTAAGCTAAAACTTACAATAAATTAAAATATGAAATTGATCAATTTATCTAAAAAGTAGTTAGAAATTAATTGACTACACATGACAATACCAAGTAAATAAGGTATTTCGAATATCAGCATTATTTCTGGCTTAAGTTTCAAATATATAGCAGCAATTTTTTCATTAATATGCCCATCTCTACATGTTAAAGATTAATACATAAAGTGCAGAACACACTTCAGTATCACTGAAATGATCGATATCCCTGGATGTAAGCCTTCAAAAACATTATTTTTTACAAAGACTAACTCCGATGGGTTGTAGGTGCATTGCTTCCTAATTAATGTTCAAAGTGAAACAATTACCAAAAACTTTTTATTAGTCAGTGTTATGATTCTACAGGAGAATCCACCAACATGATAATTAAAATGAACTTTTTGCAGAAGACTTCATTCCTCATAGAATACTACTAGAGACAAAACAAAATATAAATGCTCTTTTCTAGTATTACAGGAGCCATATTTTTCAAACAATATCTTTGATTATTTCAAGGAAGGGAGAGAAAGAGGTGTTTGTATGGTGTATGTGTGTGCATGTATGTGTGTAAATGATAGGTACTACCCTTGGAAGAAAAAGTCCTAACAGGACAGCTCTGCTTCCAGCACAGTGTCACCTGGAAATAGAAAATAATTTGAAGTAGAAACAAAAGCAGTAACCAAACCTGTACCTTAGACACAGTTCCATGGAAAACGTTAGCTGCTGCATTATTTTATTTTTGGCAATGCTTGTTTTCCCCACATGATTTTTCAATACCATTTGTAGAATGCCAGATTGAGCTCTCTAATGCCCTCAAGCTTTACTTCATTAAGAACTTTCTGTAATCTAAAGGAAACATGTTGTGAAGAACCTTAATCAGCCATCCAACAGAAGCAATGATTAATAGCCCCCCAGACTATTTGACCACTGGCATGCAATTCCTGGAGTGTATAGTAGGATACACCATACCCCTGCTGCCCCATTATCCCAGATAAACAATTGAAGTTACAGAAACTACAAGGGCTTCAAAGAAAGGTTTGACTTTTTGAGCTATAGTAATTTTTTTTTTTCCTACAAACAATGTATTTTGATAGCATTTTCTATTTCTTATCAACACCCTTGGATAATATAGGCTCTCATTACCAGCACTTCATCTAGGAATACTCTGTTTCTGCTGTTGAAGGCTCTGATAAACATACAATCACTTTAACAAACACTCTAGGGAGCAGGACATACAATTTTGATTAAGAAAACTGTTGAATATTAACTAGCTGTGCTCACTGAGACAATAGCTGAGCAACTTGTCCTTGAAAAACATTACACCAAACCTATTCTCAGGGAAAAAATATTGGTGTTTGACAGCTGCCATAGCTCTGGTACCTAAAATACACCTTATTACTGAAGTAGTAGGCTTTCAATAAAACCACCATAATTAAGGTGCTGTCATTATTTTTGATTTAAAAGTTCTCCTTTCACAGGTTAATAAATTCAGACATTAAAAAAAAATCTACCCTGTATAGCATTTGTTAGTATTTCTATTTCCAGAGACTCCCTAAATCATTTATGGTTTTAATTTATTGCTTTCCAAATCATTGTTTTGCTTTGTTTAAACTTTCTAAGAATTTATGAACTGAAGTATCATACGGCTACATAAAGATAAAAATGATTTTAACTATAAAGTAGTAAGTACTTCTTTGAAAAAGCTATTGGGAAATATCCCCACCAGTCTGCTCCAAAATGAACTCTGAATTCAACGACTTGCAAACCTCATCTGCCTAAATATGTGAGCATAAAAGGGGGAAAAAACCATCTAGAAAAGGATCAATCATTTCATATACATACTGTTAAAATGAAATCGAAACATTAAGTGCAAATAATAGACAGGATATTAAATATTCATAAACACTGATATTTATAAAGGCATCTGTCAACCTACAAACCTTAAACGTCCTTCTTCTACATTTATAACTACATTAATACATTGGTATTTTTATGGGAGACGCATAAATTCCCACTAAAAACTAAAAAATAAGGAGGATCAGAAATACAAGGCAATATTTTACTTCTCTCTGCACTGCTTCCAGAATTTAATTTTATCCAAAGTTCTTTACAATGTACTCTAGCATGTAGCTCAGAAAATAATAAAACACATACCTATGTATACTGTTTAAACATAGTAAGATATTTGGATTATTTTTCACATACTAACATTTTTCTTGGACTCAAATTTTAAAATTTAAAAAAATCAATTAAGAATACAAATGTAGATTATACACATAAAAACAGAATCTTAACATGTGTGTTCTAGGATAAGTTTAAATATAAATATGTTCAAAAATTCATATATTTACACTTGTTAAATAAAGTTATATTCCTCATGAAATTTACTGAAGTTCACACATTTGACAAATCATGAATTTCACCATGTCTGCAATGTATGCATCTCCCCATTTTCTTAATTAACAAAACGAAGCAGGTAAAACAGATGAGGGAGAGTAAGAGGTACAAACTTTTAGTTGCAAAATAAATGAGTCAAGAGCGTGAGATGTACAGTGTGGGGAATGTAGTTAATAATTATGTTACGTATCTGTATGATGACAGATCATAAGTAGACTTATCATGGTGATAATTTGGAATGTATAGAAATACTGAAGCACTATGTTGTATAAAAGGAACTAAAATAATGTTGTAGGTCAATGATACCCTAAAAACAAACAAACATAGAAAAAGAAATGAGATTTGTGGTTATCAGAGGTGGGGGAAGGGGGACTGGATAAAGGTAATCAAAAGGTATAAACTTCCAATTATAAAATAAGTTTTAAGTACAAGCAATATAATGTACAGAGCTTCCCTGGTAGCTCAGATGGTAAAGAAACTGCCTGCAATTCAGGAGACTCAGGTTCAATCTCTGGGTCAGGAAGATCCCCTGGAGAAGGAAATGGCAACCCGCTCCAGTATTCTTGCCTGGAGAATCCCATGGACAGAGGAGCCTGGCGTTCTACAGTCCATGCGGTCGCAAAGAGTTGGACACGACTGAGCGACGAACACACACACACAATATAATGTACAACATGGTAAATATAATACACACTGCTATATGTTACATATGAAAGTTATTAAGAGTAAAAGGATCTTAACAACTTTTTCTTACTAGACTACTTGTAAGCAATAAAAGAAAAGAAAAAGAAACATTTCAGGCATAGAACTAAGAGTTTTTTCCCGCATATGCTTTTCTCAATTAAAAAATTTAAACACGTTTTTTGCTTTCAGTTAAGATGGTAAAGAATTCAGCAATGTTATTTATTTTACTTCAGTTAAAAAATCCATAATTTTTCTGTTTTTAATGGGTACATATTTGTAAATTTTCGTGCTATTTCCTTATTTCTTTTTGCCTTTTTCTTTTTTTCTCTTTTTTTTATTTTAATTGGAGGCTAATACTTTACAATATTGTAGTGGCTTTGAGACAACACTGCCCTCCTTGTGAGTCAGGGTTGAAAGCAAAAGCAAAAGAGAATCACCCTACCAACAAATCACCTTATCCCTGTAAGCCTTTTGATATGAGTTGTATGAATCACCGATAGGGCTTCAGAGAAAGATTTGACTTTCTGAGCCCTGGTAATTTTTTTTTAAATAATGTGAAATCACTATTGCTAGATCAAAATTGATTATAGCAATTCTTTAAGAATTAGCATGATTCAATTCTTGCACACCTAAGTACATATTCAATATTATAAAATTTAAATGTTCTTTATAATAATTTTCAAACTGAAATATCTAATGTAGTGGGGCTTCCACATTAAGACTAAATTATGTTCATTCTAAGGTTCAAGTGTTTATGCTCAGTTTCCAGGGCTGGTGGGGCACTGCATGAGGGAAGAAAGAGCCTCTGGGGAAAAGAAATCTCTAAGGAAGAAGCCAAAGAAAAATTGAAGTGCACATGTTTGGTTCAAGGCCAGCTGTCCCAGATGTTGGAGAAGATCAAACATAACTCCCATTATCTTCTATCCTAGGCTCCATGAACTTAAGCCTTAGTCCTATGGCAAAGGAACTACAGGTAATGAGCAAGCAAAATCTAAAAGCAGCTGCTTGTCTACAGAATCACCCTGGGATACCCAGAGCCCAGGGCATCAGCGGCACTGGCACTGGCAACAGCAGGGCTGGCAGCGTTGGCAGAAGCACTAATGACAGTGGCAGTGCAGTCAGTGATAATGGCACATTTGGCAACAAGAGTTCCTTTAGCCCCCTGCACATCAGCTCCCTGCACCCTGGGCATCCACAGCCTGGGCTTCAGCGGCAGCAGGGGAGGGACACAACAGCAGAGCAAGCAGCAGGGGTGTCGTCAGTGTCTTCCACGCTGACCAGTGGCACTTTGACCCTCAGTGACTGAAAGAATAGACAGCAAGTAGGAGAACAGAAAAGTCTAGGTAACACAATGGTTATGACAAGACTTTGTAGTCAGCCATAACTGGGTTAAAACCCAGTGCTTTTATGCACTACATTGACATTGCTCATATTATTTAATTTCTCCAGCCCTCAGATTTCTTGAGTGAAAGATGAAAATAACAATAGTCCCTATCTAATATGGTTGCTGTGATATTAATGATATAATCTACTTAAAGAACTTAGCATACTACCTGGCAGATGACAAGAGTTCAACAAAGGAGGCTTTAAAAAACAGCTCCATGTGCCATAAAAGCAATGTCTTATTACTATATCTCACATGATATACCCAGGAATTCCAGAATTTATCTCAAAAGAACATGAGAGAGGTTGGAGTATGCATGAACTGAAAGGAATGTTTTAATTTGGCTGCTACTTTTGCCCTAGTCTTATCACCTATATAAACACAGGCATTCTGGGAATCACAGGCTGGCCTAATAACAATATTTTCTGAAATTTTTAACTTCAAACCTTCAAAGTAAGCATTTGTTTTACATTCATTTGACATAAGCACAACATTAAAAAAAAAAACCTAAAAAGTTCATTCCAATTCAAGATTACTAATTTCAGTATTTTAATTTATTCTAGAATTTCACATATATCCAAGAGATGCATAGTTTAATAGTATCCATATTTCAAAGCTGATTATTAGTATTTGTTATTTTGTTATTTGATAATTATATAAGATCTAGATGTATTGAGCAGATTAATAAAAAACATATTAACAGAAAGTAAAATGGAAGGTTATTTTCTAAATTATAATAAATAGCACCAGAACAGTTTTTCTACACTGCTTTCTTTAATCCTCTTCAATGTTGGCACTATTTGTCCAGAAGACATGTGTGATGCAAGGGGCTTAATCCAAACAGACATCTATTACTAGACACTGATGCATTTCCATCTTTTTGGGCTGTTTAGTAGATTTAAGTACTCCAGATAGTTACAAATATTAGCAATATTTTTTAAGACTAATTCCACCTTTGCAATTCTGAAGAATGTATTTCCCAAAATACAAAGTTTGTGATTTAGACAGGTGCCTTCTCTACCCCAAAAAGTATCTTTTGCCTCACTTCTTAGAATTGTTGTAAAATGATTATTCAGCGCTACCTGTGCTGTGCTTTGTTGCTCAGTGGTGTCCAACCATTTGAAACCCCATGGACTGTAGTCTGCCAGGCTCTTCTGTCCATGGGATTCTCCAGGCAAGACTACTGGAGTGGGTTGCTGTGCCTCTTCCAGGGGATCTTCCCAAATCAGGGATCAAAACCAGGTCTCCTGCATTGCAGACTGGATTCTTTACTGTCTGAGTCACGAACTTTACCTAAGAGCCATTAGATGGCACATCATAATATTGCAGGGTTGCTGGTTTGAAGAGACACTAAAATTCTTCTAAACTGACCCACCTCTCAGTTTAGTTTTGTCCGCTGCATTGGCCTCAGATCTTGACTGAAGCAGATGCTGTGCCAGAATTAAGAGTAAAGATGCTTATTGAAGAGTAACATCTATGAATGATAATAAGGAAAAAAACAGGATTGTGAGTAGGAGCAGGATTATGCTCCTTCAGAGCACAAAGCAGAGCCTACACTTCTGAGAGGGAAGAGAGAAAGAAGAATCAAGGTGAACTATGTAAGAAAGGCAATGCAGATCTCAGAAGTCTTAACCAACCTAATGGAGAACTACAGAGCAAGGACAGGCGGCGGGAGAGGTCTGCACTGGCAGAAATGGGCAGGCTCTGTCAATGGCTGGAAGACGACCTGAAAAGCACTGCCTTAGCTTGAACGCTACACAGGATTCTAAGGTCCTGCAGCTACACCTGTCAACTAATTACACTTATCACAACTGAAAAAGAAGTACTTTCTTGAAAGGAGGCCAAGTGGCATGATTACATGACTGCCACACACGTGTAGGGTGGTAAGTCACTGCACCTTGACTCTCCAGCAATGGACTGTGTTTCATTTTCTTTGGGCACCCCTGCCATTTTGAATAGTCCACTACATAGGACAATTCCATGTTGAATTTCAATCTGAGGAAAGTTTCATCACATTGAAGTTAAACATAATTATTGATATGTGGCTTCTGATCATTTTCATCTTTCCCATTCCTTGAATTCTCAAAACCAACTATAGTCCTCTTACAAGAAGCCTTTGGATAGTTGAAAATAATTTTCTCATCCTACTTGAATTTCATTTGTCTGGTTTTGACATTCCAAATCCCTTCAATTTCTCTGAACTCCTTTTTCTAAAGGAACTAGAACCTTACCTTGACTGAGGCCTCATTATCTTGGGATGTGCATAAAGATGACAGAAAGTAATAGTCTTCAGTCTTGGACAAGATAAATATGTATCAGCGAGTATTTCTGGTACTACTTCTATTTAATGAAATATCCCAAAATTTAGTAGCATTAAAAAAAAGCATTTATTTGCTTATGATTCTACAATCTGAGCTAAACTCAGCTGGCCAGCTTTTTTGACTAGTCTCACTTAGGTAACTGATGGAGAAGCAGTCTTCTGGAGGTTCATGGGGCTGAAATCCAAGATGACCTCAATGATACGCTTGGTGCCTCAGCTGAGACGCCCCTAACAGCTACTGGCTAACCATACATCTAGCTCTCTCGCTCGCTCGCTCTCTCTCCTGACAGGCTCTCTGGTGAGGTAGTCAGTCATATTTCACTGTGGCTCAGGGTTCCAAGAAGATGAATGGCAAAGTTGCCAGGCCTCTAGAATGTTAAGCCCATAACTGGCAGAGCCTTACTTAAACCCCAGTGTACTGGCCACAGCATGTCACAGAGCTATCTCCTGGACTAAAGATGGGGAGAAACAGATGCCACCTCTTGGTAAGATAAGCAGCAAAGTGCTTATTCCCAACTTTATCCACCACTGAGGCAAAGCTATTATAAAGCCAGTACCTTTGAAGCAACAATCTTCAAGGAATGAGAAGAGACAGAAAGGAGGAAAAAAGAAATAGAGCAAAAAGAATCCATAGCCCAGAGAGAGCAAGTAGGTTCTATACCAAAGATAAAGTGAGGGAAAAAGAAATTATTTTCCTACGGCAGCCTAATTCAGTAATAACCTCTCAGTGTAACTTTAGAGTTGTAATGAAATAAGACCAAGTACCAGTACCAGAATATGTTCTGGCCTAGTTCCATATCCTTTATAAACACTTCATTTTCTCAACTGTCAACTGAGAGCATCAATCTTTTGGGGTTCATATGAGAATTAAAAGAAGTAATGTATCTAGGGGAATTACCCTACTCAAGACTACTATTTGTTGTTTGGTGTTTGGGGGTTTTTTTGTTTCGCTTTGCTTTTAAATTATGCTAGTTTTCCATCTTGACTTCAAGAGAGGCACCTGAAGGCCACTCTGAACTCAGGAAAGGTGTTATTTGATGGGCAGAGGCAGGATGACATGAACCAAATTTGGCAGATCATCTGGGGCTCATCTTATGAACTGGGAGTTGTATATAAGGGAGTTTGGAAAACTTGACATTGAACCACTGAGGACCTCGTGGGTAAACAAGTCATAAATGATGATGAAACTATATAAAAGACTTCTTGTCACAAAGATAACTTTCACTGGGGCCAGATAACTTTCAGGTTAAACCTATTTTCACTGAACAGTGCAGCACCCTGAACAATCCATTCCAACCAATGCTTTATAAAACATCTTTAAAATCACTTCAACTACATATGAGTCTCCAATTAGCTCAATAAAAATTTCAAAAATAAAACCACAGAGAGCATGTTTTTGTAAGAGCCCTTATATGAAACTATATAAGCATGAAAAATATTAATGCACATATAAAAGATACAAATATGAAACACAAAAAGATGCAAGGAAAATCACATTAAACATTTTTTAAATGCTGTAACGACAAAAAAGCACTTTGAAATTTAAATACCAATATAAAATAGCATGTGCAAGTTGTAGGATCTGTTCTCCTGTTCTAATTCCCATATTTTCATTTGGAAACAATATGCTAAGCCAAATTTTCAAAGAAATTCTTAAATCCAGCCAAGTCCAAGCTTGTCTTTGAAAACAGAAGCAATACTATTAAAAAACATCATCCTCTGAACTATGCACATAATTCCTACTACCAACAATAAGGAATGTTTAAATGTGGAGGCATGAATTATGAGGTGAGAGAAGTAATGAAAATTAATTACAGGAACACAAAAGACTGGAGTGGATCAAAGTATATTTTACATTCCAATTCTTTTATATGTGCCTTTCTTTTAATATGCTACCCAGATCCAAGACACCCTTTAGGAAAAGACAGTCCTAGGAAGATCCCACTTAAATATGTTCATGTCCAAACATGTTCCTGTCTGTCTGACCCTGTGCCTTTAAACCAGGGTTGCCTATTCATTCACATGACCACCAACTCTTAACACGACCACCAACTCTTAACAAAATGTAGCCTCACTCATCGACTCTCAATAAATATATCAAATCTATCACTAGGGTAACCATATGTCTCAGTTCACGTGAGATACTCCTAGTTTATACATGTTGTTCCAGCACTATTATAAACAATGCCCTTTTTCACTGTCAAAGTGTTCCAGTTTGGACAGTATTTTTCACAGGTACTTTATTTATTATGGATATGGTTTATATTCTGCCTGAAACCCTGCTTTTTTAGCCTGACCTCTATTACCTAAGTTTCGTACTGGCCCATTTGGTGGGAAGGTCTCTAATAAGTAGAAGTCAGACTAGGATGATTACACAGTGCAACAGTTCACTTACTAAAATAAACTAAAATTACATTTTTTCAAATATAATTTTATATTGCTACATAGAATCATCACTGAGTCATGTCTGACTATTTGTGACCCCATGCAGTGTAGCCCGTCAGGCTCCTCTGCCCATGGAATGCTCCTGGCAATAATACTGGAACGGGTAGCCATTCACTTCAGGGGATCTTCCCAACCCAAGGATCAAACCCAGGTCTCCCACATTGCAGGCAAATTCTCTAACATCTGAGCCACTACAAAAGCCATATACTCCTCAGAACCAGCATCCATCCCAGTCCTATGCCCATGACTTAAATAATAAAAAAGGTGGTAAATGTTCAAGCTTTCTTGGACTGAAAAAGAATCTTTGGAGAGATTGTTCATACAACTAGAGAGAGAGGTTTCCTTAATAGAAGTCATTATTGAGACTTCATAGTCAGTGCTTATAATGTGCCTTGTAAATATTTAAGAAGTACCAGAAACCTATTAAACACATACATTTACTAAGTAGGTAAATGACATGAGTACCTTTCTTTCCACAAAGATGTAACCAGTTTCTACCCTGACACAGAGAGTTATTGCAGAAAACGGGAAAGCACACAAAAATACTGGCAAAAATTGGAATTCGCTCAGCTAGGAGTTCCATGAAGCCATTCTCAATTTTCTCTGTTAATTCAGATTATTCTCATAGATATCCCCACCCTAGAAATCATTCCCATGTATCCACTACTTTGTTAACCTAGCCTGAGTAATTCACTGTTTGATGTTTTGCTGTACTTTAATTATTATTGTTATAAAGTGAAAACATATGAGTCATCTGTAGACTATTACACAGGAAAAAAACAATAACTTAGGTTTCTGTATGGATTTGATTTTTATAATATATAAGCTATGTTTTATTCAAATAATCATAATAAAAAGTAACAGGGATCAGTACTATTTAATATGTAATGTACATAAAACAAATAAAACAAAGACCTCTTTATCATTTGGCTCTAATTTCTGGGCCTTTACCAGCTCAGTTCAAATAGTATGGGCCTCTAAAACCATTTCTACTTCCTCTGCCAAAGCCTACTTGCAGAAGGGGCAATCACCATTCACACCAGACCATAATGTAGGAATTTATGAAGACTTAAGGAATAACTCCTCCAGGTTATTTCTATATTTAATTAAAATATATGTGACAAAGATTTAAGCTTTGACAAAGGTCTGATCAGTAGACTTTCAGGGATCAAAAAGAGACAGTAAAGGCATTTGGAGCACATCAGACCCCAAACTGTATTATAATATGACACCCAGCACACTGCTTATATATGAAAACACCAGGTATAGGTCTTGACATATGATAGGTACTGTATAAACATGCTGAATTTTTAAAATATTGTAGTAGTATCACCTAATTATAGACAAGCTATCTAGTTCACCTAAATATACTGTTAGCTCTGAATAAATTCAGTGTGTATCGTTATAAATTCTATACACACTAAGCATGAAGGAAACAGGACTTCTGCATATCATATGTAATTAAATTATCCCTCTGTATTCCCAAGATAATCTCCTTTTGTACCTCTATTATACATGAAGTGGACTGGTGGTAATCAGTCGTGCCCGACTTTTTTGCAACCCCATAAACTGTAGCCCACCAGGCTCCTCTGTCAATGGGATTTCCCAGGCAAGAATACTGGAGTGGGTTGCCATTTCCTCCTCCAGGGGATCTTCCTGCAGGGATCAAATCCCCATCTCCTGTACTGGCACACAGATTCTTTACCACTGAGCCACCTGGGAAGCCCTCTATTACACATATCTTCACTAGAAGCCTATAATACTTTGAAAGCTCATGCGTTCTATTTTCTAGTCCTCACCTAAGGTTTAAAATATTTAAGTGAAAACCTGATACCACAACTTGCTACCTTCAAAATAAAGTACATAAAATGGCATAAAAATTTTATAAAAACCAATCACAGTTATACAAGTTTAATTTAAAAACTATTTCCAATACTTTAAAAGGGTATATTATATCATAAGCAATTTTATCAAATAACTAAATTAGCACAGATTTGTATAGGTGTTGATTTTTCCATAAAAGGAGAAAAGAAAAAGCGAAAAATAAAAGTCAGAAGGATACTAAAATATTTGTTTCTACATCTGTAGTAAAACAGTACATCTAAATTGCTTTCTGATCAGTTACACTTTTTTGAAACAATACATGTATCTCTAATGATCAGGACCAGCTCTAGCCAGTTCTCACTGATAGTCTTGGCAAACTGTCAGTTGCCTGGTAAATTAAAGTGATTCATCAATGTCGTTGCTGTAGTAAATACACAAGATTGGCTAGCTAAGATGGATACAGAGTACAAAAAAGGTTCCAGCTGTGTTGGATGCTCGATTTTTTCCTGACAGGACATACACTTCATATACGCTGAAGTCTATCAAACCTGATTCCTGTTTTGTTTGCTTGTCAGAAATCCTTTTTATTAAAATCTTTCAAAGAACAATAGCTAAAATCACTGAAAAAGACACAGGACATTAAATATCCTAAATAGTTATATATCTTTCAAAATCAAAAGAAAAATAAGAAAAAATGTAAACAGATATTCACGTGCAGTGGGAAAATGACACAGTTGACAAGGTCAAAAAATGGGAGTAGAAAGTCATGGGTAAACAACCATCACAGAAGGTCAGTTTTTCATTATTAAATATATTTTTATGTAAGAGCTGAAGTGATGAAATCAAATGTTTGAATTACCCGGAATTAGTAAGTAACCTCAAGACAAAGAAATAATAATATCATAGAAATATTTAATAACAGTTTCATTATTTTCATCATTATTATGCTGACTTCCTGTACATCCATTTGCTTATTCCTCAACTGTAGAAGCAATATGACAACTCAAATTTCCAACGTTTAACTCAGTGACCAGTAACTACTTATTTGAGCATGGGGTATTTCTAAAGTGGTATTTTCAGATACAAATGTGAGACTAACGTCCCATCACAATCTTTGTCCCCAAGCAATTATGCTTCTCAACATCTAAAACTGAATAACATTTCATCTGCCATACTTAAGTAGCAGAATCTGAAAAATCTTGTGTTTCCAATTAACAACAAAGCATAATTTTTACTGAAAATAAATTTAACCTCATGAGTATATTCAGGGCTCTAGTCCAGGAGAGTGACCTAGACTGAGATATAGATTTGAAGGCACATACACACATATATATATGCCTTCGGAGAAGGCAATGGCACCCCACTCCAGTACTCTTGCCTGGAAAATCCCATGGACGGAGGAGCCTGGTAGACTGCAGTCCATAGGGTCGCTAAGAGTCGGACACGACTGAGCGACTTCACTTCACTTTCACACATATATAATAATTGGAATAATGAGAATAAATGATATAGAAAGTGTGATTATCTCCATATAGTTAAATATTTAAAGAATGAATATCTATTTATGAGAAATTGACAACTGGATGTCCAGTCTCAAAAAATAACTTGATAAAAACAGAATCAGTTAATTCCTTCCAAACTTATCCTTTCTGTAATTTAAATCATAGTTTTAAGGTCCAAAATAGGAATTAACCGTGACATTTTCCTCCTTCCCATCAGTCAAAGCATCTTATAGATTTTTGCTCCTAAACAGTTCATTTCTCCCCATCCCTATTTCTATATCTGTAATTCATGTTACTATCACTCTGGCCTACATTGTTTCACATTTTAGCTTACTTTGTTTATGGTCTTGCTGACACTCATTTTTTTGCATTAAAGCCAGTATTAGACTTCTAAAATGACAACTTCACTGTTTTTCCTAAACACTTCAAAACTTCTTTTCACCTTGGGCTAAATTTCAAACACTTTCCGAGGGCATAATATGCCTTGATCACCAACTTCATGCATGCGGGTGCTCAGTTGCTTCAGTCACATCCAGTTCTTTATATCCATATAGACTGAAGCCCGCCAGGCTCCTCAGTCCATGGGATTCTCCAGGCAAGAATGCTGGAATGAGTTGCCATGCCCTCCATCAGGGTATATTTCTGATCTAGGATCGAACCCATGTCTCCCGAGTCTCCTGCACTGCAGGCAGATTCTTTATCACTGAGCCACCGGGGAAGCCCACCCACCTCATATCTCGCCAATAAAACCCCTCTTTTTCATCACTGTTGTTATTTAGTTGCTAAGTCATATCAGACTCTTTTGCCACCCCCTGGTCTGTAGCCCACAAGTCTCCCTTCTCTATGGGATTTCCCAGGCAAGAAACCTGGAGTGGGACTGTCTTTCCTTTTCTAGGGGATGGATCTTCCCAACCCAGGGATCCAAACCACGTCTCCTACCTTGGCAGGCAGATTCTACCACTGAGCCACCAGGGAAGCCCGCCTCATCATTAACACTATACAAAGACATTCACAGACACCTTGCATTCCAGGCAAAACACTAGATTTTAATTTAATAAAAAAGTCTAAGGCTTTACTCTTATCATCCTTACTTTTATTTGCATATTATTTGCATAGATACTTTGATCCCCACATGACTGATAGCATCCTGTTTCTATTTTCTCTGTCAAATAGAGAACAGGGTGTTAAAGAGTTTTAGACCACCCTAACTACCTTCCTAACCTAAATCCGATCTTTACATTTAGTTGTTAAGAAAATCTGATGCATGTTACTATATAAACATACATACAAAATGTATATTTACTATCCAGTAGACGGAACATTGATTTTTTAAAAGTGAGCATGCAAAACTATTTCTGCAATTTTTAAACTGACATTAACTGCTTTTTCGGAACTTTGGGAAAGTTAGTTTATTTTGAAATGTGTACAGGATGGCTTACTCAAACTTGCTAATACACTAAAAGTAGAATGTGACTGGTTATACTTCTTATAAACAAGCAGGTCAAGAACATCCTTCTCCCAGTCAGTATGCTTAAGAAATATATATGCTGGTGAGAGGACTTTCATTTACTAAATGATCAACCAAGTGAAAGACAATTTGAAAATGCTTTTAAAAAACATTTTTATAGCTAGCTTTGTAAAGATGGGCTACAGTGTAATCTTGCATTGTTAATAATAATTCTTCACTAGTTGAATATTACATTTAACCTGTTTCTCAGGAACACTGAAGATGCCTAGAAGAATTTTTGTATAACTTCTATCTAATCATTTTAAATAACCTATTTCTTTTCATAAAATTCTATTCATCTAGAAGAAGTAATGTAAAAGAAAAACATAGCACTCGAAAACATTAATTCATGACATATTTCTTTAAAATTAATGAGCTTTTTAAACTAGAGTTCTTATCCATCTTTCTCACCTTAATAATAAATCTGTCAAAAAGAATTTACATAGCTGTGCAATCAAACACAAATTGAAAAACCAAACAGAAATGCTCTAGTAGAAGGAATAAAATTAGAAAAACTGCAAATCTTGGTAGAGTATTTCTACTACAATATTAAAATTTTTCTATAAAAAATAATGGAAGATTCTCAGTAAAAGGGGATTGCCTTTGCTTCTCTGGTCCTCAGTTTCTTCATTTATAAAATAAGAAAAATGATCTCAAGGTTATCTCTAAAGTTCATTATCCCAAAAGTCAATATGATAGTTAAAATATCAATGTGCTTCACCCAAGACTGAATTAGTAACAACTCAGATGGTGCTTTGCTACTTATCAAATCCACTGACTAGCCTGTATCTTTCAATAAAATGCTTTTCTTCGGAAATTAATCTGTTTTCCAGTGCACTATAATAACCTAGCAACTACAAGACTAGATTCTGTTAAATGAGAAATCCACAATTCTACAATTCATTCATTTTTGTGAACAAATATTTACTGATCACTCTGCTGACTATCTTAGACTCATAAGCTTTAACCTCCAATGTGTCCTTGAGTGCTGTCCAGGAATATAATTAATCTGGCCCTCTCCAACTCACCTAAATAGTCTATCCATACCTTTTCCTTTCCTCTTAAATCTCTAATACCTTCTACGTCCTCACTCCAAGATTTATCTGTCACTAAAAATAGAATTAGTATGAAAATAACTTCCCCAGACTTCCAGTTCCACACCTCCAACCCAGTTGCCACTGTGCCCATGCAGTCTACCTTCCTCCCCATGACAGGATAAACACTTCATGTGCTTGTCCAAGGCCAATTCTTCTACATTTGCACTGCATTCCACCCCTCTCAGCTACTCAGTGGCCTCACTTCTGGAAAAAATGTGCTCTGTCTTAACTCCATGGTTAAGTTTATCTCTTCTGGATTATTCCATATTATTCCCTGTAAACATAATGCATTCAGTCTTATAAACAAACAAAAATCCCTTCATTTCTCCCTCCACATAATACGGTCCTATTTTTCTTCTCTTTTATAGCAAAACTACTCAAGAGAGATGCTCGTACTTGCTAACTCCAATTCTGCATCTTCTATTTTCTCTTAAACATATACAGATCAGGTTTTAAAATCACCACCATTTTAACTAAGTAGCTTTTGTCAAAGTAATGAATAATCTCTCTAATGCTAAGATCTCTGCTAAATTCAATTTTCATCTTATGTAAGACCTATCAGCAGGCATTTATCAGAAGGGACTAATTCCTTCCTGACAAATCCCTTTCTTTAGTTGGCTTCTGGTGCAACACAGTCCTGCTTCTTCTGCTCCCTCCCTGGCTTCTCCTTCTGGATGCACTTGCTAGTTTTTCTTCACTTTCACAATCTCCACAAGTACACACTCTTCAGCCATCAGCTCTTGAACCTCTCCTTTTCCTTAAGTATACCTCTTCCCCCAGGTGATATAACCTAGTTTCACACTTTAAATGCTAGTTTTACACTATGTACTCCCAAATCTGTATTTCCAGCCTGAACCAAGCCTCAAATCCAAATTCACATATTCTATAGCCTATTTGATATTTCAATTTGAGATGTCTAACAGACATCTCAATCTTAACGTGTCTCAAAGTAAACACCTGGTCTTGCCCAAATACTTGTTCATCTCACAAACCTCTTCATCTTAGTAACTGGCAATTACCTCTTTGTAGCTCAGCCTATAAAGGAGTCACCCAGAATTTCCCTTTCTCTCACATTAATTCTCCATCAATTCAATGTGACTTTACTGCCACCTTTACCACTCTCATCAAAGTTATATGCATTCTCCTGACTACCGCAATACCAAGGTACTTCCAACATCAAAGCCAGAGCACACCTGTTAAATATGAAGTCTATCTTCTCACTCCTTAAACACAAAAATTAAAAAACCACAATCTATCCTGTATCACACAGGATAGAAGTCAAGGTCCTTCTACAGGTCTTCATAACCTAATTTCCCCCACACATATATAGGGCCTCATCTCTCATGGGCGTTCCTGCTACAGACACACCTTCCTCTTCACTCAACTCCAACAAGTCACGTACTCTGCTGCCAGGAGGACTTTGCACTCATGCTTTTTGCCTGAAATATTCTTCCTACACATTTGCCACTCAAAGATCTCTGCTCAAATGGTACCTTTTCAGAGAGACCCTCCATGAATATCTTATATGGAAATGCAACCACTATGACTTTCCCCTCATCCTGCTTTACTTCTTCTTAGCACCTGTCACTATCACAGTGACATTATATATTAACCATATATCAACACTCTTTAGAAATTAAGAATTCAAAGTTCTCCAATACTATTAATTTTCAATTCATTAGTTGGTAAGCAACTAATATGATTAAATATTTAATACAGTTTATTCAAGATTAAAATCATTTCCACTTTGTTTCTGTGTTCCAAGGGGAAAAAAAAATTCTCCAAATGCATTTAACTATATGAGAAAGTCTCTATTCTTTTTGTGTGAAACAGCATAAATGAAGCAAATCTGATATAAACAAAATAGAAAATCTAAAGTGCCTTAAAATGAAATTATCAGTGTTTAATATGCAGTAGTAACAAAAATATTTCCAATCAAAAGTGCTGTATCAGACACTCAAATGATCAGTTTCCATGACATATTTAAGTACATACAACTGTTTGTTGTATATACTGTTTGTTGTATATAATCTGTTTGTTGATATATCTGACAATCCAAACAAACACAGCTGCTTTTTGAGTAGTCTTCAAAATTTAGGTGCCTTACAGTGAATATTTAGGAATGCAAAAATGACAATATCTTATGGCATTTTAAAAATCTCTAGATTATATATAAGATGCTTTGATTAAAGTTTTATAGACAAACCAAAGAGTCTCTAAAAGTAGGTACCCAATTTGATGATATATCTTGAAAGTTTTCTGGCTAAATGAAAGCAAGTATTTGAGGAGAACCCTAGTCAAATAGCCAAAGGGGTGACATATGGTTGATGCCTGAATTTAAACTTGGCATTCCACCAAGATAAGGTAGGCAAATTACTGGAAGAAGTCTGTCTCATTAAAAAAGTATTCTGTGTTTCCTCATACATCTAAGATTATTTGGTATTTTTTTCCTTTTTTTCCTGCTTTCCATTCTGCCTACTTTCCATCTCAATGCCTCAAAGACTCATCAACTCTTTAAGGAAAATAAAAAGCAAAAACAAAACACAATGAACTCCGTGGTCATCTTATTTCTCTCAGGAGTTTATCAGTAAACTTAACAAAATATGTTTGTGATTATATTATTATCTCCAAATAATATTATTCAATAACTCTCAATCACTTGAATGAAATTCATGTTTCTTAGGGTAACCTATTGTGGCAGATAACATTGTCCAAACATGGATGTAAAATACTCCCATCCCACGATCTCTTGTTCAATGTGATTTTGTCAGTCTTCATTTGGAGGCAGAGTCAACTTGCCCTCTTCTTGAATCTGCGCTAAACTTAGTGACTTTCTTGTATCCACTAAAATACAAGAGTTTCATACGGAGATGCCATGGTCAAACAGTAGCTCTTTGAGCAACAACCCCAAATCTCCATTCTTACTCACTTTGAATATAAGTATACAAGTTATATAATCATTTCCCTTCCCTTGAATTGCTGGTAATGATATAGGCATTGTGCAGAACTAACTATGGCCTGGCTGGACAAAGAGGCATCAACAATAGAGACATTACTTTAAAAAAGTTAAAACTACAGAAGGGATTTGAGAAACCCACACATTTCCAGGCTTTGAAAGCAGAATTGAAGATGTGCTGATATTATAGTACATGGAGATTTCAAATGCTTTTATTCTGTCTAGGAACAGCTTGAAAGAATACTTCAAGAAGTGTATTTTTATTCTAATGATGCACAGAAAAGCTACTAAATTACTAGCCATTGCTATATTGTTATGTAAAATAAAATGTCTACTAAACTGGAATTTTTTTAACCCTTAGTGGACCATTTAAGGGAAATATAAGATGTTGAATATGTGAGAATATACAACTAGACAATTTAAATTAAAAAATACATCTTTCCATAATGCTAATTAAGTCATATTTATTAGAACTACTGCCTAACTAAATCAAACAATCATTGAGAGTTTTGTCATATATCTATCATTTAATTGTATTAGAAGTCATAGCAGAATGACTGAATTACAAAAGTGAGCTAGAAGTAATGCTATTTAAACTTTACAACTATTTAAACTTTACAACTCAGTCTTAAGAAACAGTATATTGAATACACAGTCAATTTTAAAGGATTCATTTTTCATTTCATTTGTGTAAATTTTTCAAAGGTAAGTCTCAGAAACAATAATGGATGCTTTAAAAAAAAAAAGACTGAAGCACACACCACTTGTTTGCAGGTGCAAGTCAAAGAAGGAAAGAGGAAACTGCTGTTCAGTTTCCTTCTTTTTAACAAAAGACCTTTCACCTACAATAGCTGTTTCTTGGGCTATTGAAAACAGAGTGCAAACAGAGCATAGATGGGCAAAGAAGGGATTCCCCTAGTTAGTAAAAAATTAGACTTCCTGCTTGCTGCTATGTTAAGATTAGAGTATAGCGAAAGAGCAAGATACTGACAGAGAAAAGCAGCAATTTTAATACCAGACAAACTGATTTGGAAGAATGACAGCAACAACAACAAAAGAAATAAAAACCACTATAAAATTAGATGGTTTTACTCAATATCTGTGGAAGAGAATTAAGTTAAATATGGTAGGCCTTCACTGATCACTGACAAATATTCATTCCTAAAGTGATTAAATTAGGACTTTGGGCTTCCCTGATGACTCAGAGGTAAAGAATCCACCTGCCAATGCAGGATAACTGGGTTCAATACCTGGGTTGGGAAGATGCCCTGGAAAAAGAAATGGCAACCCACTCCTAGTATTCTTGCCTAGAAAAATCTATGGATAGAGGAGCCTGGTGGTCTACAGTCCATGGGGTCACAAAAGAGTGGACATGACTTAGCAACTAAACAACAACAAAACAATACCAAAATTTTTAAAACAACAATAATAGACAAACACAACAAGCTTAGTTTATTTAGAGAAATTTAGTCTGGAAAGGAAATTCTAAAGGATTTAATCTGGCCCAAAGTAAAAGAAAACTGAAATTCAAAGTGTAATACCACACATATTGAAATGTTTTACTGTATATTCTATTATTCTTAATAAGATTAGAACTGTCTTAGGATCCCACTGATTAGATTCACATGAAAGCTTAGAATTACACTTTGAGCAAGGTTCTTAACTAATGGTTGGGCCAGGGGTAGGGGGATGTGCATCTACCCCACAGGTAATCAGGACAAGTGCATTTCAAAGGGGAGCAGAGTCAGACTTCCACTTCATGCAAAAGAGTCTGATGTAGTTATGCTGCTGTCTCTCCTCCTTGACCTTGGAGCTGCACGTTGTGGGTTCTTCCCCTGCATCATCTATCCAATTTTGCTAGTTAGTGATTTCAGAATGTTTAGTCACTCAGTCGTGTCTGACTCTGTGGTCCCATGGATTGGAGCCCACAAGGCTCCTCTGTCCAGGGAATTTTCCAGGCAAGAATACTGGAGTGGGTAGCCATTCCCTTCTCCAGGGAATTTCCAAACCAAGGAATGAACTCAGGTCTCCTGCATTGCAGGCAGATTCTTTAAGTCACTTTGCTGCTCAATGATAAATCTTGGTTTTGTTTGCCCAGATTATCTAGGCCAGTACTTCAAAGGAGGGTAAATCTACTGCTTTGTGCTAAGTTTCACTCTGGGTACCCCTCACTTGAGTTCCCATGACCAGAACACTTAGTATCTATTCCTCTCTGTATCCACATAGCTATCTGTTGCAGTGGATTGTCCTTTATACAGTGAAAGGAAGTGATAAGGTATAGAAGACTATCCAAACGGTCACTGTAATGGGTACCATTTCTTTTCACAACTAGGCCTCTAAACATCTTCTGGAAGGACAAAAATAAGAAGACCTGAAACTGATATCAGGAAAATGTTTTCATATACTGTCAATACATGGCAAAACATACATAACAAAATGATACAGAAGAAACAAGTAATTTGCATTAAATATTAACTTGTTTGTAACAAAGTAATGTGGTGAACCATTTTATCCTCTGTCAGAACAAAAGAATATCTATGGAAAAAAATTTTTTTTTCCTGAAGACAAACTACAGGCACCCCTTGGCATGCTGCTGCCGCTAAGTCGCTTCAGTCGGGTCCGACTCTGTGCGACCCCATAGACGGCAGCCCACTTGGCAATGTTAAGTAACTATAAATGTAAAAAATAAAAAACTAGTGATAAAAAATTTAGAGTTCCCTATAGTTTTTTTTTTTTTAATATGTTAAAAATCAGTGGATAATCAAACACAGACTGCAAATATTCTTGGGCCTTTTAACTGCAGAATATTTAATGAGGTACAAACAAAGTACTGTGCCTATCATTTATCAATTTACATGAGTCATTAGAAATCACATAAGCAGCTGTGGTTCACAAAAAAATACATTTCCATAGATGTGAAGATAGATAGTAATTTCAGTGAATAAATGAATAAATGTCATATAACGAAATGTGACAGATTGCTGTGTAATCAGAAAGACATAAATAAAGTATTCCTAAATTCTGGAAGTAGTGTTAAAACACTCTTCATACACCTCTTACATCGACTTTCTAAAACAGAAAATATATTAGATCAGTGCTCCCAAGTTATATGCTTCACAGTAAGACCCCTGAGTTCAGCAACTTTGGGAAGACTGGATTATGTAAAATTAAAAAGGTCTCTTGACAAGACATTCACAAAAATTTAGTATCCCATGATTCACTGTGAATTACCAGGCATGGTTCTATATTTACTCACAATTACTTAAGCCAGAAAACTCTATTTACATATTATATCTAGAAAGATTTTTAGCTGATTATCCCTTTAGAAAAGTTTTGCCCAGTATTTCTAAAACTATAGTAAAAATAACATATTGCATATCATTAGTATGACCTTAAGTGACCTTCCTTAGCAGTAACATGAAGTATATTATAAACTGGTAATTTGGTCAACAGTTGGAACTATTATGATCATTCTCAGTAAATTACGTTTTAAAACCTATTATAGCATTCCTCCTTATAATAGATATTCATTCCTTTCATCTACATACATAAGATTTGAAAAACTGTCAGGACTCAGAACAAGTTTTACAAACTATATATACATCTTGCCTGGAAAATCCCATGGGCAGAGGAGCATGGCAGGCTGCAGACCATGGGGTCGTGAAGAGTCAGACACAACTGAGCGACTTCACTTTCACTTTTCACTTTCATGCATTGGAGATGGACGTGGCAACCCACTCCTGTGTTCTTGCCTGGAGAATCCCAGGGACGGCAGAGCCTGGTGGGCTGCTGTCTATGGGGTCGCACAGAGTCGGACATGACTGAAGGGATTTAGCAGGAGCGGTAGCACACATCCACTTGTGTGAGCTAAACTGTCTCTGAACATCTGTAAGGCTAAATTTATCCAGCAATTTGCAATAAAATAGCCACCAATCATACACACACTGACACTTTAAATGCGGCTCGTTTAAACTGACATGTAATTGCAAAACACAAAGATTTCAAAGATGTAGCTAAAAAATAAATATCTCATTAGTTTTATACTAATATGTTGAAACAACAATACTTTAGACATATTAGGTTAAATAAATATTATTGATTTTACCCGTTTCGTTTTACTTTTTAAAATATGGCTACTAGAAAAGTTAAACATGTGCTTTGCACTATACTTCTATACAACAACTCTGGAGTACACAACCCATTTTATTCAATTAAATAATATTCAGTGCTAATTATGTAATAACTTACATAATTTATTACATAATTTACTTAATTACATAATTTATCTGCTAATTTATTGTCCTTGTTGCATCATATTTCTTTGATCTATATAGAACCTAGAAAAACTTAATTTGAATACAAATAAATATGCTTTAATTTATTACATCAAATAGATACTGAATTACTTCTTCTAATTAGTAAACAGATTCTGAAATTTGAATTTACTTTGTGTATATATGTTAATAATGATAAGGGGATGTATAGCCAAAGCTGTTCCTGCAACTCTCTTTAGCATAAGTACCTTGCACTCAGTATGTCAATACTGAGATCAAGGGATTTCTGTCAAATCTCCTTTGTAATATTCCCATACAGGAATGAAGGGAGTTATGTGAAGGGAGTTATAGAGTCTTATTTTGAAACTTTTGGGAGTACTTCTTTGGGAAGTATTTCACCATAAATGTTAAATAAAAATTGCTGTTTTCTTTCCCACAGACTGTGACATTCTTAAGGACAAAAATAGCATTTTCTATTCATCTCTACAGTTATAGAAAGCACCATCATATATGATACATAGTAGAAACTGCATAAACAGTAAAATAATAATCAGCAAACAACAAAAGTTAACTTCATTTAATGATAGATTATTAATACACTTGTTACAATATCCTGGTAATATATGACCACGTTAAAAACTTCCCAATTCAAATTACTTTTTATTAATACACTCACCAATAAGTTCCTAAGCAGCTACTATAACTTTGTAGCAATAAACAGTGTAGGCTCTAGAATGGCCCTTATTACAAGAAAAATGAGTTTCTCTGTTTTTCCTATGATTTTCAAGTTGCTGAATGAATCTTGACATTTTAAAAGATCTCAAATAGGTAATGAGATATTTGAATGTACATTATATTTGATTAAAGTATTAAAGGTTTCTTTAAAATCAGTGATATTTATGAAAAAATACAGTAAGCCATTATCCTCAATATATAATCATCGATACAATTTAAACAGCAGTATTAGAAGGAATTAAATCTGGGATAGGAAGGTTTTCTTTAATTTGAGAAAATATTTTAGGTATGAGATGGTCCTGGTGCATGGACTGTGGGAAGAGAATAATATAATATGCCATCATGGCTTTACCCTTGGAGGGAACTAGGGCTAGGAATCAGGCTACAGAAGTCAGAAAGGAAGTGTGTGCATGTGCACGTGTGTGTGTGTGTGTGTGTGTCTGTGCATGTGCACATGTATGTGTGTGTGTGCGTGTGTGTGTCTAGGTGGGAACAAAGAGCAGAGTTAATAATGTAATGGAAAAAATACTGCGTTGGAGTCAAACACCATAAATTTGAAGCCTAACTCTTCCACTCGCTATGTAATACTGGTCTAATTACTTAAATGAATACAGGATTGTTTTTTCGTGAGAAGCAAATATCAAGATTTGTAAGTATTAGAAATAATACAGGCAAGGAGACTGGCACATAGCTTTCAACATAAGGTAACTACTACTATTACTATAAACAAATGTCCAAAAAAAAAAACCAAATCAAGTGAAACCCAAGCTAACAACTTTCACAAGCACTAGGACTCGATGACTCCATAGTTCTGAGAAATTCTGCCTTGTTATAGCTCTTAGTTTGTTAAAAATAAAACTCAAAGGGATTATATTCTGGTATATGATAAGAACTGTAGCCACATCATACGAGTGGTCTACTCTGCTGACTAATACACACACAAAAATTCAGAAAGTGCAATGCTCAAAAACTATCATGGTTTTAAAAAACAGCAAATAAATAATTAACTCTAACACTTTGTAAAAGTAAAACAATGTGGATATGGAAAAATATCAGGGGACTTTTTATTTATATAGGAGTGAAATGATAGTCTATACTAGACAAAATGTAGTATATTATATTAATTCAATCTTCATGCTTGACAAATAATAAACACTAGTGGTTAAGATTCAGGGAAACCAAAGCTTTGTCTATTATCAGTTAGTATGTTTGAAATTACTTCACTGTTTATGAGAAAGTAATATACTGGATGGGTCTTCCCTGGTAGCTCAGCTGGTAAAGAATCCACCTGCAATGTGGGAGACCTGGATTCAATTCCTGGGTTGGAAAGATTCACTTGCGGGAGGGCATAGCAATCCACTCCAGTATTCTTGTCTGGAAATCCCATGGACAGTGGAGACTGGCAGGCTACAGTCCACGGGGTCACAAAGAGTCGGATGCAACTAAGCACATTATACTGGATGAATTAAGCACTGAGTATCTAAAGTCTCTCTCATAAGTATTTTTTTGTTCAGTTTTACTTTCCTTAAGAAAGGAGAAAAAGGAGTGGGCTGAAAAAGTTACAGTATAGTTGTGCTTGCATAAATTTTATAAAATAACTTCTTCTACTACATAGTTACATAGTTAGAAAAACTGTCTCATTTCAACAAAATTATTAACCATGGTGGCAATTATAAAGTGCCTTCAATAAACCAAGTTTAGATAATACTTTTGGGAAAACAAAAGGGATGATTAAATAATTAAATAGCATTTTAGGCAAACATTACCATAGCCTTTGAGTGAAAGTTGCTCAGTCGTGTCCAACTCTGTGACCCCATGGACTATACAGTCCATAGAATTCTCCAGGCCAGAATATTGGAGTGGGTAGCATTTGCCTTCTCAAGGGGATCTTCCCAACACAGGGATCGAACCCAGGTCTCCAGCATTGCAGGCTGATTCTTTTATCAGCTGAGCTGCAAGGGAAGCCCCACCACAGCCTTTAGGTGTTCCTTATTTGAAGAAAAGGGAAATAACAAGTGGAAGTCCAATACAATCTGTAAATCAATTCTTCTAATATTAATAAAATGTTAAAATATTTATGGATTTGGCTTATGATATTTTGATTGATTTTCTAGGATAAAATGCTGTTTTTAAGTATTTTAAGTTTAGGAACCTCAGAAAAAGAAAACATAAAACTTACAAGTTTTGTAAATAGGTTATTTCAAAATCAGTATCTGTAAACCTGAAGACTGCTGATTTCAGCAGATATAGCAAGGACTCCTTACAACATACCAAGACAATCTCTGAATTTCTGTGTATCAGACTCTCTTGCAAAACTTACAAGTACATAAGGAGATCAGGAAAAAGACTGACAATTTGCTTTTTAATAAAGGAAAGAAAAATCTGTCGAAAAAATAAGTTTAAAGTTGTAACCAAAGATAACCTAAAGATAGTGACAACAAATGGAAAGATTATAATAATCTAAAAGGTTTCAAGGCTTTTAAGCTAGCAAAACTATCCTGTTCATACAAAGACTTGTGGATAGCTATTTCTGAAAAGAATTTATTGATTCTTCAAAGAAAGAGCTCTTTTTGGACTGAGTTTGTGCATTGCCATCAAAAGGTCTCTTACATGATTGATTTGAAATAGTTCTTTGAAATTTCAAGGTCAATAAGCATCTCTTTCACTGCTGACTGTGGATGGTGAGTTGCAGTCTTCTGCAAAAGCTAAATCTTTCTAGAGTTGAATTCACCAAGATGAAATTGACTAAAATTTCATGTTAGACCCAACATAAGGTCTTGATTTGCAACAACAAGTGTCAAAAAACACTTCACTGCGGTATCAAAGCTTTTAAAAATCTTTTTTTTATGTCTAGGATGACATAGCATCAATCCTATATGTTGCTTCACTGTTGCCTCTGAAAACTGACAGTTAATACAAATATTCAAATACTTTATATATTATTACTACAATTATTTAACATACAGGACAGTGGACTAAGATTACTTAATTTTTAAAGATTCTGTTTTATTCAGTGGTGATCAGATATGTCCAACTCTGTGACCCATGGACTGCAGCACACCAGGCTTCCCTATCACCGACTTCCCGAGCTTGCTCGAACTCAAGTCCATCGAGTCAGTGATGCCATCCAACCATATCATTTTCTATCATCCCCTTCTCCTCCTGCCTTCAATCTTTCCCAGCATCAGGGTCTTCTCCAATGAGTCAGTTCTTCGCATCAGGAAGCCAAAGTATTGGAGATTCAGCTTCAGTCAGCAGCAGTCCTTCCAATGAACATTCAGGACTGTATTTCCTTTAGTATTGACTGGTTTGATCTCCTTGCATTCCAAGGGATTTTCAGGAGTCTTCTCCAACACCACAGTTTAAAAGCATCAATTCTTTAGCACTCAACTTTCTATATAGTCCAACTCTCACGTCCATACATGACTACTGAAAAAAACCATAGCTTTGACTAGACAGACCTTTGTCAGTGGTGATAGGCATGTCATGTCAGTGTTATGTCATGTCAGTGGTGATAGCCATGCCTATTAATTAACTTACAAGTTAAATATCTAAAAGCTGGCTAAACACAACTCAATTTGGGATAGCTCATTATTTCAGGCAGACACATAGACAATACAGAGTTTTCATTTCAACCATTCTTGTATTTTATGTGAGAACATTTCCTATGTTTCTGAAACTCACAGGAGAACTTAATTTAACTTCTAAATTTAAATGAGTCAGCTCTTTGCATCAAGTATCCAAAGTATTGGAGATTCAACTGCAACATCAGTCCTCCCAATGAAAATCCAGGACTGAACTCCTTTAGGTTGGACTGGTTGGATCTCCTTGCAGTCCAAGGGACTCTCAAGAGTCTTCTCCAACACCACAGCTCAAAACCATCAATTCTTCGGTGCTCAGCTTTCTTTATAGTCCAACTCTCACATCCATACATGACTACTGGAAAAACCATAACCTTGACTAGACGGACCTTTGTAGGCAAGGTAATGTCTCTGCTTTTTAATATGATGTCTCAGTCCAGTTCAGTTCCTCAGTAGTGTCCGACTCTTTGTGACCCCATGAACCGCAGCACGCCAGTCCTCCCTGTCCATCACCAACTCCCGGAATCCACCCAAACCCATGTCCATTGTGTCAGTGATGCCATCCAACCATCTCATCCTCTGTCGTGCCCTTCTCCTCCTGCCCTCAATCTTTCCCAGCATCAGGGTCTTTTCAAATGAGTCAGCTCTCCACATCAGGTGGCCAAAGTATTGGAGTTTCAGCTTCAACATCAGTACCTCCAATGAACACCCAGGACTAATCTCCTTTAGGATGGACTGGTTGGATCTCCTTGCAGTTCAAGGAACTCTTCAAGAGTCTTCTCCAACACCATAGCTCATAAGCATCAATTCTTTGACGCTCAGCTTTCTTTATAGTCCAACTCTCACATCCATACATGACCACAGGAAAAACCACAGCCTTGACTAGACGAACCATTGTTGACAAAGTAACGTCTCTGCTTTTTAATATGCAGTCTAGGTTGGTCATAACTTTCCTTCCAAGGAGTAAGTGTCTATTAAGTTCATGGCTGCAATCACCATCTGCAGTGATTTTGGAGCCCCCAAAAATAAATTCAGCCACTGTTTCCACTGTTTCCCCATCTATTGCCATGAAGTGATAGGACCAGATGCCATGATCTTAGTTTTCTGAATGTTGGGCTTTAAGCCAACTTTTTCACTCTCCTCTTTCACTTTCATCAACAGGCTCTTTAGTTCTTCTTCACTTTCTGCCATAAGGGTGGTGTCATCTGCATATCTGAGGTTATTGATATTTCTCCCAGCAATCTCGATTCCAGCTTGTGCTTCCTCCAGCCCAGCGTTTCTCATGATGTACTCTGCATATAAGTTAAATAAGCAGGGTAACAATATACAGCCTTGATGTACTCCTTTTCCTATTTGGAACGAGTCTGTTGTTCCATGTCCAGTAACTACTACTAATAAAGTTCAAATTAACAAGTACATAAATGACAAGAGCTGTCAGCTACTAAGCATGGTTTGTATGCTAGATATTTTGCCAGCCACCCTTTAAATCATAATGCTATTTAATCTTCATAACAGTAGTGTCGCACAAACAATAGTATACCCACTTTATAGATGAGAAAATTGAGGCTTCAGTTAAATAAGTTGCAAAAAATTAAGTTTTTGATAAGCAAGTAGGTTGAAATTCTCATTGAGACTGTTTACTTTAAACTCTAATCTTTTAACCATAATATCACTGTCCTACAATATAAACCAGTAATCTCCCTAAAGCATCCTACTGTGACTTCCATTGGACCTACAAAAAGAACCCAAACAAATATATTAACATAGTCCATAAAACTTAATGAATTTTAACTGAATGAATGATATACATTTACTAAATCTACAGATATGCAGCATAAATTTTCAAATGCATAAATATATAAAATCCCCATCATGAGCACCTAATATGTC
>SJYT01060957.1:55826-69776 GCA_006410635.1 Cephalophus harveyi
TGTGAAGAAGGCTGAGCGCCGAAGAATTGATGCTTTTGAACTGTGGTGTTGGAGAAGACTCTTGAGAGTCCCTTGGACTGCAAGGAGATCCAACCAGTCCATTCTGAAGGAGATCAGCCCTGGGATTTCTCTGGAAGGAATGATGCTAAAGCTGAAACTCCAGTACTTTGGCCACCTCATGCAAAGAGTTGACTCACTGGAAAAGACTCATGCTTGGAGGGATTGGGGGCAGGAGGAGAAGGGGACGACAGAGGATGAGATGGCTGGATGGCATCACGGACTCGATGGACGTGAGTCTGAGTGAACTCCGGGAGATGGTGATGGACAGGGAGGCCTGGCGTGCTGCGATTCATGGGGTCACAAAGAGTCGGACATGACTGAGCGACTGAACTGAACTCTTCAGTCTACTGCACTGTCTCCTCAGAACATTATTTGTCAGAAGATTGTATTCTTCTAATCATCACCTTCAACATTAGCTTTAAATACATAGATATCTGGTTATAAAGAGTACTTACTCTCTAAAAAAATTTAAGTCAAAGTCAGATCTTGAACCATCTCCACAAATTATTTTGGTATTACTTGGAAATTTGTTCCTTGGTACTAAATCTTTTTCCCAGCAGGGGTTCCTGACATAGATCAATATGCTATAGGATTGGCCAGTACTGTGATTTGCTTCAAAAGAAAGCTTCACAACCATGCTTTCCTCCCAAATATGCACAAACTTGTTAATTTATAGGCATGGCTGAATGTCTTCCTGGATTCAAGAGGTATGTTCAAAATTTAACAGAATTTCCACTCCTATATGCAGTTTCTAGACTAGTGCTGCATATTTCAGGCACACAGCAGCCACTGGGAAGAGATTTCCATTCAGATGGGCATTATGCTAACTGCTAAGTCAATAATTTATAGGCATGGCTGAATGTCTTCCTGGATTCAAGAGGTATGTTCAAAATTTAACAGAATTTCCACTCCTATATGCAGTTTCTAGACTAGTGCTGCATATTTCAGGCACACAGCAGCCACTGGGAAGAGATTTCCATTCAGATGGGCATTATGCTAACTGCTAAGTCACTTCAGTTGTGTCCAACTCTGTGCGACCCCACAGACGGCAGCCCACCAGGCTCCCCCGTCCCAGGGATTCTCCAGGCAAGAACACTGGAGTGGGTTGCCATTTCCTTCTCCAATACATGAAAGTGAAAAGTGGAAGTGAAGTCGCTCAATCGTGTCCAACCCTCAGCGACCCCATGGACTGCAGCCCTCCAGGCTCCTCCGTCCATGGGATTTTCCAGGCAAGAGTACTGGAGTGGGGTGCCATTGCCTTCTCCGGATGGGCATTATAATGCTCCTCAAAATACTTTCTTTTTCTAGAGGGAGCACATACTGTTTCACAATTTTACAGCGTGATTTGTCCATCTTTACCTGTCATCTTGGTAGCATATAGATATAATCTAAATACAATTTCTCAAATTATATAAACACTGCCCTGAAAAGGAAGTTTCATTCAGATGTCTTCAAAAACATCCATTAGATATATAATATGATTTACAGTAAAATGAAATGGTGTTGACACAGTCTCATTGGGATAACAGAAGAGAGTTACAATAATTTCTAGTGATGTCCTTATAAACAAATTTAAAGCTTGGCTAAAGCTACCTTTGAAGGTTAAAAAAATCTAGCAGTGAAAAAGCTCACATCAGAATAGCTGTATAGCTGGGTGAGCACCTTTTCAGAAGTTCAGTATTCATTATTCACTCCACTATCACATGCCTCTGTGTGTGTGTGTGTGTGTGTGTGTGTGTGTAGTACATGTGTATGTGTACGCATGTACTCGTGGCCACACACAAGTAGTGGGAGAAGAGCACTGACACCCTTGGTAAGGAAGAGTAATTCTGAAAGGTTTTCACCCAGAGTTAAATTAACTATGAGATTAGCATTCCACTCTTATTTTCCAACTTCTCCACACTTTTCTTTATATAACATGCTAATAAATCAACACAGACTTGTGCTGCAAAAGATTCTTTGATTAAGCAAATTTTACTCAGATGTCTGAATCTTCTACACTTCCTTATGGAATCTAGTTTCCGAACTCTGCTAAATCGGAATCCCGACCTTTGGTATTTGCTCACCCTCAATATCTAATTAAGCTCCACATCTTCTACCAGCCCCCTCACCAGTGATATTTGATCACTCTGGCCTGATCACCTGATCTTGTTGTGTCAGTTTAGCAAGATCCCCTAACCCTTGACTCACTGGAAAAGACACGGAAGCTGGGAAAGACTGAAGGCAAGGAGGAGAAGGGGGCAACAGAGGATGAGATGGTTGAATGGTGTCACTGATTCAACATGAGTTGGAGCAAACTCTAGGAGATGGAGAAAGGCAGGGAAGCCTGGTTTGCTGTAGTCAATAGGGTTGCAAAGAGTCAAATATGAATTAGCGACTGAACCTAGCCCTTCATGTTTCCTCTTAGCAATTTGCTCTCCACTTATGACCACCACATTTTTTAACTCTAAGTCCCCACTTTTCCTTGCAATATTCAGAATGGAGCCTAGTTCTAAACTGACATCTCCCTACCGCTACTGCAAAGGATCTGAATTAATCTGCTTTTTACCAATTTACCTACTGTCTAGCCCTGGTTTTTCTTTGACAGAACGTATGGCAGAAAGTGAAGAGGAACTAAAAAGCCTCTTGACGAAAGTGAAAGAGCAGAGTAAAAAGGTTGGCTTAAACCTCAACATTCAGAAAACGAAGATCATGGCATCTGGTCCCATCACTTCATGGGAAATAGATGGGGAAACAGTGGAAACAGTGTCAGACTTTAACTCTGGGGACTCCAAAATCACTGCAGATGGTGACTGCAGCCATGAAATTAAAAGATGCCTACTCCTTGGAAGAAAAGTTATGACCAACCTAGATAGCATATTGAAAAGCAGAGACATTACTTTGCCAACAAAGGTTCATCTAGTCAAGGCTATGGTTTTTCCTGTGGTCATGTATGGATGTGAGAGTTGGACTGGGAAGAAGGTTGAGTGCCAGAGAATTGATGCTTTTGAACTGTGGTGTTGGAGAAGACTCTTGAGAGTCCCTTGGACTGCAAGGAGATTCAACCAGTCCATTCTGAAGAAGATCAGCCCTGGGATTTCTCTGGAAGGAATGATGCTAAAGCTGAAACTCCAGGACTTTGGCCACCTCATGTGAAGAGTTGACTCATTGAAAAAGACTCTGATGCTGGGGGGTATTAGGGGCAGGAGGAGAAGGGGATGACTAAGGATGAGACGGCTGGATGGCATCACTGACTCGATGGACGTGAGTCTGAGTGAACTCCAGGAGTTGGTGATGGACAGGGAGGACTGGCGTGCTGTAATTCATGGGATCACAAAGAGTCGGACACAACTGAGCAACTGAACTGAACTGAAATCATTATCTGACAGAATGTGGTCCACTGGAGAAGGGAATGACAAACCACTTCAGTATTCTTGCCTTGAGAACCCCATGAACAGTATGAAAAGGCAAAATGATAGGATACTGAAAGAGGAACTCCCCAGGTCGGTAGGTGCCCAATATGCTACTGGAGATCAGTGGAGAAATAACTCCAGAAAGAATGAATGCATGGAGCCAAAGTAAAAAAAATTCCCAGTTGTGGATGTGACCGGTGATAGAAGCAAGATTCAATGCTGTAAAGAGCAATACTGCATAGGAACCTGGAATGTCAGGTCCATGAATCAAGGCAAATTGGAAGTGGTCAATCAGGAGATGACAAGAATGAACATCGACATTCTAGGAATCAGCGAACTAAAATGGACTGGAATGGGTGAATTTAACTCAGATGACTATTATACCTACTACTGTGGGCAGGAGTCCCTTAGAAGAAGTGGAGTCGCCATCATGGTCCACAAAAGAGTCCAAAATGCAGTACTTGGATGCAATCTCAAAAACGACAGAATGATCTCTGTTTGTTTCCAAGGCAAACCATTCAATATCACAGTAATCCAAGTCTATGTCCCAACCAGTAACACTGAAGAAGCTAAAGTTGAACGGTTCTGTGAAGACCTACAAGGACCTTTTAGAACTAACACCCAAAAAAGATGTCCTTTTCATTATAGGGGACTGGAATGCAAAACTAGGAAGTCAAGAAACACCTGGAGTACCAGGCAAATTTGGCCTTGGAGTACAGAATGAAGCAGGGCAAAGGCTAATAGAGTTTTGACAAGAGAACGTACTGGCTGGCCATAGCAAACACCTTCTTCCAACAACACAAGAGAAGATTCTACACATGGACATCACCAGACGGTCAACACCAAAATCAGATTGATTATATTCTTTGCAGCCAAAGATGGAGAAGCTCTATACAGTCAACAAAAACAAGACCAGGAGCTGACTGTGGCTCAGATCATGAACTAGAGATCAGTCCTGGGTGTTCTTTGGAAGGAATGATGCTAGAGCTGAAACTCCAGTACTTTGGCCACCTCACGCAAAGAGTTGACTCATTGGAAAAGACTCTGATGCTGGGAGGGATTGGGGGCAGGAGGAGAAGGGGACGACAGAGGATGTGGTAGCTGGATGGCATCACCGACTTGATGGATATGAGTTTGAGTGAAGTCCGGGAGTTGGTGATGAACAGGGAGGCCTGGCGTGCTGCAGTTCATGGGGTCGCAGAGTTGGACATGACTGAGCGACTGAACTGAACTGAAACCATTATCAGTTTATGCCAATAGTAAGAGTTTAAGTATTGTCCCTACTAATGAGATAGTAGGGATACTACTAGATGGTTAAGATAGGACACAGGGTCGACTGTGTGTGTGTGTGCTGGAAGTCACAGGGACAAGGGAATAAACAATTGAGGAGGAAATCTAACAAGGAAAATTAAGACAAATCATCTACTTTGGAATCTTGCTTATAAAGAAGATTGAATATTTGATTCAGCATTATCTTAGATGTGATAATTTAAACATTTCCTTGTGTCTATCAATCATTTTTCAGAAGTTTCCTACTTCAGAATGATAATGTATAAGAAAATCGCATTTTATATTTTCCCTTTACTGTCATGCACTTGAGAAGACGGAGGACATAAAATCTGGAGAAAGAGAAAATGAGTATTTAAAAATACAGTATTTTGCTCTGTTCCATTATAAATAGATTACCTTCATTTCAGCAATAGTTTATTTAAAAGCAAATATAATTTAATTAAATACAATTTCTATTAGAGTAAACATTAGAGAGTTAATACTTTCTCTTGTTAAACTTATTTTTTGAACATGTACTTCCATTAAGTGTCAGTGATGAATATAATTTGCTTTTAGGCAAAGGTATTAAATGTATATTTCAAAGTGTTAGGTATATATTTACTTTTCCAAAAGTCAATATTTTTATTACTAAGTGCAAGAAGCCAATCTTAGAAGGCTGTATACTATAATATTTCAACTTCATGACTTTTCTTAAAGGGCAAAACTATAAAGACAGTAAAAATATCGGGGCTTCCCAGGTGGCACTAGTGGTAAAGAACCCACCTGCCAATGCAGGAAATAAGAGACATGGGTTCAATCCCTGGGTCAGGAAGATCTCCTGAAAGAGGAAATGCAAACCACAATGGCACCCCACCTCAGTACTCTTGCCTGGAAAATCCCATGGACGGAGGAGCCTGGTAGGCTGCAGTCCATGGGGTCGCTGGGAGTCGGACACGACTGAGCGACTTCACTTTCACTTTTCGCTTTCATGCATTGGAGAAGGAAATGGCAACCCACTCCAGTGTTCTTGCCTGGAGAATCCCAGGGATGGGGGAGCCCGGTGGGCTGCCATCTATGGGGTCGCACAGAGTCGGACACGACTGAAGCGACTTAGCAGCAGCAGCAACCAGTATTCTTACCTGGAGAATCCCTTTGACAGAGGAAATGGTTTCCAGTCAAGGGCAATAAACGGGCAGAGCACAAAGGATTTTTGTGGTAGTAAAAATACTCTGTATATTATACTGATAGATACATGTCATTACACATTTTTCTAAACCCACTGAATTACAATATCAAGATTGACCACTTAGGTAAACTACAGATTTCAGTTGATTATGGTTGGATGGCACTACTAACTCAATGGACATGAGTTTAAGCAAACTCTGGGAGACAGTAAAGGACAGGGAAGCCTGGTGTGCTGCAGATCATGGGGTTCCAAAGAGTCAGACATGACTTAGCAACCAAATAACAATGATTGATGTGTTGATATAAGTTAATCCTTGAGTTTTAAAAAAGTATATTTTGGTGATCTATGTTGATAATGGGGAACCTATACATGTGTCAGGGCAGAGAGTATGTGGGAAATCTGCATACCTTCCTCACAATTTACTGTTAGTTCAGTTCATGCCCTCAGTCGTATCCGACTCTTTACAACCCTATGGACTGCAGCATGCCAGGCCTCCCTGTCCATCACCAACTCCAGGTGTCTACTCAAACTCATACCCATTGAGTCAGTGATGCCATATAACCATCTCATCCTCTGTCATCTCCTTCTCTCCTGCCATCAATCTTTCCCAGCATCAGGATCTTTTCAAATGAGTCAGCTCTTCGTATCAGGTGGCCAAAGTATTGGAGTTTCAGCTTCAACATCAGCCCTTCCAATGAACATTTAGGACTGATTTCCTCTAGGACACTGGAAGATGAACTCCCCAAGTCGGTAGGTGCCCAATATGCTACTGGAGATCAGTGGACAAATAACTCCAGAAAGAATGGAGAGACTGAGCCAAGGCAAAAACAACACCCAGTTGTGGATGTGACTGGTGATGGAAGCAAGGTCTGATGCTGTGAAGAGCAATATTGCATAGGAACCTGGAATGTTAGGTCCATGTATCAGGCAAATTGGAAGTAGTCAAACAGGAGATGGCAAGAGTGAATGTTGACATTTTAGGAATCAGCGAACTAAAATGGACTGGAATGGGTGAATTTAACTCAGATGACCATTATATCTACTACTGTGGGCAGGATCCCTTAGAAAAAATGGAGTAGCCATCATAGTCAACAAGAGAGTCCAAAATGCAGTACTTGAATGCAATCTCAAAAATGACAGAATGATCTCTGTTCGTTTCCAAGGCATAATCCAAGTCTATGCCCCAATCAGTAATGCTGAAGAAGCTGAAGTTGAACGGTTCTATGAAGACCTACAAGACCTTCCAGAACTAAAACCCAATTTTACTGTAAACCTAAGTAAGTTTGATCTTTAAAAAACGTACACCCATGGTGGATTCATGTCAATGTATGGCAAAACCAATACGGTATTGTAAAGTAAAAATAAAATTAAAATAAATAAATTAAAAAAATAAAAAAATGAATTCTTAAAAAAAAATTTAAATCTGTTTCCTCTGAGCTTATATTGTTTCCTCAAATCCTCCTTTCCAAAATGAAGCAGAACAAGTTTTATTAAATATTATCCAATGATATTTGATCATATGCAATTGCCTAAATAAGGAAAGCTTAGTCAATTCTTTTCCCCAAAATTTGCCTCAGACATTGTGATTTTTATCAAAAACTCTCACCATTATCTACATGTAACCTTTTGATAGTTTAACAATTTATCCTGAAATACCTCCTTCACCTTTGGGTAAGGCAAACTGACTGTAATATTTGAGAGTCATCTGTAAAGAATAGCACAAAGACTGGCTCTACTCTGGGCTAACAACAATGAGAAACAGTAATTGCTCTGATTGAACCAATTTCACTTCCTAGAAAATCCCATTCATCATAATCATAGACAATCTGATTTCTATTTCTTTTAGGTCAAGTAACGTGAATCAAATTAAAGGCAAATATATTCTTAGTGTTTTAAACCCATAACCCTTATTTTCTAAAATACAAGAAGTCAAATTTAATAATTAACAGCAACTCAATTTCACCTCAAAGAAAAAAATATGAAATAAAACAATTTACTCATGGTACACAACTAAAACGGAGAAGGCAATGGCAAGCCACTCCAGTACTCTTGCCTGGAAAATCCCATGGATGGAGGAGCCTGGTAGGCTGCAGTCCATGGGGTCGCTAGGAGTCGGTCGCGAGTGAGCGACTTCACTTTCACTTTTCGCTTTCACACAATGGAGAAGGAAATGGCAACCCACTCCAGTGTTCTTGCCTGGAGAATCCCAGGGACGGGGGAGCCTGTTGGGCTGCCGTCTATGGGGTCGCGCAGAGTCGGACACGACTGAAGCGACTTAGCAGCAGCAGCAGCAGTACACAACTAAAAACATTTTCATGATTTTTTTCTAACATTAATATAGTATGGCTTTTCATATCCAAATATCTGACCATCATGATCCTTCTTTTCCTTGAGCCAAATTAACAGATTTGTTTTGAGATAGTCTGTGTACAGAGACTCTATAAACAAATAACCTGTTATTGTCACGTGGCCCCTTAATTTTTTCTGAAATTCTGTGACTGAAATCCACATCCTTTCTAAATCCAACCCTGAGATGTTCATCAAATGACTTTCTTTATGAAATTTGCCTTCTTTCACTCTCAGAGAACTGGGAGAAGTAGAGAAAGGCAGATAAAGGTAATTAGCTGACCACCAGCTGTCTTCTGTAACAGCCCAGAAGTGTTCTTTTGTCAGTAAATCTAGAAGCTATCAGAGTCTTCCAATTCATATACTATTGGTGAGGACTAAAATTAATAGGAAATTTAATTTTTTAATCAAAAAGTTGCCCTCTTTTTCAAGGGGAAACAAAACTAAAGAGTTCTCTAAAGCCATGGAAAGGCAGATTAATCCCCTCTCCTGCACCTCTTCCTCTGCCTCACTATTTTGCTTTTTCTCTCCTTTCTTTCTCCTGCTTCATTCTTAAATATTCTCCATACCCTTCTCTTTCCAGTTTTCTCTGGAGCCTGAGTGCAGATGGTGCAGAAAGCAAAGATGGAAGAAGATAGGGAAAGAGATATTGATGGCTTTTGTGTCTGACATTTCTTTCAGAAGAATGTCTTTAACTTCCATTCATGCTGTAGTATGTATCAAAACTTCATTGCTTTTGTATATCACATTTTGTATATTTCATTACTTGTGTATATCACATTGCCCATATTTTTTCTTGGTGAAAAACATAAATCACATTTTTCTATGAATTATTGTTACTACCACCACTAGACAATTATTAGTAAATGCTTACTCTGTGCCAGGAAACTTTCTGTTTTTGTTTTTTTTTTTGTAAATATTTACCCATTTGATCCTCACACCATCATGAGGTAGATGTTACTGTTATACTCAACTTGTAGATAAGTAAATTGAGGTACAGAGAGATTAAATAACTTGCACAAAAGTCATTAGCTTGTGCAATGACAGAGTAACTATTCAATCCGATACAATCACTCCACACACAATCACAGCCACATTTCATTTATATGATGATGTCCACTCTTGTGTTATTTGATATCAAATTGATGAAATATTGGTTATCTATACATTTCTCAGTTTTTCATCCCTTAATAGGAGTGATGCTAGTGGGTCAGACTGTGAGCTGATGAGAAGGCAGATGACTGAAACAGTGAATGTGCTAACACAGAGATTCTAAACAGGATTTGTAAGACTCATAGATAGGGCTTCCCAGGTAGTGGTAAAGAATCCACCTGCCAATGCAGGAGATGCAGGTTTGATCTCTGGGTCAGGAAGATCCCTGGAGAAGGAAATGGCAACCCACTTCAGTATTCTGACCTGGGAAATCCTATAGACAGAGGAGCCTGGAGGGCTACAGTCCAAGGGAGTCACAGAGTTGGACATGACTCAGCAACTGAGCATACACATGGTTGACTCATTTTAATAAGGACATGAAGGGAAGAATTTTAGGAAGGAGATAAAATAATTATCTCTTTATTCTTAATTTTGAGAGTTGCCTTGTGTATTTAAAAATTTTGTCCAACTCTAAAATATATAAACACAAAGTTTGTTCTAAGTTTAAGGCCAACACAATTAAAAGACTTGTAAAATGTCTAAAACTATCTTTAGTTTTCTCCAGTAAATGTAACAAAAGCAAAAGTAGACTATAATAATACTAATATATCTCCAATGACTTTCTTATTTTAGAAAACCAAATATCATCAAGGAAAAAATGCTAGTAGTCACAAGGAAATTGGCCTAATTTATCATCATCTTCTCCCATTTCTTTCCATCATACACTAGAGGTACTTGAACTCTTCTAACTTGATAGGATAGTATTTTGCATATTTATTTTGAAATGCCTTATAAAAAAAATAGGAATGTACAAAACAGTGAAGGCTTCAGATCGATGGAGAAACAAAACCATGAAAGGCTTCTTAGTGTGTTTGTGATTTACATCAGCTAGAAATAATGGAGTTAATTTGGGTAAAGGAAAATTGGGTTAAACATCAGGAAATAATTTCTTACAAAAACAGCAATTAGACTATGCAAGGACAATTCAATGGAAAATACTGGACATCCATGATTAGAACTGCTCACAGGAAAACAGTCAAAATACTTCTGGTTATACTTCAAAAAATATCTTGTGTGGGTTGAGGACATGCAGGTAGGTAACTTTCTGTTCTTTTCAAATTATCTATTTATTCCAGATGTTATTCTTAGGTAATCTCTGGGCTATATCTATTTTCTCTTATTTTAACTTAATTCTTTCCTTTAAACATACCAGGTCAAAGGTTTTCACTCAAATATTTTCTTCAGAAAAGAAAATTGATTACTTCGCCTGATTGTTCCTGCAGTGTCCCAGAGTATTATTTTCTTTATAACACAAAGCAACAGCTGTGTAAAACTAACAGAAGTAACTGCTTACACCAGCATCATTAGAAAGACTTCAGAATCTACAGGAAACTAAAAAATAATCTACTAAGGATGTCGGTTGTGTGTGTACATTCACGCACACACTACTGTGTGGAATCTTCTCCAAATGGAGAAGAGAAAAAACAACTCTGAGCATTCAGTGATACAGCCAGTTTCAAAAATTACTATTTATCCATGTAGTAAAATAACTTCACATTTGGAGAATAGATCATAAAGAATTTCATTAGGAAAAATAGAAATCCTCTTAAAATTATGCACATAATTTAGTCACCCCAAACTTCTCTCCTAGGGAGAAAAATGATCGTAAGTCTTAGAGGAATTAAATAATTGTCTTTCGAGGATTTATTATTGTACCTACACAACTGCTATCATTTCATAAGTCCAGCATGTTCACTTGATATTTTCTATCACACCGAATCCCTGGCTTTTCTCATTTATTGAGTGGGAATGAATTATTCTTTATAGGATACTCAGAATACCCATTAGCACTTATTTATATTCCCTTTTCCTCAGTAAGGACACATAACACTATAATAAATACCCCATTTTGAGCTCACAGTTTTCTAACAAAACTGCCACTACTTCAAACAAAAGTTAACATCAAATATTTGATCTTTCAAAAGGGCTGACAGAAAGTTGCTAATTAGAACACTGCCCTAAAACACAGGAGGGGTAGCAGAAACAAAACAAAAGTTTACTATTAGAGACAAATCATTTCCATTCACAAAAGCTGTCTAATTGTCCTGATAATTATGTATTTTTTGTATTTTTACTGTAATTTCAATAAGCTTTATTTTAAAACAAAAGAAAAAAAATCTGAAATGCTAATTTTGAAGAAATCCTAGGAACATTTCCCTACTTATGTTCTAATTTCATTCAGTTATACTAAGTTGCTGCATTTTAGGTTCCAACACACTAAAAAAATGCACTTTCAAAATAAAATAATACATTTCAAAAAATTTAGTACTCCAGATTTCCATCTACACAATCAGTGCTACTTGCCATACCTGCCCCAACCATGTAAATAAAACATGGCCAGAATAACCAGAATTGTGCACCCTCCTTGAAATATTACATATTTTATGACTTGATATGAGAAACCTTGAGGAGGGCATGGCAACCCACTTCAGTATTCCTGCCTGGAGAATCCCACAGAGGAGCCTGGAGGGCTACAGTCCATGAGGTTTTAAAGAATCCGACACGACTGAGAGACTAAGCACATGAGAAGCCTTATGCTTTCAGCACAGCTTATCATGAAAAGTGCAAAAAGAGCCGGTCTTGTGAAGAATATCAGCAATAGCTCCCTTGATTCTAGGCTTACAATCCAATGACGAATTTAGCCTTCAACGTCAGAGTGATTTTTGCAGCAGAGAGAAGATGGGTGATGTTTTGAGGAGGTCTGGGTGTAGAGATATGAGAGAAATAAGAGTGGATTAATCTCAGTGATCATTTTGGTAACACCCACAACATATTCATAGAAAAGTCTCTTAAGTCTATCTCATCAACAATATTCTCAACATTTGAAATGATGATTACTGATTCCTCAAATAGGGGCTACCCATTCTTGATTTAGAGATCTGGAGATGACCCTGAAAATCTTTCACTTTTAAGTGTCCAAGGAACCTTTCAAATAAACAGGGAAATGGGTAAGTTTGTTGCCACTGTTGCTATAGCTGGTGTTTTCACCGAGACTGAAAAGACCAGCTGTCAGAGATCAACATCTTTATTTCCATCATAAACCATCTTCTCTTCTCTTGCCCTAAAACTACAGGAGAATATGGTTTATTTTAAAATGACCTGCTCTTTGATAGCTGAGCATATATCTAACCTGACTCATATTCAGAGATGATGTTCATGATCGTGTCATTCTCCACGTGTCCTGGATGCACAGTTTATCTGAAAATATCATGGTAACTTTTACCAGACAGCACTTTTAATACACTGCTGGTAAAGTCTGTCACTTCAGCTCTGTATACTTGATTCATGTAACAATACATCTCTGGAACCTCTCTGCTCTTGTTTTGCTCATAATGTAATGCTAACTCATTTCTCAAGAGCAGGTTGCTTCATTATGGCATAAGAATGTGACATAATACCAACCTAACTAATTTGTACCTGGAGAACAATACAGTGGCCTAACCTACATTTTATTTACTATACTCCAGAATTGAAGAGGCCCCAACGAAACTCAAAAGGAGAAATGTAGGTCCCTCCTAATTGTAAAGTCTCCAAGGCAGTCCACATTCTGAGATGTCAAAATAATTTTGCATCACAATATTATCAATAGTTGGAATGGTTTCAGGAGTCCTCAGAGTTTCAGGATACCCACAGTAGGTTCAAAAGTAAGCCAACAATTTATGGAAAAAACATATGTGATTAAATTTGCCCTCCATAAATTTCCCTCACAGGAATCACCAACCTCAACAGAGCCGTTTGCCTCTGTGATAGAATACCTCTTTATCATGGCTGTGTTCAACACAATATCTAGTAGAGATCCACTCATTGTGTTTATTTAAGAAATGAACATCTTCTCATTGCTAAAGCCATGGCCCCCTCATTCTTCCTCTTCTCTAAAGTTTCTCTTACATCGTTTCAAAAACTGTATCTTTGTTTCTGAAGCACTTTATCAAAGGGCCTCTTTAAAACTGTGATGGATGACTGTTTATATATCCACTCCTATAAAAAATCTTTTAACTCATATTTTCCTGAATTCATTTAACCCAACTGCTTCTGAAGACTCGGTTTGGTGCCCTCTGATCTCCTAGTAATAAACTCCTTTCCTCAGTGGGCTTACCCATTTTGATAAAAACTCTTTTTAGCCTATTATACAAGATCAAATTGCCAACATCCACTGGATCATGGAAAAAGCAAGAGAGTTCCAGAAAAACATCTACTTCTGCTTTATTGACTATGCCAAAGCCTTTGACTGTGTGGATTACAATCAACTGTGGAAAATTCTGAAAGAGATGGGAATACCAGACCACCTAACCTGCCTCTTGAGAAATCTGTATGCAGGTCAGGAAGCAACAGTTAGAACTGGACATGGAACAACAGAATGGTTCCAAATAGGAAAAGGAGTACGTCAAGGCTGTATATTGTCACCCTGCTTATTTAACTTCTATGCAGAGTACATCATGAGAAACGCTGGACTGGAAGAAACACAAGCTGGAATCAAGTTTGCCG